>CM060379.1:110160215-110658046 GCA_030545235.1 Helianthus tuberosus
TAACGGCATTTTTTTTGGATTATCAGGATCCAAAAAGATACATGGACTTCAAGTTTGAATTTAATATTAAGTCACATTTATGAAAGTCTACAATATTGATAATTTTGTGTTATACATCAAAGGGTGGTAATAAAATACACTTACAGTTCTTGGAGATTAGGCATGGAGCCAAGGAAATCAGGAATTGTTCCGGTCAAGGTGTTATTGTGCAAATCACTACCATAATAAAAAAAATAACAAATAAAATAAGAAACTGCATAAACTTTGATTGACTCTTATTTAATTATAACAAAACGGATATGTTTCTTTTGTTTTTTTTTTTTGTTGAACTCAAACTCAAAAATAAACTCGTACATTTAATGCAATAACCAAATTGATAATTAAGGGGCTGTTTGGTAGCCTCTTAATGACCATTCAGATGCTACCTTTTAATGGTTTAAAACCTCTGAATGAATAAGAGGTAACCTCAAGTCTGAATGGTTAAGAGGTAACCTCTGAATGGTAAATCATCACATGTCACATTCTTCTACCTTCTCAATTGTAAAATTCTTAATGGTTCCATTAAGAGGTAGCCTCTTAATGACCATTCAGAGGCTACCAAACAGCCCCTAAGTTTTTCAACTTGAGGAAGTTCATGTGTTAAACTCACATGATCTCAAGAGCATCCATGGAGCTAATATCCGGAAATGAACCCAAAAGCTCGAAACTATCAAGATACCTGCAAATTTTGAATTTCCATATAACTTAATCTAGATATCACCAAAATATTATCCTACAAAACCATAAAAGTTTAGATAATTTACAATGATATAACTTAATCTAGATATCATCAAAATATTATCCTACAAAACCATAAAAGTTAGATAATTTACAATGAGGTAACGCGAGGCGTAGCATCGTCGCTGCAGTTTAGCCAGTCCCACGAGTACGATGCTGGAAGACATGGGTCACCACTCCATTCTCCTAACACGTCGAATGTATCTTGTAACAAAGCTAAAGCTTTAACTGTGTTTTATCATTCAAAACAAGTTAACTAAAAAACAACTTTAAAAACACAATCTTAATTGATAACTCCAAAGAATTGAAGAAGGGATTTGAAAGTACCATCATTGAGATCGGTACCATCAGTTAAAACTCCGCTAATTCTAAATGCCTCCGCGGCATTTATGATTGGGGGTAGATCAGAATCAGTGGTAGCAACTAAAGAAATGTTGGTGAGAGAATCAACTGTGTAGTTAGTAAGGCTTCGTACATCGACGGCTTCATAAGGTGGTGAAATTGGGAGTTGTAAAGGACCACTTCGGGTGGTTGAGGTCTCATAAATCCTAAACGATCTTGTTTGAGTAGAACCTAGGTCGCTAACTTCTGAAAAGTACATTGTTAGATAGAAGCTTGCACCCGAAGGGGGGACTTGAGCGAATGTTAAAGGATTCAACGTGCTTCCAACTACCGCGGTTTGTAAAATTTCGCTTGGTGGATTATTGGGTCCGGTCGAGTTGATAAAAATTGCTTCGCTTTGGACACCGGCTGTTACAGAAGGTATCCATATACGGTCATAAGGATCCTTTGGAAACCTGAAATAAAATTTGTCATTAATCTGAAAGAATTTAAAAGAATAGAAAAAGTAGGCGATAGATGGATTTTAAGAGTAGATTTTAGAATGGTTGTTTTCAACGTTAAGAAACAACCAAACCTAAAGATAAATAATAACTCAAATGATAATAACTATAATAATATGTTGCTTGAAAGGAAAGAATTTAGATATCAGACCTTACTAATTGACTTGCACCATAAGAAGACCTAAAGTTTAAGATCAAAGCCCGACTCTCATCAACGTCGCTGTAAACATCCGAGTCAACACTACGGATTTCAAGAGCCGACATAAACGGGAACTGGTTGGGCTTCGTTTGAGCTACACACACACTAACCACGTCTCCTTTTGCGACATAAGTTACTTCATGCATTATCACCTCAGTAAGCGAAGTCTCAACGATGGTCCAAAAGTTTCCATCAAAGTGGAGATCGAAAGTTGGAGGAGTTGACAATTTGTCATAGTTTCCATAGTTAAAACTAGCTCGAACAAGGACCTTTTGGCCCCGTGTAACCTCGGCAGAATAACAGTTTTTCTTCCTAGTTGTGAAAACCCTAAGGGTGTCCATAACCGGATCAGAGTTTTTGTTACTAGACTGTACCACTCGAGCAACACCATTCGAGATCAATGTATCGTCTGGAGTCCAAACGATGAAGTTATCTGGATTGACATAGGACTCCGATTCCCCGCAGTTTATGCTCACAAACACTGCAATCAAATATTCAAATTATAATGAAACTCATTTAGAATACCACACTATCTAGTTTACAGACGGAACTAGAGGGGGTCAAAAGGGTCATTCATCCGGCCATATTTTTGTTAGATTTTTATATATAAAATTTGAGATTTTCTCGACGAAAAAAAAATGAATTAACTGGACCCTATAATTGTAGCTGGTAGCTCACATAGCCTTGTATGACCCCGACAAAGAAGTTCTGATTGAAAATGTAAATATTAATTTATGAAATGCTTACCGTCTTCACCGAAAACCGAAAATGTAAATAGAGGCAAGAGAAGAATCGGCAGAAACTTGAAAGGTCCGGCCATGGTGGTAGAAGAGGTGATGGAGTTGAAAGCTTGATTTGTGAGGTTTATATGGTCGCTTTATTGGTTGACTTGTTCAATGGTAAGACTTTTGATGTTTATTTGGAACACAAAATAATACAAAATCACCATAAACCATGTGAAAACACGTCTTTTTGAATATCCCGCTAACCAATACACAGGGTCCTTCCTACGTTTTTGGAGACTCTAAGCAAACTAAGAAGTGGAGGTCTTTTTGAAAAATTATCATTTTCAACATATTTAGTCACAAAACCCTCCTCCTTTACCAGGGATTGGGATCGACAATTATAAACTATAAAGTATAAAGTTTATAGTTGGCGAAGTTAAATTTTCTTTCTTGAAAGTTGTATGTGTTGTATAGATATAGTATATGTTTAAATAAATTTATTTTTCTAACTTTGTGATGGGGTTGAATGGTCGATAATTGTTGCAGTTATGTCTATACTTTAATTTTGAATGTGGGCTTTTTTTCCCAAACAAATTTTATCTAGGCTCCTTTAATAAAAAAAAAGGTTTAGTTTAGCTTTTTATTTGGGCCTAATACATATACAATATATAAAACTTTTTAAAAATAGGAGGCCCTTAATTTTTGGTGGCCCTAGGTCCGTGCTTAGGTTGTAAAGCCTAACGGGCCAGCCCTGCAAGCTGTATTTCTGGTATTTAATTGTTTTGGTTTAAGTATATATAAGGCTGCTTCACAAAAATGTTATATCAAACACTTGTCCGAATTTTAGGTAAATTTTTATTGAGATACTTATTATCTTTTTTATCTACAAAATTAAAACAATAAATATTACTATAATATTCTTCATGTATTTGTTTTTAGGTAAATTTTTATTGAGATACTTATTATCTTTTTTATCTACAAAATTAAAACAATAAATATTACTATAATATTCTTCATGTATTTATTTTAGAATAAGTTAGGTAGCGCCAACCTTAAAACATAAATAGTATTGGTTTTAATGTAGTACTCGCTGCTAAATGGCAGTGATATTATTCCATGACAGCTTCTTTGTATGGTGGTACAAGACGTTAAAAAAGTAATTTGGTGCAAAGTGCTAACAATTGTAATCCATTCATTAAATTGACTTTTGATAGCAGAGTCAACATTTACTTTGATGTGTGCAAATCAACTATCCGAAAATACGCGCTAGTTGACTCTGGAAACATATCCAATTATTAAACCCTCTCAAAAGGAATGTATCCATGCATGGTTAATTAAGAAGCAATACACTCATTAGTTTAACATATAATCAAACATATCTAAGATTATTTAATAACTAAAACGATATACAGTAAAAACTGAGATGGTGTTTGTTTTTTCTGAAAAGGCCTTCAGGTCCTCTTATGTCTGGGCCGCGCAGACCACGCGCAGACTTTTACGTCTGAAGACTGTTTGTTTTCTTGAATACCTTTCATTAAAAAAGGTTTGCGAGACCTCTTCTTGGTGCAGACATGGATCAATGTCTTCTTGGGTCTGCAGACTTTTTCTCCTCCACAAAACCCTAGCATCTCTTCACCCTTTCTCCTCCACCCATGGTTGTAAAAGTCCCGCCTAGGCTCCGAGTACTCCCCGAGTACTCGCTACAGGGTAGGCTGCCGTGGCACGAGTACTGGTCTCCTAGGCCAATTACTCCCCGAGTAATCTCCGCCTAAGCCGAGTACTTCCCGAGTACTCCGGAATCCGACTAGGGAGCGCGTAGTGACTTTTGCAACCATGCCTCCACCCCATCTCCTCCACCCACCATCGACCCCTGCTCCAGCCGACACCCCGGCTCCAGCCGACACCACCGTCTCTTCCACCGAACACACCTGCTCCAGCCGACACCCCCATCTCCTCCACCCGACACACCTGCTCCAGCCGACACCCCTACTCCAGTCGACCCCTGCACCGTTCCTCCGTCGACTTCAGGCACAATTCAGATCTGGTTCAACACAATCTGGTAACGGTGGGCTGGATTTGGTTGTAGTGGAAGAGGATTAGGGTTTTGATTTGGGGTTTTGTGAGGGGCTGTGGTGGAGATACAATGGTGGGTTGGGTGGAGCGGTTGTTGTAGGAATTAGGGTTTTGGCAAGGAAGAAACTTTGCAGATGTAAGTTTTAAAAAGAGGTGAAATAATCAAACACTCTTTTTATTACACTCTTCAGACATTTGGTCCACTCTTCTCGTGCAGACGTTTGCAGATGTGGTCCGCAGACTGCAGACCTTTTACATCTGAAAAAACAAGCACCACCTAAGGGATTTGACCATGCATAATCTTGATTTAGCCTATCATATGGCGACGGGTCAGCATTTGGTGTAAGGTTTTCGCATTCACGTTCAGGGACTCTTAAGGATTTCGTATCGAGCGAAGGAGGCTTTGCGGGGTATCATTATTGTTGGGTGTTGGCTGCTTTGGAGGGCCAGGAATGAGCACAGGTTCACAAGCCAACCGATCAGAATTGACTCCATCTACAGTGAGGTAAAGGCATTGAGTTACTTGTGGTTCTCTAGTAGATCGAAGTATAAGGATGTTTCATGGGATATGTGGTGTAAATTTGTTAATATGTAATTACTCCTGTTGTTGGCTGTCGTTTTGGGTTAGCTTCTCGTTTCTAATGAAATTTACAGTTCAAACCCCCCCCCCCTCAAAATACAAGCACTCATGGGGTTCCGTCACAACTCTTGGAGTAACATCACATCTTCCTTGGAAAACTTTAGAAAGAGCATAAGTTATATGTTTTGCTGACATACGCCATGTCACACATGTTACACTACTAAGTGAAACAATAGTCTTGAACGCAATTACACATGTTGAATTTTGTTGTAACCTAACATTTTGGGGGTATCGATGTTGTAGGTTTGCTACATCAGGTAACATGTGGGTTCCATCATTTACTATTTGATGTTTTCAATAGCCGAGTAACATGAGTCATCCATCATAACAGTATCTCTGGGATGCTTTGGTCAACACAACCTTTTTTTCCATGCCCCAAAACAACATACCACTCATGTAACACATTTTACGTTAATATATGTAACAACCACATATACTAAATACGCCATTAGCATAAAAACCACCAAACTACTTACATTCCAACACTTAATAAAAAAACCCATACAACCCTTTAGAATAAAAACCACAAAAAACAAGCCTTTAGCATAACAACCCATACAACCCTTAAAAAAACAACCCTCGGCATAAACAACCAAAACACTAAGAAACAATACCCTCGACATACTGAAAAAAACTCACGGTTCTTACAACTCGAGGTGGTTCTCATTTTAGTGGTCCCCTATATATATATATATATATATATATATGTATAATATTCCTTAACGTACATTGGGTACGGGATGAAATTACGCACGTTATAAACATGCAAAACCCTAATCACGCATGTTGAAAAAAACATAAATCACACATGTTTGAAAAAACATAATCACGCATGGTTATGATTTTCCGTATGCGTAATTATGGTTTTTCAACATGCGTAATTATGATTTTCAACATTCGTAATTTCATCTCGTACCCAATGTACGTTAAGGGATATTGTATTTTAAGCTTTCATTATATATATATATATATATATATATAAATACTAATAATTTAAAATAATAATTTGAGCCGAACCGAGCGCACTGGACCTTTGCTCACGCTTGACTCGTTCATATACCGAACCGAACAGAGAGACTTATTTACAACCGAACCTCAAATTGAACGAGCAATTTTCGAGCGAGCGGTGAACGATTTGGATGACCCTAATTATAAATAGGGTTGGTGAAAGAAATCGTAGCTCGCTCGAATAAGTAGTTTGTTGAATATTAGCATTGTATTTATTATGTGTTATTAGGGGTGAAGTTTTATTAGGGTCGGTAGGTGCCTCGACTTCCACCGATTTTCGCTCGTAGTGTTAATTTTTCTCAAAATTTTTTTGTTGTGTAAAATACTGGATTTTTAAGAGTACAGCCCTCATCGATTTGGATTTTGAAAGTCCGGCCACCACCGATTTGGATTTTGAAAGTCCAGCCCCACTGAATTTTTGTTCAAGATCCGCCATTGTGTATTTAGTGGGGAACCCGCACGTTGCAGCGGGGTGACAATACGGGATGAGAACATAATTCAAACCTTAAAATGACACCTATACTTTGTGGCAAGGTAAGTTTTTAACGGCTATGGAGGACACCAAAATGATATGATGCTACGTTCTATATACATTCGGGCACAACAAAATATTGGGTGTTTAGTTTACATTAAATGTAAGAAGCGGAAATTGTTATAAAAACAAAAAAGCGTAGTCTCCTTTAATTTAAAACCTTTGTCTAGAAGTGTTGGTCCATTTAAAAAACAAAAATTGTGTTAGCCGGTTGTGTCGTTTAGCAAGTTTATAAACTCGTCCGTGTTTGAAAAATAAAATGACATGATTAATTAATGGTGTCGTGTTCATCTGTAACACTCCATAATGATTAGAATCACGTAGTTGTCTTGAAAGAGTGATATATATCCTTTGCTTTAGATTTTCCGGGTTGAATGGACTTCGCTTAAATTAGAAAACAAATTAGATTTTGTAGAAATTGTTCCAGTTAGAAACAAGATCGATACATCTTTGTCCCACTGAAATTCGTTCATTGATCAATATGCTAAATTTGTTCCAAAAACCAAAAAAAAAATCCGTAAAAACCGAACCATTGTTAAAGCCGAAAAACCTGAACAAGATCTACAAAAGTTCATGAGAATGTTACGATTTTATAGATTTTCCTTAGTATTTCATTTTGTAAGTTTGTGAGGCATATTTGATAAGTAAAAGATACCTGAACAGGATCTGCAAAAGTTTCAGCGGGCTCTTGTTCAAGACCCATATGTACGATGTAACACCCCAAAAATGGGTTTGGTAATCAAACCACGTTAATACTAATGACGAGTAAAATACCGTTAGTGGTAAAAATTTACCCGGTAAATATTAGGAATTAAATAAATAAACCTAAGAATAAATAAAAAGAGAATAAAAGCTTTTGAGAAAACAAAGCCTATAAGAAGCCCGAGTTAACGGTACTTAAAATAAAAACGGGTTCTAACTTCCCGAACCTGTTAAGTTAACTAGGTAGAATTAACCTAGTTAGTAGTGGGTAATTAAATGATAAATTATGAGTTATAGCTTCATTTATAAATCCTTGAAATTATAGGGACTAATGTTGCCAAGTGGAAGACTTATTTTATTAAAACAAAAAATAAAACACAACCTACACACTTAGTGTGTGTGTGTGTGTGCGAGAAATCGCCCAGGAGCAAGAAAGAAAGGGGTGTAACCCTAGTTCACCAAGAATCTATAAATTAAAGGGTGAATCAAGGCCAAATCGTATGGATTAACACAAATTCGTGATCACCAAGCTTAGGGGATCACAAGGTATGTTAAATTTTTATGTTTAGTGAAGTTGAGATTCTAGATGAACTCATAAAAATCGAAATTCAAGCTTGAATGATTGATGTTTGGGTGATACTAGGATGAATCCATGTTTAGGAACGAACCCTAGTCAATAAATTTATGAGTTGGTGTTCATAATTATGAACTTCATAATCACCCACTTAGATGTTAAATGGGTTTTGTAGGATGAGAAAGAACACTAGAATTTTGATCATGAAATAGGTGTTGTTTGAATTCCATGAAGTGAATCTAGGTGTTGTTTTGCATGCTAGACTTAATGAATTTGAAAATGATGTTAAACTTGGTAGAAAAAACTAATTATGAACTAGTTGTAAATGTGTAAAAATTATGCTCACTAGGTGTTTGTTAAAATGCCTAAGTGAAATCGCGCGTATACTCGGTTGTAAGTAGAACTTGATTTGAATAGGTATCAGTAGGAATGCCTAATAACATGATAAAAAGGGTTTCATTTAGATGAAAACCCATAGATTTTGTCTAATGAATGAATAAAGTGTCTTTGATAATTGATGAGATTTCCTAAATGAGTTATTAAACGCAAATTGCATTTTTGTATGATTAAGGGTAAATGACTTCTATAAGTCAAATTAAGCAATGATGAAGTCGAATAGTAGTTTCGACATAGAATTCGTAAGATGGAATAGTTGTATGTGATAATGACTAATCTAACCGTCTTATGAATTATGATGATAGTTTGACTCTTGACAAGCTAGATGGAGGCTTGGGAAAGAAGCGGGTCAAACGGATCGAGTACGCGGAAAAGAGCATAACCGGATGCAAGGTAAGTGAAACTTACACCTTTTGTAGAATATGTGGTTATTCTATAAGTTGCAAATACGATAAAGATAATAATCTAGATATGGTTTCCGACGCGGATTAATACGGGTCGGAACTATTGTAAATGATGAAAGCCATGTTTAATGGTAAAAAGAGGTAAAACGGTAAATTAGCCATGAAAAGGCTAATTGTAAAAAAATGAGTTTTGAATGGCTATTTTATAAGTAAGCCTAAAAAAATGTAGAATGGTGATTAGTCAAGAATAAATAAATCAAAGTCAAATTTTAAAACGACACCAAATGGCGTAAGGCATGTTGGGTAAATGCGTAAGAAACGGATTAGTGAAACCAAAACAAATTGGTGAAAAGGAAAGATCCGAAGTGAGATACTTAATAAAATGGTAAATAAATACCATTAGATTTTAAACGCAAAATTTTTTGGTCGTTAGACCAAACGGGTCAATTGGTAATGTTGATACCATTTGACAATTAACGACTAATATGCGTTTGTTGAGTCATACGCTCGCAGGATAAGACGACTTGCGAATTAGAGATACTATGGATTAGCAATTTTGAGTAAGAGTACTAAAACGGGTCAATAGATGACCCGAGCCAGGTACGCATAAAAAGGTTTATAGTTAAGAGTGAGTTTTTGGTTAAGTAATTAGTGAGTTCTTCGTAGTAAAACGAGGGACTAAAAGATTGACCAAAAAGCCCTTGATGGGTGAATCGGATAAACGACCCTTAGAGGTTGTTTAGGAACTTGTACATTGATTTTGAAATCCTTGGATTCATATAAAAGTTTTAGGCAAAAATATTTGTGGGTCGAATGCCTAAAAGTGGTCATTTGCAAACAAGGACTAGTCGAAGGGTAAAATTTGGGATTTTGGATTCCTTATGCTAAATCCACCACAAAAATAGTTGTGGTGGAAGTTAAGTACTTAATTAGCGTAGAAAGATGAGGTGCGAAAAGAGAATAGCGAGTTTGACGCTTGGGTGCTTAAAAGTCCCTTAAACGGGTCAAAATAAAGTAAGTGGGTAAATGATGGTTTATGTGTTTTGAAAACAAACTAAACCAGGAAATGTAAACGCATAAGTAAACCTTGTTGTGGGAACGAAACACTAATGTTTGACAAGTCCGGGATGGGTAAAAAGGACACGACATACTTTTGTCATATAATTTGTAGTGTGATGTTATAGTCAAACGGGTCAAATAACCATATAAAGGATTTATAAGCCAATAGCTTATAAATCAGATTTTTATGCAAACCGAGGTGATAAACGGATCCGTAATTTAATTACGGACGCGTGGGAAAAAGAATCACGCAAAACGGAATTATGTAATGAAAGTTATGTAAATTTTAAGTTAGAGATTGGTTAAGTAATGTAGCTGGGCAAAAGCTGCATTAAAAACCAAACAGTCTGTCGAAATTATGGCGTCGTGTCGCGCGACCAGGAACTGGGAAAGGAGTCGCGTAGTACGACAGATGTCGCGGGCCACGAAGAATTTGGTTAAATCTCTCGCGGGGCGCGAGCGATATGTTGCTGGATTTTTTTGTTTATTTTGTTCGTTTGACCCATTTACCTTATTGTACTTGTTATTTAACTATCAAAACTAACTTTTAAGTTGGTTTTGATCATAGGTGAATGTCGAGAGTACTGGATGATGATCAAGCGATGAAAAGGACCGAACACATGTCATTTGAAGCTTCCGCTATGAGATCATTATGTTTTGTTTTAAAATGATCTATGTAAACATTTGTTACTTTATTTTGAATACTCAAATTTTGTACGAACGTTAACTTGTCAAAGTTTTTGAAAGGTCGCATTTTTACATAAAATGCACATTTAATATTATAATTGTATTATAATGAGAGGGGCCTTACAAGTTGGTAATCAGAGCTCAAGGTTAAAAGGATAAAGTGTTCGGTTCGAGGCTTGATCGCAAATCCGGATACTCGCACCTGAAGATGGCGAGAGTGTAATAAGCAATGGATATGACGGGGGAATGGTCCGAAGTATGACAAGTAGAGCATACTCACCAAGGACCAAATCGCGTAACAATCGCGAATAAGAGAAATGGCAAGAAAGCCCGTCGGGGCAAGCATTACCAGGTGCACGCTTTTAAAATTTAATCGCACAAGTAGTAATATGGAACAGACACGTAGGGAATGACGATTGCATATATCTGATAAAATCTGAAAAACCCGAATAGGATGTCTATTCGGGATGATGTTTCCAAGAGAAGTTTAATAGAAACATGTGTTATTCACGATGATGAATAACAAAGAAATAATAGGATTAGTTCATATGGAAACTTGGACGGGGGTAATTATCCAAGTGGAAAACTCTCAATATAATGCTATTGAGAAAAGTAGCGATCACATTAATGAATGTGATTATATAATAGTTCGATAGAAAGGAAAACATTTTATATGTTCGAGTGTAAAACTAGTAAAACTAGTGATCATTTTTTAGCAATTAAATAAAGTTTTACTAAATGAAATCAGAGATATGAAATAAATAGAGCCGTTACTTACGTAGGGCGAGATGTGAAAACTATAAAAAGGTCATGTGTGTCATGTGTTAATCGCTTACTCTGGTCAAGTAAGTAGTGGCATATGATACCATGAACTTCTTGTAGTGGACGCATTTATGTCCGATGTAGTAAGGACGGGTGAATGGGACGAATTAAGAAGATACCTCAATGAATAAAAATAAGCAAAATGCTTGATAATAAACGTAAACGCAAGTCGGATGACGGAAGCGTGTTACCTTAGAATAACGAGCCTGAGAGAAGGGACAAGGATCAAAGTAAATAAAAATACAGACCGACTATTAGGAATGCTAAGGCATAGGGATAAGGGTTTGACTGTCGCAAGTGATGAAATTCACACGGACAAGTCAAACGAATTAAATAAAGAATAAAAGACTAGATTGAATAAAAGCGATGGGTTTCGCTAAAACGACCAAATAAATTAAAACAGAGTCTTAATACATACCGGGACGGTTACTTTGATAGTGAATTCGGTAAGATACCCGATAGATGGGTAGGATTTTGAAAGTATGCGTAAACCAAGAGACGGGAACGCGAAATAGAAAGTCAAAAGACTCGGATTAGGAGTCATGACTAAAAGACGATGAGAATTTGCAAACAGAAATTTTGATAACTACGTTCAACTATTTTAAAGTTGAACGGGTCGAATAAAGAATGAAGTTTGACGTTCATAAGTGATGAAATCTCACACGAATAAGTCAAACAAGATAAATAAAGTATAAAAACTTGGTAGTGCAAGTAAGCGCAAACCGAATAGTGGAAGCGCGAAATATTAATGAACCTATGTGATGGGTCGTAAGGGAATGTAGATACGAAAAAAGCAAACTAGCGAAACAAGAATGTTAAAAACACTAAGATAAAGAACCCAGGTAACGGGTCGTAAAGAAGTATAGGTAGGGACCGGGTAACGGTAAGCGTAGGACAAACCGACGTGTAAATGACGTTAGAAGTCATAAAGTCGGAAGAATAATTCGAAAGAAAACAAATATAGCCTTAGACTACGGTCAAGGTCAAATGAAATCCAAAAAGAAAAAGTAAATAATTCTAAACATAAAAAGGGGTGCTTTAACGCCATATAGGAATGAGCTCGGTACCGGAACCGAAAGTACCGGTACCGAAAATCCTCAAAAGTGGGTACCGGTACCGAATATACCCGGTATGGTACGGTTCGGTACAGGTATTTGAGGGTAAAAACCGGTAAATACCGGTACCGAACCGGACCGGTACCGAAAATGTCAAAAGTCGGTACCGAATTGGTACCGAAAAGGTACCCGATTCGGTAAATTCGGTACTGGTACCGGTACCGGGTCCATTTTGCTCATCCCTAAGGCCATATACATATATATAAACATATATACATTTGAATAGAAACTCGAATAAAGTATGATCTACGGGATCATCATAACCTACATAATTATAAGTAATGTTAATGTCTACGGGACCAAAACGACTTTGGGTTACGAATAGAAAGAAACGAATTGTCCAGGTCTCACCTTAAAAGGGTGGAAATATAAGGAAAAAGCCTGCGAGGCTAAGTGAAAGAACCTACGGGTCAATAATGTAAAGCGAGGAAACTGGTTGTAACTCCCCGCGTAAAGTAATATCGGAAGGTAAAATTTGTTTAAAAGCGATAGTTTCGCTAAGTTAACCGAACGGGTTAAAATGAAGAGATCATGAAAAGTTTGGTGGACAAAAGTGGAAGATTTCACTAAAACATCTAAACGGACTGAAATGACAAAATAATTCACGATTATTAAATTGTGTTATCTTCACAAAAGGGTTAAGGCATTGCCAAAATGACAAAAGAAAGGAATAAGTCCTCGAACGTAAAATTCCTAGATATGAGAAAAAGACGTAAGACAAGGGGAAAACGTAAACTAAAAATTTAATTTTTTAGTCAAAAGCAACATGTTAGCAAACATAAGTAGTAAGAAGAGGTTTAAGAAATCGTAAACACACATAAGGCCGAAGATGGCAATATAAAATACCCGGATGACGGGGTATGAAGCGACGGTGACTAATTAGTCTGGCCGGTAAAACTATTCAAAGTCAAGATAGTGTTATGACCAATATAAAGCGCTTGTCAACATAAGACAAACGCGGAGTAAACGTGTTGATGGACTAACGCGACTAAATGGTCGAGTGATTACTCAGTCAAATAGGCGACAAGATAAGAAATATAAGACGAAGGTTATGGTTCGTGAGGACTTACACATAAATGACACCGAAAGGATGAATATAATAAAAACGAACCTAAGTTCCTTTAGTCTAAATTAATGAACTACGCAAATAAGGTTTCGGGGACGAAACCTCTTTAAGGGGGGTAGACTTGTAACATCCTAAAAACGGGTTTAGTAATCAAACCACTTTAACACTAATGACGGGTAAAATACCTTTAGTGGTAAAAATTTACCTGGTAAATATTAGGAATTAAATAAATAAACCTAATATTAAATAAAAAGAGAATAAAAACTTTTGAGAAAACAAAGCCTATAAGAAGCCCGAGTTAACGAGACTTACAATAAAAACGGGTTCTAACTTCCTGAACCTGTTAAGTTAACTAGGTAGAATTAACCTAGTTAGTAGTGGTTAATTAAATGATAAATTGTGAGTTTTTGCTTCATTTATAAATCCTTGAAATTATAGGGACTAATGTTGCTAATTGGAAGACTTATTTTATTAAAACAAAAAAATAAAACACAACACACACACTTAGTGTGTGTGTGTGCATGAAATCGCCCAGGAGCAAGAAAGAAAGGGGTGTAACCCTAGTTCACCAAGAATCTACAAATTAAAGGGTGAATCAAGGCCAAATCGTATGGATTAACACAAATTCGTGATCACCAAGCTTAGGGGATCACAATGTATGTTAAAATTTTTATGTTTAGTGAAGTTGAGATTCTAGATGAACTCATAAAAATCGAAATTCAAGCTTAAATGATTGATGTTTGGGTGAAACTTGGATGAATCCATGTTTAGGAACGAACCCTAGTCAATAAATTTATGAGTTGGTTTTCATAATTATGAACTTCATAATCACCCACTTAGATGTTAAATGGGTTTTGTAGAATGAGAAAGAACACTAGAATTTTGATCATGAAATAGGTGTTGTTTGAATTCCATGAAGTGAATCTAGGTGTTGTTTTGCATGCTAGACTTAATGAATTTGAAAATGATGTTAAACTTGGTAGAAATAACTAGTTATGAACTAGTTGTAAATGTGTAAAAATTATGCCCACTAGGTGTTTGTTAAAACGCCTAAGTGAAATCGCGCGTCTACTCGATTGTAAGTAGAACTTGATTTGATTTGGTATCCGTAGGAATGCCTAATAACATGATAAAAAGGGTTTCATTTAGATGAAAACCCGTAGATTTTGTCTAATGAATGAATAAAGTGTCTTTGATAATTGATGAGATTTCCTAAATGAGTTATTGAACGCAAATTGCATTTTTGTATGATTAAGGGTAAATGACTTCTATAAGTCAAATTAACCAATGATGAAGTCGAATAGTAGTTTCGACATAGAATTTGTAAGATGGAATAGTCATATGTGAAAATGACTAATCTAACCGTCTTACGAATTATGATGATAGTTTGACTCTTAACAAGCTAGATGGAGGCTTGGGAAAGAAGCAGGTTAAACGGATCAAGTACGCGGAAAAGAGCATAACCGGATGCAAGGTAAGTGAAACTTACACCTTTTGTAGAATATGTGGTTATTCTATAAGTTGCAAATACGATAAAGATAATAATCTAGATATGGTTTCCGACGCGGATTAATACGGATCGGAACTATTATAAATGATGAAAACCATGTTTAATGGTAAAAAGAGGTAAAATGGTAAATTAGCCATGAAAAGGCTAATTGTAAAAAAAATGAGTTTTGAATGGCTATTATATAAGTAAGCCTAAAAAAATGTAGAACGGTGATTAGTCAAGAATAAATAAATCAAAGTAAGATTTTAAAATGACACCAAATGGCGTAAGCCATGTTGGGTAAATGCGTAAGAAACGGATTAGTGAAACCTAAGCAAATTGGTGGAAACGAAAGATCCGAAGTGAGATACTTAATGAAATGGTAAATAAATACCATTAGATTTTAAACGCAAAATTTTTTGGTCATTGGACCAAACGGGTCAATTAGTAATGTTGATACCATTTGACAATTAACGACTAATATGCGTTCGTTGAGTCATACGCTCGCAGGATAAGATGGTTTGCGAATTAGAGATACTATGGATTAGCAATTTTGAGTAAGAGTACTAAAACGGGTCAATAGATGACCCGAACCAGGTATGCACAAAAAGGTTTATAGTTAAGAGTGAGTTTTTGGTTAAGTAATTAGTGAGTTCTTCGTAGTAAAACGAGGGACTAAAAGATTGACCAAAAAGCCTTTGATGGGTGAACCGGATAAACGAACCTTAGAGGTTGTTTAGGAACTTGTACATTGATTTTGAAATCCTTAGATTCATATAAAAGTTCTAAGAAAAAATATTTGTGGGTCGAATGCCTAAAAGTGGTCATTTGCGAAAAAGGACTAGTCGAAGGGTAAAATTTGGGATTTTGGGTTCATTATGCTAAATACACCACAAACATAGTTGTGGTGGAAGATAAGAAGTTAATTAGCATAGAAAGACGAGGTGCGAAAAGAGAATAGTGAGTTTGACGCCTGGGTGCTTAAAAGTCCCTTAAGCGGGTCAAAATAAGGTAAGTGGGTAAATGTTGGTCTATGTGTTTAGAAAGTTACAAACTAAACCGGGGAATGTAAACGCATACACAAACCTTGTTGTGGGAACGAAAACACTAATGTTTGACAAGTCCGGGATGGGTAAAAGGACAAGACATACTTTTGTCATATAATTTATAGTGTGATGTTATAGTCAAACGGGTCAAATAACCATATAAAGAATTTATAAGCTAATAGCTTATAATTTAGATTTTTATGCAAACCGAGGTGATAAACGGATTCGTAATTTAATTACGGACGCGTGGGAAAATGAATCACGCAAAACGGAATTGTAGAATGAAAGTTATGTAAATTTTAAGTTAGAGATTGGTTAAGTAATGTAGTTGGGCAAAAGCTGCATTAAAAACCAAACAGTCTGTCGAAATCATGGCGTCGCGTCGCGCGACTAGGAACTGGGAAAGGAGTCGCATAGTGCGACAGACGTCGCGGGCCGCGAAGAATTTGATTAAATCTCTCGCGGGGCGCGAGCGATATGTTGCTGGAAATTTTTGTTTATTTTGTTCGTTTGACCCATTTACCTTATTGTACTTGCTATTTAACTATCAAAACTAACTTTAAGTTGGTTTTGATCATAGGTGAATGTCGAGAGTCCCGGATGATGATCAAGCGATGAAAAGGACCGAACACATGTCATTTGAAGCTTCCGCTATGAGATCATTATAGTTTGTTTTAAAATGATCTATGTAAATATTTGTTACTTTATTTTGAATACTCAAATTTTGTACGAACGTTAACTTAACAAAGTTTTTGAAAGGTCGCATTTTTACATAAAATGTGCATTTAATATTATAATTGTATTATAATGAGAGGGGCCTTACATACGACCCATTTTTCAGCACGAGGCGTTATAGGGGGGTCAACTTTCACAACAGGAGCAACAAAGTCCGCAACTACAATCTCTTCATCTTTTCTGTTTGATTTAGATTGCGGTTGTTGATAAAAGACTTTCGAAATCACATACTCGTCATCCTTCTCATCTTCTCTAGTTCCCAAATGATATTGGTGCATAGCCCAGTTTTTTTCCGCTTTCCCGCCTTTTACCGGACTTACGTAAAGAACCATAATTTTCTTACACCCCTGTTGAACCCCGTCTAACACAACGGGCTTTGTTCGGCCCGTTTTTTGCCAGCGAAAGTCCCCAAAATCATCACTGTGTATCTTACAGCGTTTCCTAGTTCCATTATTATACGCTTTAATTGCTCTGTGAAAAAAGTGAGATACACTTCCATCTTGTTGGACTCCTAAAACAAAATAAAAAAAGTCATATAACAAAAAATGTGTGTCCATCGTATAGAAGAAAATATAAACGAAAATGTATAAGTACCTGGCAACTTTTGAGGATGAGTGTAACAGTTTCCGTCATTTTCATCGACCGTTGGAGTAAACTCATCGATAAAAGGGTGAGGCTGGAAACCTTGTGCACCACTTTTAGCAAGTAAATGCCAGATAATTTCTTGATCCAACGGGTAAAATTTAACGCCTCGGGGCAACCCCGGCCATGCTTGATTAACCTAGAAGCATAGATATTTTAGTTTAGAAAATAACTTATGCTTTAAAAAGCAATAAAGAACATCGCAATAATGTGGGAATGTAGAATAGGGAGATATCACACTGGCAATGGAGATAATTCCAGCATTAGAGAACAACTTTGCAACTTCTCCTTAAAATCCATATTAGTATACAATCAATACAACAAACGCGAGTACTACAATTAGGCATTAGCTATGGTATAATTAAACTCACCGATTCTTCTTATATACTCAACATGGTCTTCTGGTTGGAATGTAAGATCACTGTTAAGTCCATGCCTGACATTATCACCATCAAGGGCATACATTAGGTTCCCTCGAGAATGCAAACCGCGTGTTAATGCACAAGCCAATGTGCTCTTACCTGAATCACATTTGTAATTGAAGCCTTTTGTCAGCTGGTTAATCATATAAATGGAATTAAATGATGTATATTCCAATTGGTAGGCATATATGATTAATGTATTTGATCCATAGCACCTTCTTCCCTTTTAATCTCCTCAACAATCAACTTTACCATGGTTGGGCTTTCAATCTGCGTCACCGTCACCTACGACATCATTTTTGCCTTAAATCTTCGTATACTAAGATAACACAATCACACACACACATACACATTTGTATAAAAAAAGATATGAATAGGTCTGAAGCATCTAAAACTGCATGTTAATGCACAAGCCAATGTGCTCGCACCTGAATCAAATTTAAATTAAACCTGTTAATGGCTGGTTAACCACATGCGTCAATTCCGCAAAAAAAAAAAAAAAAAAAAAAAACCCGGTATGAACGGTCTGAAACATCTAAAAATGACCTGGAACAAGGGATGAGATTTTCTGACCAAATACCAGTACCGGTATTAGTTTTCTAACAATATTGGTATCGGTACTGTTCAAAATCGGTATCGCATCAGTATTTCAACGATTACTATAGTCCATACCTACAGTATTCCGTTTAGATTTGAATTCCTTTCTGTTTCAGTATTTTGATGTACGATACTGATACCAATCTCATACAGAACCAGCCTTAACCAGCCCTGGGTTTTAAAAATCGCCCCTGATGCAGGCCTCAGCGCCTTATGTCATTTGAGCCGCGCTTTTTCCACAAAGCACAAGAAAACCGCATATTTTGGGTTTTTTTGGGCTCTGAGCCGCGCACCTTGTGTACTTTTGGTGTTTTTATGAATCAAAGTGTTGTACAATAGGTTTTTAGGCCACAGCGCCGCATGGTTCTAAGTTGGGCTAATCTTGATGGGTTCGGGTGGGTTCGGGTTGGTTCGGGTCGAGTACGGGTCAAAGTCTAGTCATTAAACAGCTAACGGGTCATGGGTAAGGATTGGTCCAAGTTTGACCGAGTTTCATGCATGTGTACATTGGATGTTGAAGGTTCACGTTGGTAACTACAAGACCAAAATAGGGCTTGGCTGGTCTTGATTATCATTTGCATTTCCAGAAACCCCCTGCAAATAAATAATTACACATTTGAGATTTGAGTATCAAACATATTAATTATTAATAGAATTTAACTAATTTTTTTACTTAAAATCAGAGTGCATAGTCGGAAACAAAATAAATTAGTTTGTCTCGAATAACGTTAAGAGTATACATGATTGACGATAAAATATAATCTAGCCATAAATAAATCAAAGGCTTTGTCTCGACTTAGTTCCTTAAAGAAGCTCAAAAACTACAAAAAGACCTCACATTTCATCAAACACCTGGAGCGCAAAGCCACCGCTAAACTTCGGATCTTTAACAATTAGAACAAATCAATGAATTTATCGAATATAAATCATAAATGTCTTTCATCAAACATATGAGGTACAAAGTGACTTCTAAACTAACTCTTTTTGTAGATTAGAACAAACAAATGAATTTTATCCTATGTAAATTATTATTGCATTTTTCATATAACACGTGAAGCACAAAGCAACTACTAAACTATAAATAATTAACATCAGAAGAAATCAGTAACAACAAGATTCTCATTAAATAAAAAAGCGTGAAAACCTAAAAAACAAAACCTTAGGAAAATATACCCGGAATATCATCTCGAAAAACCAGACGGTGCGAGCAAGGGTTTCCGTTTCAATGAACAAATGGGTTTTCGTTTCTTTGAAGGTTCGAGATTCCGAATATCTCAAGAATTTGACTGAAGCTGTGTTTACACACCAAGAATACAATCATGAACAAAACTTACATAAAAAGGACAAAATTAACAAGTTGAAGTGATGTAATTGATGAAATTTACCTAAGAAGCGATGGAATCTGCATCATAGAACAAACCCTAGAAAAATTGAATCAGAAGGTATAAGACAAAGTAATTACCTCATCTGAATCACTATATAATAGCAACATAACATTGACAATAAGTTACTGTCTATCCTAATCAAGGCCAAAACTAACCCATAATCATCTTTGAAGAGCTTAACAGGATCAGCAAAACAATAATAAGCAAATGAGTACTTAAATTGCACATTGAAGTCTTATCAAGGAACATGATGCATCAACGCACAACATTTTGTGCCATTAAATTGAGATCTTAATGAGAAATGAAATAAGCACCAGAAACAAACAGTTTATAAATCTTAGTGAATGATTTACACAACCAATTGATTCTACATTCTAACTGCTAAAAACACAAAGTAAGGTGAAAATTTATAGGTTACACATGGAAAAATAACTACAATGCAACGATAAAAGGACTACCTGGAAGCCATAAAAACATGTCTCGCAATGATTTCAGACGAATTGGTCACCAATCTACATGAAAATGAAACATGCAAGCTTTAATCCTTCTGCGGGAAATTCGTCGGAATATGGCCGGAACCCTAGGTATCTCGCCGGAGCTTCTTGAAACCATCTTCATCACTGTATGATACCCTAACCGCCTTCACCATTGGAGTCTGCTGCTGATAATGCCTGAAACGGAAACTGAAACCCTAGCCACCACCTGGTGTGACTGTTGACCACTGCTGCGATGACCAAAAACCTCGGTACCACCGTCATTTCCGTAGATGTCTCGCCGCTGCTTCACTCACCCTCTTATTTTTCTCTCTCACATTTTCGGTTCATTCTAATTCTCTGGTCTTTTTCTCTGTGATGAGGTTTGATGAGGATGAATCGACTATATACAGTGGCAGGGAAAAAAGACAACACGTGTTCTGGTGTTGTGAAATTCCTCCCATGCCCTTTATCACTGTTCATTCACTTCTATTATTAACATATAGAGATTAGTGTGTGAGTATTTGAAATTTGAATGGTGCTATTAAGGCAACATTTAAATTATACCGGACTTTAAATATTAATTTGGCTAGGGTCCTAATAATTCCACATGGTATCATCTTATTCTAACATGGTTGATACGGGCCGTATAAGGTTATACGACCCGTATCAACCATGTTAGAATAAGATTATAGTGTGGTCGTATATAGATTAAACGATGATGTTATACGTGTCGTATATAGTTATACGACCCGTATCCAACGAATTTCGTTTATTTTATTGTTTTATTACTATTTGACGTGACGTATTATTCCTCGATTCATGTGCGAGTAGACGTATGATTCTCTGATTCGATGTTATATTCCTCGATTCTCGTGCGAGTTATGTGATTAGACATTAGATTCCTCGATCGTGCGAGTTATTTGATTCGACGTTAGATTCCTCGATTCGCGTGTTAATCATTTGAAGCGATGTAATATTCCGTAAAATTATCTATATAAACGACACTAATTTCATTCATTTTCATTCAACTTCTATTCGTTTCTTCTATTTTTCTCTGTATTCAAAATATTTACGCTATAATGTCGGATTGGCGTGACTTTTTCGGTGTGTTTGATAACGAGGTGAATCAGGGGAGTTATGATAACAATCAAGATAATAATCTGGGTGTGTTTGATCTGAATGCTCCATTCGATCCCAGTCTTGCGTCTGATCAGGTCAGGATACTTGGGGTTTCGATGCCTTTCAGCCTAATTATGCTGGTTATTATCCATCGTAACACCCCGTTAATTTTGAATCCCTTCCTGCTAGTGGTGGACCGCCGACTGGTAGTTCTCAATCTCCTCCCATAAGTGGTGGACCTCCCGAGGGTCCAAATGCTGACTAGGAACCTAGTGAGTTTCAAAACAAGCAGGTATAACATTTAATTATACGTTTATTTGTTTTACGTTAACTATTTTCCTGTTTTTACGTTTGATGTTGTTTTTATTAAAATCTTAGATCATTCAAAAACTATAATACATAGCATCCTATTTAGGGGTGCTAAACGGGTCGTGTTCGCGTGTTGACGGGTCCAAGCTGACCCGAACCTAAATTTTATATTAAAATTAAATTTTATAACAAAAAATACGAATGTATATAAAATAATTACATTCTATTTAAATACCCAACTAATCTAACTTATAACATAAAAATACATTTTCAAAAATAAAATATAATATAAGTTGGTTAAATGGGTCAACCCGCCAACCCGATGGGTTCGACCCGAACCTGATCATATTCATTTGAGTTAATCGTTAATTAACACATATAAGTGTTTTCGTTAGAAATTCGCTAGCATGGATGAATTGGTAGAGTGGTGTAGAGACGTCGGACGCGAAAATGGCTACGCCATCATCACCAAACGCACCATCTACGATAAACCCCAAGCAGTCAGCCGTTAAAAATTTGGCTTACGTGCGATTGTGCCAGCGAGCACAAATCAACAGCCACGGTCAGACGCAGTGGGACCAGGAAAACCGATTGTAAGTTCCAACTGGTCGGGATATACAGAAAGAGGTTAGGTTATTGGGATCTAAGGGTTGAGGAAGCTAAACATAACCACGAACCATTTCTGTATCCTGAGGGTCATCCATCCGTAATGAGGCTGACTGCAGCGGAAGAGAGGACGGTGGAGCAACTTACTCATCAGAACATAAAACCATGAGACATTCTTGCTGCCATTAAAGAACAAAACCCCCCATAATGTCTCAACAAGAAACACCATATACAACGCTCGGGCCAAATTAGGTCGAATGGAACAAGTCAGCGAGACTCCAATGCAGATACTTTTCGACCGGTTGGAGAAGGTTGGGTTTGTTTTTTTACCATAGAACATCTGAAAACGGAGAACGGGTCGAGGATGTTTTCTTTATCCACCCGGACTCGAACATGTTGTGGCGCGCCTTCCTGTATGTGTTGCTTATAGACTCCACCTACAAGACGAATTGGTACAAAATGCCACTACTTCAGATTATCGGTGTTACATCCACGTTGATGTCGTTTTGCATTGCTCACGCGTTCGTAAACAACGAAAAACAGGAAAACTTCACAGGGGTTTTACAGAGGTTGAAACACTCATTAGACAGTGTTATGGAACTGTTTTGGTAAAAAAATTACCTAAGCAATTTAGTGATCAAATTAGTTTTGTGAGGTAGTGTGCTAACAATATGTATCAAAAATGTTCTGGTTTAGTTGTTTGAAAAAAACAGTTTCAGGATATAGCTCAGGATACCGAGCTATATCAAGAATCAAACAATGAGAAAAAAAGTAAAGGATGAGACGAGATGTACGAGGAATGCCCTTGATCAATCTAGATCGCCGGCACAAAACCTCGGGAGCTGACAATCGCATCTGCCTTGTTCTTCTTATTACTTCAAATTTAAGGATACAGTGCAGGATATGATATGGATCAGCTAAGTGTTACAATAAATTTCGAGTGTAAGTGTTGGTGATTGGGAGTGATTGCAACTAGTAGAAAGCAAAAGTGTGTGTGAAAGATTGTGTCTATCGATCCGTACATTCCTTTTTATAGTGAAATAGAAACAACTAACTATCCTAAAAATAAGGGATGCTTCGAATATTCCCATTTGAACGTTGGAGACCCCTTCTTTCCGGCTTCAACGTTCTCTTCTCAACTGTTTTGTCCGAGTCTTCAGGAGAACTAGTCCACTCGAACGTTATAACCTTGCCATGCTAATCTGCACGTGAAAAATTAGTAACTACCAGGATACAGGATGTTGCCAATATCCTGATCCGGTATCCTGGTCACAAACATAAGTATTATAGTCAGGATATAATTCGGAATATATGTTCAGAAAACTACCCATAACAATTGTCCACAAAATATATATGTTGGAATTCCAAATTCAAACGGATATATTTTAGAACTTATCGCTTGGATCGAGGCAATTATGATGCTTGGACGCTTGAAGTGACTTGCTACAACTTCCCACGCGAATTTTACTCAATACCCCTACTTTCAGCCTATGTCTACTCAGATTTCCTGCATATTGATCACAATAATCCAAGTAATTTTCAGGTATTCTACTTCCTCTTTCTTCTCTGTTTTCTTTGCAAAAGTTCTTCACTTCGCCATGGCCAGCCGAACTAGATCCCAAACAGCCGATTCTGTACCCACCTTCAATGAGCAAAACCTCCTCAAAGAACCCAAAAAGGAGGTCTGTTCATTCGACAATGCCAATATCACGGCCCTAAAAACCTCCGGTGCCTTCCCTGCCGGAGCGATTATTCGTCCGTTTGACCGAGAGGTCCGATCGAACATGTATTCTGACGAGTGGGTAAGCTTATTGGCCTACCTGTTAGGGCATGGATTTTATGCTAAGGATCATCTATCCTGAGACTGGGCATGGTTCACGGATCCTTAACGGATAATGCAGGGAGTCTGAGGATCCAGGATCCTTACTATTGTTTATGTTTTTAACAATTGTCACGTTTTAATGCTTATACACAGGTAATGGACGACATGGACTTAGTCTTTGCTGGAATCTCGTCGAATATGCTTCATACAGGCACGTGCTTGATGAAAAATAACCATTTTGGAGAACATAGGTGACTTGCACATTTTTCAGAAAGTTAGTTACTTGATATTTTCTATCTTGAAAGGGGAAAATAAGCTCATTTTAGGCAGAAGTCGAATACAACAAAAAAAAAAAAAACATAACTCTCTGATATTCATTGGCGAAATACACACACTCACACTAGCAATCCATTGTATTGAGCTTGTTTTCTTCCGAAGTTGTATAAGGATCATTATTATTGTTTTTGCAATACATTTGGTGATCGGTAGTTTCCATCACCCGAGGTTTTTTATGCCAAAGATCATTCATTGATCAAGGGATTTTTCCTCGTATAAATCTTGGTGTTCATCGTTGATTTCATTTTCTATTCGTTCATACATTTGATCATTACAATAAGCACTCAACCTCACAAAAATTAGATTTGGTTACATTATCCTTGTGTGATTTTTGACCAAAACAGTTTGGCGCCCACCGTGGGGCAATCGGTGCTTCAACTCTAAAAATTTTGTTCATTTCATTCATTTCTGTGCATTACCTTCAACCACATGGCTTCTTAGGGAAAAAGTACGTCAAGTTCCATGTCAGCGGTTACCTCATCACAGGGCATTCCACCGTTGCATCTTCTTCCCCCCCCTGCATTCCAGAAGAATGCTGAGAATTCTCCGAAGAAGACAACCCCTGTTTTCACAAAACCAACTGTAGTTTCTTCCTCTACACCTACTAACAGTGATCTTTATACTTTGATTTTGCAGATGAGAGGATACATGCAACAGTAGGACGAAACTAATGGCAGGATCCTTCGCGAAATTTATGAAATCAAGAAATTGAAAAAATCAACAGAGGATCACTCCCCATTGATGCCCAGGTTGTTGGATTTTACTACTCCATCATCAACAATCCAGTTTCCAAAGGATCCAGTGTCCAGATTCAAGGATCCTCTATCCTTCGGCAAGGATCACTGAAGTCAGCGTAGCCTCAAGGATCCTACTTCCAGCCCCAAGGATCCTCTTTTCAGCCTCAAGGATCCTCATCTCAGCATCAAGGATCCTTATTCAGTTCAGGAGGACACAAGGGGGATGCTAACAGCTCAAGGATCCTACCCTCGGCATCAAGGATCCTCATCGCAGGTTCAAGGATCCATGAAATATCCTCCAAGACCTTCAGCTCCAATGTATCCTGTGTTAGGAAACTTTATTTGTAAGTATTGAAGAAAATGAGATTCAACTTGATCTCTGAAGAAGATAACAATCATGAAGATCACAACAAGAAGAAGAAGATCAGATAGGACAACTGAAATGAACAGCATCTACTTCAAAGAATCACAAGTTGATCAAGAGCTGAAGAAGATTATCAGAGAAGGTCATTTCTGATGGATCTGATGAAATATCATCAGTTTCTGACGATTCTGATCATCAGATTTTCTGATGATTTGTTCACCAGAATTTCTTATGAAGTGGTTTATCAGAAATTATGATGAATACCCCACTTGTCTGAAATCAGCTCTATCCTGCCACAATAACCGAAGCAACTTGACATTATTGGATATCATGATTACAAAGGCAACTTGACTGTTGGATTCAATAAATATGTTAAATGGCTACTTTTTGCAGGACTTATTGCATGAATAAAAAATTGTTTATTCATGTACCCAGCCTTTTATAAATAGAAGGCTAACCAAGCAGAAGACAATGAGTTAAGCTTAGCATTCATACATACTACAAAACTCCATTGCCCTCTCACCCACAGAATTCAAGATTCATTTGTATTAGATAATAATCTTACAATCACCTTGTAAACTATTTTGTTTCAAAGTGATATAAACTTGATAATTCTGTAGGTCTTGTGTCTTGAGAGTCTGATTTCCATTTTCGCACATCTTTTTCACATCTACTGAAATCACTTGCCATATTATGTGAAAAGAAGTTTTTTTAAGTCCAAACCGGGACCAACAATTGGTATCAGAGTAGATTGAATAAACTATTTTCAAACGATCAATCGCTCATCTTCTTTTTTTCTAAATATGGCCAGCTTTCAATCCTGGAATAATGTTTTTAACATTGGTTCTATGTCTAAACCTCCGACTCTGGTCAGAGAGGAATACCCCCAATGGAAAATCAGGATGGTCAATTTCCTAAATGGTCATGACCGAGCTCTGTTTCAATCCATTGAAAGGGTCCACATATACTAATGACTGAAATACCAGCTATTCCAGCAACTGACCAATCACCAGCAATCCCTGCCTCCCGTGCTACCAAAAGTGAAATAAACTGGAGTGCGGAAGACAAGGAACTGGTGGCTGGGGATGAAAGGGCAAAGTCACTCTTAATAATGGCCATCCCCAATGACATATTTTCACAAGTTGATGCATGTGCATCATCCAAGGAAATATGGGATCAGTTGGAAAATCTTTGTGAAGGAGGAGAAAGGATGAAGAGAAACAAGAGAACAAACAATGTTTCCTTATATGAGAGGTTCAAAAGTTTACCTAATGAAAGGTTAAATGAAACATATCAAAGATTTACAAAACTTTTGAACGAGCTAAAGAAATTTGGAATAACTAAATCAAATGATGAAAGAAACATAAAATTTCTAGATGCTCTTCCTAGAGAATGGAGAAGTCTAACCATGACTTTGTCCTCACCCTTAGAACTAGGAAATATGAGTCTTCATGACTTATACAGCATCTTGGTCCCCAGAGAGGAAGAAATATTTGAAGAAACCATTCAAAGAGGGGGATCTTTAGCTCTTATCTGAAGCTCACAAAGAACAACACCTACCATTGATCCACAACCTTCAAACAGTCAAAATCTTGAAATTTCTGATACATCATCAGATGTCTCAGCTTTTGCTCAAGCTATAGCACTGCTCACCAAAACATTTGAGCAAAGATTGAGGGGAGGAGGCCAAAGATACCAGAGAAGTGACAAAGGGATGATGGATGGAAGATCTAAGGAAGAAGGTAGATCTAAGGATAAAGGGAAGGCTGAAGTTGTGCGTTATAAGTGCAAGCAGAGAGGTCACTATGCATCAGAATGCACGACCAAAAAGCTCAAGGATGTTGCTTATTATGAGAAAAAGCTAGAAGAAGCAAAGAAGCAGCAACAAGTCAGCTTAATTGCAGGAACAGATACATGGTTATCTGATGATTCTTCTGATGATGAAGAAGAAGAAATGACAAATTTATGCCTCATGGCACTTTCGGAAGGCTTACCGGAAACTTCAGAACAAAAGGTAAATTTAGATAATCTTGATCTTGAACACAAGCTAAACAAGCTCATGTCAGATTTTCTAAATCTGCAAGAAAAACATCAATCAGATATTAAAAAATCTGATGAGTTGCAAAGGACCATGAATAAAATCATTCTTGAAAACCAATTACTTATAGAAGAAAGTTTAGATCAAAGAGCTAAAATTGAGTTCTATGAAAATGAAAGAAAAGATCTTTACAAGAAAATCAATGATAAAGAAAGCAATGTAAGAGGTTTTCAACAAGCCAAAGATTTCATAAATTTCATTGAGTCCACACCAAAGAACAAAGGAGAGGGTTTAGGATATGTAAAATCAAGAGGAAGTAAACCCACTGTCTTTGTAAAAGCAACCCATAAGATTTCTGATAAATTTTCATCAGAATCTGATTCTGAATCTTCCAAGTCAACCTGTTCTGAATACTCTTTTGAAAAACCAAACTTCAAAGAAAAAATAAGTGAATGCAATCAAGAATCTTTAAAGACTCCAGAAGAAGTTCACTCATCTTTTCAAAATTATCCACTCATTCCATCACAAGAAAGAATATCAGAAAATTCTGATAAATCTTGTATGTGTGTTGACATACTGAAGCTTGTTCAACACCATCTCCAAAAGAAAAATGTAAAATATGTTTATGGCTCAACATATAACAGAATTTCTGATGAAAGGCCAACAAGAGAAAATAATCTGTTTAAAATCTCATCAGAAAGAGTACCCAAGCAAGCCTGGGTACCAAAAACCCTCTTATTTTTCCATTTCAGGACCATCATGTGCAGCAGATCTGGTACTATGATTCAGGAAGCTCCAAGCACATGACTGGGGACAGGAGCTTACTCAGTAACTTTGTTCCAAAGCTGGGTAGAATGGTAAATTTTGGAAATGGAGTAAAAGGGAGGATCATGGGATATGGATGCATAAGGTATGGATGTTTGACCATAGAGAAAGTAGCCTATGTTGAAGGCTTAAAGTACAATCTGCTATGTTGTGGTCTGTTCTGTGATAAAAGTCTTTCAAATAACCTTATCACCAGGAAACTGTTTTAGTGATAATCAAAATCATATATCTGATAAAACACCAGAAAATCTGATAAATTATCAGAAAATCTGATATTTCATCAGATTTCTGATATATCATCAGAATATCTGATATATCATCAGAAATTCTGGTATTTCATCAGAAAAACATGGTGGATTTTCAGAATCAACATAAATCATTAGAACAAATTCTTGCATGTCATCATCCTTATTCATATCTCTTAATAGTATATTCATAGATTGTAATTTGGCGTTTTTTTTTATTTATTTTATTTTTGCTTTACTTATTGGTGATAACATCATTTAACAGAAAATTTCTGGGAACTCGTTAAAGGTTATGAAACTATCTCTCTCCTTCATTAATAACACCCCATCAATATTAAGGAGATTGAAGTGACATATTGGTAGGCAATCATGATATATTATCAGAAAATGGCCGCCTAAATCATTTAATGCAGTAGAAGTGAAGAAGAAGCTTAGCTCTGTTATACCTTTTGTCTCCTGATAAGTCATTAAATAACAAAGATTGTGGTGATCAAAATCTATAAGTTGGTAGATACCATTTATGGCAAATTTTAAGTTTTCTATAAATGATCTCCACTTTGTGCTGAATCTGTCATCCTCACACACACAAAAAAAAAAAAAAAAACTCTTGAAATTATTCTCCATCTTCTTCTTCACCTCATACTTTCTCACACACACAAAAATGTCTACCATCAAAGTTGAATACTTCCCTCTTACTTATCATCCTTATCACAATCTCAGATTGAGGACCAACCTGGAAGGTCCTCAATGGGAAGGATGCCAAACTATGCTAAAGATGATCATGGGGAGTAACTTGAAGTACGCTCTCACTGCCAATATAATTGTTCATCCAGAAATTCTTCAAATATTCTGGAAAAATGCAACATTATCAGAATATGAGAACAGAGAACAAATGGCTATCGAGAGTGTGGTGCCCAATCAAAGAATTCTGTTAAATGAAGCCACCATCAGGACAGTTCTACAACTTAATGATGATAATGAAGTCCTGATGTTCACAAGGGCACAAAAAGAAGAAGCCCTGGAGCAAATGGGTTACCATACGGTAACCCCACAACGAGCAATCAACAAACATGGCTTCATTAAGCCATGGTAATATCTGGTCACACAAATGGGTGCATGTTTTTCAAAGAAGGTCATCAATCATCATGAAGTATCCCTTAGATTGATGGAGCCTATACGAGCACTTGTACATGGAACACCTTACAACTTCTCTTATTATTTGATGAGAGATTTTGCAAGTAACATGTGGTCTGGAAGGCCGTTCTTGATTTATCCTTGTTTTCTGATGAAGATAATCTCGAGCCAGCTAGGCTTTGGAGGTGTTCCTGCAAGTTATCCAAGAGCTGAAATGAGACTTCAGCAAAACATGAATCTCAACATGCTCATACCCACCGATCAGAATTCTGGGTTGATAACTGATCTGTTGTTGCTCCTTGAGATGGAACATGAAGAAGGGGTAGATCTTGATTAGGTTTTTCTTTGTTTGAACCTTGTTTGTGTAGATATTTTGCATGTTAATATGTTTATATTGTGTGCTTCATATATTGCTTTGTTGTTTGGCCTATGGTTTGGGAAGTGGGTAAAGAAAATGAGAAATATGATCATCAGAAATCAAAAAATTTGACACAAAATTCTGAGTTTCTGATGACAAGGGACAAAATCTGGTAATTCAAACTTAAAATATTCTCTAAATTTTTCTTCTGGTAAAACTTCAAAATGATAAAAAGTTTTAGAAAATATCAGAAAAAAGCCAAGAGACCTGGATGCTACCAGAAAATCAAATGTGAGTCTTCTGATCTTATCTCATTCCCTCTCATCTAAAAAAAGGGTACACCTCTAAATCAATCGAAAGAGAAACTTCAAAATCTGTTGAAAAGGGTCACAAATTTAGGGGGAATTTCAATTGAGAAATTCTGTTGAAGAAAGTTGACTTCTGTTGACCACATCTGGAAGGTCAACAAAAGTCAAAACAAAAGAGAAAATATACTCTTAACAGAATTTATGCTGAATTTCTGATGACATCATCAGAATAGAACTTTGACTGATAAGGGAAAGAGGATGAAGAAAGCTAATTGGACCTCTTTGCAAAATGGGGCCCACAAAGATGAAAAGGTGTCATATAACCGATAGCTTTCTCCAATCAAAATTCAGTTTAACACTTTCGTGAATGAATGAATGATTGAAGAAACTACAAGTTGAAAGGGCATAACCACGATTACACGTTCAACCATCATTAAATATCTTGATACCCACGAATCAAATGTTACATTATGAACCAAAACTCACATCACACGATCTAACGGTAATAAAGACAATTAATGATCTTTTAACCGCCATTACATGGCACGTTCCATATCCCCTAAACTCCATAAACCCACAATTCCCTGCTTAAACCCTCACTATATATCACACTTAGCAGAAATTCAAAAATCACTCACCTTCTTCACAAAAACTTCAAACCAAAAAAAAAAAAAAAAATTCCCCTGTTCCTCACTCAAAATCTCTAAATTTCAAACCCTAATTCACAAAGATCAACAATGGAAGAAGTAAATCTCAACATCCCAATTGTTCAACATGAAGTACCTTTTGTTGAAGACACAGAATTTCTACCAATGAAGGAAAACAATCTGCTGATGAATACAGAGCATTCGGAATATGATGTAAGATGTCAACTTCTGGTAGAATATCTTATGAAATGTCCAATCTCAGGAGCACTAACAAAAGGAAGAGAAGTACCAGAAAAGTTACTACAGCAATTTGTTCACTCTTTTAAAGAAGATGAAGAGAATCAGGTCTCTGCTCATGTATGGGGAAATGTTTTTGTAACATTAACCCCTGCAAGGGTAAGAGAATGGCTTGAACTTCAAATTCTTGAAAGTTACATTGAATCACCAAGCAGAGAAGAATTGATAAGCTTTATCATTAAGCTTGGTTACAAGAAAAAGGATATCAACAAAATTGGAGCAATAAGAAGGAATGAATTACCAGCTATCTGGCAAGTAATGATGGAAGTGCTAAACAAATGTCTCACATCAAAGATAGGAGGAACTGATCAAGTCAGTCAAGCTATTCTGACAATCATGTATGGACTAGTAACTGGGTTCAAAATTGATTATGGGTCAGAAATTTTTAACCTTCTCAAAATATCAATCCTCACCAAAAATGGAAGAATAATCTCACATCTTCCGTATCCAAGGTTAATCTCAACTTTTATTTCTGAAACATTTGCTGAAAGGGGCATGGAAATTCCAATTTTGGAAGATATCTAGAGTTCAAATACCATGAAAGCCTTGAGTTCCAATCATGGATGGGAATCTGACAAAGATATCCCCGAGTTACTAGAAAGCATGCTATGCCTCATTGCACTAGACTCACAGTACAGAATACAACATGAAGAACTTCTGACCAAATCAGATTCTCCAACAGAAGAGCCCATCAAATAAGTTGTGAACTGTTCTTCATCACCAGAAGAAGAAGATGCTGAAGAGTCCTGGCCATCAGAAACGGAGGCTGCAGGAGAAGGAGTTCTGGAGATACCTAACTCACCAGAAAACAAGACAGATTATGCTGAGAGTCAACAGATTCATGAAGAAGGAATTCATCATGGATTTGATATTCACCAAGAGAAAGAACATGAACACTATGCACAATCACACATTGCTGGAGGAACTCATGAAGATACTAAAGAACAACATGATGAAGAAACTCACTTTGATGGTGCTGCAATTGAAGCCACTGAAGTTATACATCATGATGAATCTCAGATTGCTGGTACATCTCTTTTAAACACTATTTTAGTTGATACTCACTCAAAAGAAACAAAATCAGAAAGTTCAGTTAATGTTTCTTACAAGTTAGAATATACAAAAACTGATGTCGATGAAGAGGTTACTAGTTCCATTAATCTCAACTCTGAATCAGAAAGTGAGGAAGAGGATGAGATCCCAACAGATAGAGATCAGGGAACTGATCAAGGAAATCTGGCAAAAGGTAATCTGTTTACCTCAAAAACTTATGGAGAATCATATATTGATATGGTTCAAGGACATAAGGAAATCCAGGATGAAAATGTGTTTTTCACCACTGGTGGAGATGATTCTGGTACACTTAAAGCTGCATTAAAATCTGGTAAAGCCAAAAGTGACCCTATCATTTCCAAAACAGCAGTAAATGTGTTTGCAGCTGGAATGTTACAAGGAACATCTGTTGTTCCAAATGTCCTAGAAACACCCATGAACTAAGAAAACTTAGAAACTGTGCTGGAAAGTGTTTACAAAGCCTGCAAAAGAGATCCAGTGGAAGAAAAACTTGATATGTTGCTGTCAGAAATACAAGGTCAAAGGGCTGATATAAAGACTTTGTCAGAATCAGTGGAGGTAATAAAGAAACAAACTAAAAGAAACACTGAAGCACTAAAGTCTCTTCAAAAGATGAAAGAAAAAGCACCAGAATCCAACATCTCTGCATCAGAAATCCAGATGATTCTCACAGAAATAGAAAAGATCAAGACACAAGTTGCAAGTGCTATGGAATCAAGACAATCAAGCAGTGCAAATAGAGTTTTGGAAGAAGTCACCATCCTAAGGGCAAGCAACAACAGTATCACAGATGCCCTTGAGAAGCTGTCAAAAGAATGGGCTGCAATACAGATGAAAGCCCAAACTGAATTTACCAAAGTTCAGAAAAGCATAGCTAGCAACTCAAATCAGGTGAAAGAGGTGCAACAACTGGTGAAGAAAATGCAATTCAACATTGCAAGATTGGCCAAAGTGGATCCAAAGGAAATCACGAAAGAAATTCCTACTGAAAGTTCACACTAAGAAGCTCCAAAGTCAACTCCACAACAATCATCAGCCACACCAATCACCAAAGCTGGAACCACAATGATGGGTCCACCTCCAAACGTTCCAAGAAATGAAATGGTGAAAAGGTTAGCAACTGCAAAACCTCAAGTTATTACAAATTTGAAACTGTTATCATCTGTCCCAAAACCAACATTTTCCGATGACTCTGCCATAAGTAAATTTATGAATCTGCAAGCAACGAATGAGTGGGAACAAGAAGGTGATTCAAGAAAATCAAAGATTGTTAAAAGAAAAATCTCTGAAAGTAAGTCTTTCATGGTTAAAGAGATTGCCAGGGATGTGATGATATTCCCTGAGTACAATCTGGTGAAATATTATTTGACAAAAGACGATGAAACACCAAGACCACTGACTCCTGTCAGAATGGCTTTAAGGGAAGAAAGGATAAAAAGAGGTTCAAACAGCATTCACTACAAGAATGAAAATCCTGTAAAAAGAATCTTAAAAGTAGATGAAGTAAAAGTTACAACTGATGATATTGGAGGAACCTATGTGCAGAACAGATACACACTCCTCAGAGAAAATGGGAAAGAAGAAAGAGTGACTGACGAAGAAATAGCTGACAAGTTACATCCTTTAGACATTCTGTTTATGAAGGAACACTTTGAAAAGGAACAGAAAAACACCCAAGAAGTCAGAAGGGCATTAACGGGCATATCAAAAGCTGGAATACTGCTGTTTGAAAGAATGGCTTTTTCAGACTTTGATTTGTGCATCAACTATGAACATGTGCACAACAAAAAGGTGTATGTCAGATCACCAAAGACAAAAGTTCCCTCAGACATATTGGAAGCTACAAGATTGGGAGACATCATTGAACTGCCAAGTAAAAATGAAGGACATAACTATGGTGTAATCTTCAGAGATAATGAAAGAAACAAAGCTTTATTCCGAAGTGTTGATATCTGCAAGTACTCAAATCAAACTCTGAAGTTTATCATGAAAGGCATGAATAAGAGACAAGAACATCTTCAGAAGATAGGAAAGAATTTGGAGGGACACAGGAAAGAAATTGAGCAAATGATTGAAGAATGGATCCAAGCAAGAACATGGTATAAAGACATGTATGACATCTGCAACAAGTATATCTCCTACAAGAAGCAGCTAAAGAAAGGAGTTGTGCACAAGAAACTGAAGCTGACTTGAAGAACTTGTTTATCTAAATTTTCATCTTTTATGTAATTTGTTTTTCAAAACATCAGTAACTGGTTAAATTTGCAATTGTTAAGTTTCCACTGTTTGGAAATTTTATGTTCATGAGATAGTTCATTTTCTTACAATACTTAGGGGGAAACTGTTAGGAAACTTATTCGTAAGTATTGAAGAAAATGAGATTCAACTTGATCTCTGAAGAAGATAACAGTCCTGAAGATCACAACAAGAAGAAGAAGATCAGATAGGACAACTAAAATGAACAGCATCTACTTCAAAGAATCACAAGTTGATCAAGAGCTGAAGAAGATTATTGAGGTCTCCCCTAAGTTCTTCTAACCAATTAAAAATTAGATCTTCTAGTTGAAATAATTCATCGAGAAGCATTTCTCCTAGAATATCCGGTTGGGCGCATTCGAGGGAGCGATAGGGATTATTTTTAGTTTCGCCCCTCTTAAGGATACTAGGAAATGATGGGTCTATATAGTGGGGTTTATAATTTAGAAAAAAGCATTCTAATTCTTTATGGTTACCACCACATAATTGACACCACATAGTACCATAAGAGTGCCGAAAGTAAAAAGTATCAGTATCACTCATGTTTGTGTCAGAAATTACCAACCGTCGGGATCTTACGGTTCTGTTTTCAGTAACTGAAACTTGGGCACGGGGGCGTGTTGAGTGGGCACGGCCCCGTGTTCAGCTTACTGTCTGACTTAAAACAAGATTGCCAGTTCCAATGATTGGGCACGGGGCGTGTTCAGCGGGCACGGCCCGTGCTGAGTTCTGCAGAAGCTGAAAAATTAAGAAAAAATCCTAAAAATAATGAAAAATAAGAAAAACGATTAGGCCGTTGATTCCTAACTTTCTTAAAATCCTTGTGTCCCCGGCAACGGCGCCAAAAACTTGATGCGTATTCTAGTGTTATATATATTAGGTGTATATTTTAAGCCCCTTTAACACTTTTTAGTCAAGTTTTAAATTTATAAAACACGATATTTACTAACACTAGACACACATATGGGCAAGTGCACCCATCATGAGCGTAGTATAGTGTTGGTAAGATACCGAGGTCATCCAAGGACACAAGAGCTTTTAGTACCGGTTTATCCTCAACGTCTAATCAAAATAAAAAGTTTTAGAAAAATGTTTTAAACTAAGAAAAAATAAAAACTAACTAAAATGCTGAAAATAAAAATAAAAAGAAAAACAGATAGATAAGATGAATCACTTGGTTCCGACTCGTATCTAGTGTAACCTTTGATTATTTCCGCACTTTTGCACATAACTAAGAGATTATCTTAGTTATTGTAGTAGGCCCCTCTTTTGAAGGTGACGTTACCCTCACCCAGTAGTTTGAGTCAGCAAGGATACAATCCTAAAAGGGTGGATTATTGGAAGATAATGAATTAAGTTATTAATGCAATATTATGGTTGGCCCCTCTTTTGGAGGTGACGTTACCCTCGGCTAAGTAGTCTGAGTCAGCAGGGATACAGTCCTAAATAGCCGGGTTATAGTATTAATAGTAGTTAAGTTATGAGGGGATCAAAGAGTTTGGACCCCCGCCATCCAATACCGTTAAGTATTGAAGGAGGTCCTACTAAATTTGACCCAGGTCCATTGCAGGACCTCTAAACGCTGAACAATGGCAAGACCTTTACCAAACCGTTCCCTTAACCCCCAACCAGGTAGCCAACATACCTCCATATAGACCGTGGAGATATGAATGGTGAAAGTCTTTTATTTTATATAGACAGTAAAATAATTTCAAGACACCACGGACAAACGATAAAGAAAGATCACCTTCAACATAAGCAACTAGTTATTAAAGTCATTAATACGAAACCAAATAAAAAGTGCAAAAGATTAGAAATAAAAAGTATTACACTAGACACTTTGTCTTCACCAAGTGATGTAAGAGACTTAGGCAAACATGGCCTTGATTGTCAAGAACTCTTACGATCAATCTTGGATCCCGAGACGACTCACACACTCTACGATGGACAATGGATGATGGTGGTGGATGATGGTGTTATGGTGGTGGTGGGTGGTGGGTGAAGTGTGAGAGAGGTGGTGTGCCAAGGGATGGTTTGAGTTTGAGCCAAGCACTTCTATTTATAGGCTGAACAGAAGCTCGGGCACGGCCCCGTGTCCAGTGGGCACGGCCCCGTGTCCACATCCTTCTCTTTCTTCATTTAATGCAGCTTTGTCTTATTAGTTGACCACGCCCCCGTGTCCGCTGAGCACGACCCCGTGGTGCAGAAGAATCTTTGTACTATGTGTGACAACCCGTGTTTTAAAACCTCCTTGCTATGCTTTGATGTACTTGTTTGAACAATACGTGACCAGTTAATGTACTTGGTTTCAACATAATGTTACGTTTATCATGCTATGTGTTATATGTGTAATGTGAATATATGTATATATATATATACTAAACCATGGTCGCATAACACTAACCAAGTCAAACAAAATCTGACCGAACGCATAACACTCTCCTTGGGTCGCACAATTTCACACGGCCACACATGATTGTGCTCGGCCCAAATACAACTCAACGGAAGCCCAAGCCGGGCCCGACCCTTATAACCCTCGAATAACATGTAACCCTCATTATCTTGATAATACAAGGTAAACACTCAAAACCCTAAGCTCTTTCCTTCATCTCTTGGAAAATCGACGGCAGCCCCATTCGAGGTCCCTTCCATCAATCCAACCAACCTACTCGAACATCACGGTTAGTGATCTTTTGTGGATAGTTTGTTATAATACACGGTTTTGTGATTGCTAGGATTCTACATGTAAACTAGGGTTTCATGCTAGTTGATATGTTGATGGAAATTATGATTACGAGTTGGAAGTATATGTTCGATTTCAATATAGATAGATAATGGAACTGGTTGTGGATGCATGGTATGTATTTGATCGTAATGTAATTGATAAGATTTGATGTCTTTGTATTTGACTCACACGTGTGATGCATAGATAGAGTTTGATAATCGTGTGGTGCTAAGGAGGGTCTAGGATCGAATACGTGTTAGTCGGCTGAGGTGCAATTGGGTTCGGGTGATTAGTGTGTTTTGTCAGAAGTTGTTGCATGTTGACTTAAGAATTTGGTGTTAACTTTACTGTTAATTCGATGAGGATGATGATGGGTTGTTATGCACTAGAGTTCTTATTAATTAAATAACAAATTGTTGGTTTGATCGATTTTTAGTTTGATGGAAACTGTTGAACGTATTGATCGATAAATTGTAATTATGGAAACGGTTAAATTGGTCAAACAAAATTGAGTGGATCTAGTAACAGTATTGCATGAATTTAGGAAATCATTTAACCAATCGCACAAGATTTAATGGATCGCACAAGATGTTGTTATGTTAATTGTTGGGCCGTGTTTTATGTTTGGGCCGGGTATAAGGCTGATCGCACAACCCATTGTGGATCGCACAAGTTGTGCTGATCGCACAATAGGTTGGGCCGCCTATTCGTTGGGCTTTATCTTTCGGGTCGCACCAGCTGGACGTGTTTGGTACTTGAATGCTACTGTTAGTGTGTTAACATGTATTATGTGATCAATACGTGTTCATAACCTGTTAAACTACGTGTAATCATACGCGCACTATCTGAACCAAAACCTGACTTGTGTGGTAACCATGTTAGGACGTGGTTGACCACTAGCTGCTAGACTTGACCTTTCCGTGTAATCTGCCGAGCAAACCAAGGTGAGTTCACACTCTACAAAGCATGGGATTCCCAGGGGTTGGGAATGGGGTTAAGGAACGTGGATTCCTCGTCCTTCTTGGGTAGGACAGTACTGGTTCAGGAATGTAATTCCTCGTCCTTACGGACATATAACTTTTACTAGACCAAAACTCTATCACGAAGTCCCTCCTTTTTATATCGACTTAATCGTCGGGCCAATGGCGAGCGGGTCATTAGTTAGATAGCGCTATTTAGGTCTGACAAGCCTCACACCGTGCCGCAGAGGACGGGCGTGAACTAATGGATCTGGGGCACATCAATGCTGATAGACATTGACAGTTCAGGGCACTTTAACATGACTTCAGTCAGTAGTCGATATGGTAACGAGTCTAGTGTATACACGGGGTAGCCCCACGGCCGAAATGCCAGATAACTATCATGGGGTAGCCCCCACGGCTGGATTGCCAGAGTTAATGGGTTAAACAAATCACGTTTTCAACTATAGGGTAACCCCCACGGCAGGAACGCCAGTTAAAGGAACTATTTTTGGAACAACTAAAACCAACACCCAACTGTGAAATCGCTCAACATTATTGTTAACTCGTTACTACATGCTTTGCAGGTCAATAGGTACTTAGCTGGAGCTTGCACAAGGGAGAGTCGTTGTGGGACATGGACAGTTGTGTGCCATGTTAAACATTATGCTTCCGCTTGCAACTTAAACTATGTTTGTTTTGGACACTAATCGTATTGGTTGGACCTTTATACTTATCTACTTGCTTGTTCAATATGATTGGTGGCTTGATCCTGGTCAGTCACGCCTCCAAGCGGTGATACTCCGCGTGTGGATTTTGGGGGTGTGGCAGATTGGTATCAGAGCCATTGGTTATAGAGAACTTGGTTTTAATAAGGGAAAATGATTTTTGTTAAAACCAGACTATAACCTGTTCAGTGCTCTACGATCCACAACGACGCTTCACTCCACGTGCAAGACTCGACATTCTAGGTGGTATGAATTATGTTTATATTGCCTACTTGCTAGATTGCATAGAACTTTGCTCATGGTATGCCTAGATAAACGTAGCAACTACAGTTTGAAAACACATTTATGCTTGCTCCCTACTTTCACTCCACACTTACACACATTCGTGACACCTTTCCTATTTGTGTTTCCTTCGATGTGAGATCATGAGGGAACGTGTGAACCTAACTCAAGCCAGCTGACGGCTCTTATCAACGAACAAGTTACGGCAGCACTCGCAGCCGCTCAGGCAGGAGGTATAACCTGCTACTCCGAACCTAACCTAAGATGATAGATCCTACTCTCATGACCCAACTCTCGCGCTTAACCCTGTCGTTTCTTCCTCGCGCAACAAGGTCAGAACGCTCAGCCACCTGTATGCACATTTAAGACATTCATGGACTGTCGTCCTAGTACTTTCGGTGGCACTAAAGGAGCTGTTGGACTCCTCCATTGGTTTGAGAAGCACGAGTCAGTCTTCGAAATGTGTGAATGCCCCTAGGCTCGTGGGGTGAAATATGCCACTGGTACTCTCGAAGGCACTGCGCTAACTTGGTGGAACGCGCAAGTTCAGATGCAGGGGCTGGCGGCTGCTAATGCCACCCCATGGAATGATTTTAAGGAACTGATCAAACGTGAATACTGTAGTCGTGATGACATCCACAAGCTGGAAGTGGAGTTCTTTAACCTGAAGATGACGGGGTCAGAGATAGAAGCGTACACGAAACGATCCGACGAACTGGCAGTGTTATGTCCAACTATGGTGGATCCTCCCATCAAGCGCATTGAGCTGTACCTCAAAGGCTTAGTACCAGAGATTCTAAGTCATGTGACTTCTGCTAACCTTGCTACTATCCAGGATGTTACTCATCTTGCTCACCGTCTCACTGATCAGGCGGTGGAGCAGAACAGGTTACCAAAACGTATTAGTGCTACAGCTATCTCTGAACCTCCCAGTGACAACAAACGTAAATGGGATGGAGCTTCAAGCAAAGGTTCAACTTCTGTGCAATCTCAGTCTCAGCAGAGAAGGACTGACGACTATAGGAGTCCTAGTCAGCAATCATCTGGTGGCCAAAGTCATGGTGTGTACAAGGAGAATCACCCTAAATGCAATCGCTGTAACCTACATCACAGCGGGCCATGCACCAGGGGTAACTGTCATCGGTGCAACAAGCTAGGTCACGCAGCAAAAGATTGCAGAAGTTTATACCCAGCAAACCAGAATCGTCAGCAACAACAAGCTCAACAGAATCAACGCCAACAACAGCAGCCGCAGGGTAACAACAAGGGGTGCTTTCAGTGTGGAGCTGAAGGCCATTTCAAGAGAGATTGTCCCCAGCTGAACAGGAACCAGAACAACAATAACAACAACAACCAGGGGAATGGGAACAACGGGGGTAACAATGGCAATGGTGCAAGGGGCCGTGCGTTCGTTATTGGCAATGGAGAAGCTAGGAATGATCCCAATGTTGTGACGGGTAAGTTCCTTCTCGACGATTTTTACGTTACTGTCTTATTTGATTCGGGTGCTGATACTAGTTACGTGTCCCTAAAAGTTAGTCAACTGCTTAAGCGTACCCCAACACCTTTGAACCCCAAACACGCTGTAGAGTTAGCTAATGGTAAAAGTATAGAGGTCACACACGTAGTCAAAGGTTGTAATCTCGTTCTTGCTGATCACACTTTCTCGATCGACCTCCTTCCTATCACTCTGGGTAGTTTCGACGTTGTCATAGGGATGGACTGGTTATCCCAACACCAAGCAGATATTCTTTGCAACGAAAAGATTGTCCGTATTCCTCGCCCAGGTGATGAACCCCTTATGATTCGTGGCGACAAGAGGGGTGCAGTTGTGAGCATCATCTCTTTCCTTAAGGCCCAAAAGTGTTTGCGTAAGGGCCATACTGCTATTCTGGCTCTCGTTACTGACACCTCGAAGAAAGAGAAGAAGATAGAAGACTTCCCTATTGTACGCGACTACCCTGAGGTATTTCCTGAGGAACTACCTGGCCTCCCGCCTCATCGCCAGGTCGAGTTCCAAATCGAGCTAGCTCCTGGAGCAGCGCCCATAGCTCGTGCACCGTATCGCTTAGCTCCATCAGAGTTGAAAGAGTTATCTACGCAACTACAAGAACTCTTGGATAAAGGTTTTATTCGTCCTAGCTCATCGCCCTGGGGAGCTCCAGTGCTATTCGTGAAGAAGAAGGACGGTACTTTCAGAATGTGCATAGACTACCGTGAACTGAACAAGGTGACTGTGAAGAATCGTTATCCTCTTCCACGCATTGACGACTTATTCGACCAGCTACAAGGGTCGAGCTACTATTCAAAGATTGATTTGAGATCAGGATATCACCAGCTGAGAGTCTGAGAAGAGGATGTCTCTAAAACAGCCTTAGAACCCGTTATGGACACTATGAGTTTTTGGTCATGCCTTTTGGGCTGACAAACGCACCAGCGGTCTTCATGGACTTGATGAATCGAGTGTGCAAGCCTTACTTAGACAAGTTCGTTATTGTTTTCATCGACGACATCCTGATCTATTCGAATAGTCAGGAGGAACACGAGCAGCATCTACGACTCATTTTGGAACTCCTTCGAACAGAACAGCTGTACGCCAAGTTTTCAAAATGCGACTTCTGGCTTCGTGAAGTCCATTTCTTAGGCCATGTAGTGAACAAGGATGGGATTCACGTTGATCCATCCAAGGTAGATTCGATCAAGAGCTGGCCTGCACCTCGTACACTAACGGAAATTCACCAATTCTTGGGCTTGGCAGATTATTACAGGAGGTTCATTAAGGATTTTTCCAAGATCGCACAACCTCTCACCTCGCTAACGCAGAAAGGTGTTGTTTATAGATGGGGAAACGCACAGGAATCAGCATTCCAGCACTTAAAGGATAGGCTCTGCAGTGCACCTATTCTTTCATTGCCAGCGGGCACAGACGACTTCGTGGTGTACTGCGATGCATCAATTCAGGGTCTTGGTTGTGTATTGATGCAGCGGGATAAGGTTATAGCCTACGCTTCACGCCAACTCAAGGTTCATGAAAAGAACTACACTACACACGACTTAGAGCTGGGAGCGGTTGTTTTTGCACTTAAGATATGGAGACACTACCTGTATGGTACCAAATGTGCTATCTACACGGATCACAGGAGCCTCGGGCATATCTTCAAATAGAAGGAACTCAATATGCGACAACGACGATGGGTCGAGTTACTGAATGACTACGAATGCTCGATCAGATACCACCCGGGCAAAGCCAATGTTGTGGCTGATGCCCTCAGTCGAAAGGACACTGCGCCCAAGCGCGTACGAGCTTTACAACTCACTATACAGTCTAATCTTCCTTCTCGGATACAAGATGCTCAGGTAGAAGCATTGAAACCAGAAAACATCAGGACTGAGGCCCTACGCGGCTCAAGGCAACGCTTAGAACAAAAGGAAGATGGTGCTTACTACGTCACAGGACGCATCTGGGTCCCGCTTTATGGCAACTTACGAGAGCTTGTGATGGATGAGGCACACAAGTCTCGCTACTCGGTACATCTTGGTTCGGATAAGATGTACCACGATATCAAAACTACGTACTGGTGGCCTAGCATGAAAGCTCACATAGCAACATACGTTAGCAAATGCTTGACTTGTGCGAGAGTCAAGTCGGAATATCAGAAACCTTCAGGCCTACTTCAACAACCAGAGATACCACAATGGAAATGGGAGCAAATTTCCATGGATTTTGTTACTGGCCTGCCTAGATCTCAACGTGGTAACGATACTATTTGGGTGATCGTGGATCGACTCACAAAGTCTGCTCACCTCTTGGCTATCAAGGAAACGGATAAGTTCTCCACCCTAGCAGACGTATATCTTAAGGAAGTTGTCTCGAGGCACGGAGTGCCCACCTCTATTATCTCGGATCGAGATGCACGTTTTACATCAGAACTGTGGCAAGCAATGCACAAGTCCTTTGGCTCACGATTAGATATGAGCACAGCTTATCACCCGCAAACGGATGGGCAATCCGAACACACCATCCAGACCCTCGAAGACATGCTTAGGGCATGCGTAATTGACTTTGGAAACGGCTAGGAAAAGCATCTGCCACTTGTGGAATTTTCGTACAACAATAGCTACCACACCAGCATTAAAGCTGCTCCGTTTGAGGCATTGTACGGGCGTAAATGCCGGTCACCTCTTTGTTGGGCAGAGGTGGGGGATAGTCAGATTACTGGTCCAGAACTTGTGGTAGACACTACAGAGCGAATTGCTCAGATACGACAATGAATGGCGGCAGCTCGTGACCGTCAGAAAGTCTACGCCGATAAGGGCAGAAAACCACTAGAGCTCCAGGTTGGGGAGCGTGTACTACTCAAAGTTTCACCCTGGAAGGGTGTGGTTCGTTTTGGTAAACGGGGCAAACTTAACCCACGATACGTTGGACCTTTCGAAGTCATTGAGAAAATAGGCAAGGTGGCCTACAAACTGAACTTACCAGCAGAACTCAGTGCAGTTCACAATGTTTTCCACGTGTCAAACCTGAAGAAGTGTCTGTCAGATGAGACCCACATAGTTCCTTTGAAGGAGCTCACTATAGATGAACAGTTACGATTCGTCGAGGAACCAGTTGAAATCACGGACCGGGATGTTAAGGTCCTCAAACGTACTAGAATACCTCTCGTTCGAGTTCGTTGGAACTCACGTCGCGGCCCAGAGTTCACCTGGGAACGCGAAGATCAGATGAAACAAAAGTATCCCCAACTATTTGCAAACGGTACAACCACTACTGAGGCTGAAGCTACGGAATTTCGGGACGAAATTCCAGATCAACGGGGGGAGGATGTGATACCCCAGGAAAACCAGGAAAACCAGGCAACTTAACTAGCTTCCTCAGTAAGTACGTATCAAATTTTGGGATGAAATTTCTTTCAACTTGGGGATAATGTGACAACCCGTGTTTTAAAACCTCCTTGCTATGCTTTGATGTACTTGTTTGAACAATACGTGACCAGTTAATGTACTTGGTTTCAACATAATGTTACGTTTATCATGCTATGTGTTATATGCGTAATGTGAATATATGTATATATATATATATATATACTAAACCATGGTCGCACAACACTAACCAAGTCAAACAAAATCTGACCGAACGCACAACACTCTCCTTGGGTCGCACAATTTCACACGGCCGCACATGATTGTGCTCGGCCCAAATACAACTCAACGGAAGCCCAAGCCGGGCCCGACCCTTATAACCCTCGAATAACATGTAATCCTCATTATCTTGATAATACAAGGTAAACACTCAAAACCCTAAGCTCTTTCCTTCATCTCTTGGAAACTCGACGGCAGCCCCATTCGAGGTCCCTTCCATCAATCCAACCAACCTACTCGAACATCACGGTTAGTGATCTTTCGTGGATAGTTTGTTATAATACACGGTTTTGTGATTGCTAGGATTCTACATCTAAACTAGGGTTTCATGCTAGTTGATATGTTGATGGAAATTATGATTACGAGTTGGAAGTATATGTTCGATTTCAATATAGATAGATAATGGAACTGGTTGTGGATGCATGGTATGTATTTGATCGTAATGTAATTGATAAGATTTGATGTCTTTGTATTTGACTCACACGTGTGATGCGTAGATAGAGTTTGATAATCGTGTGGTGCTAAGGAGGGTCTAGGATCGAATACGTGTTAGTCGGCTGAGGTGTAATTGGGTTCGGGTGATTAGTGTGTTTTGTCAGAAGTCGTTGCATGTTGACTTAAGAATTTGGTGTTAACTTTACTGTTAATTCGATGAGGATGATGATGAGTTGTTATGCACTAGAGTTCTTATTAATTAAATAACAAATTGTTGATTTGATCGATTTTTAGTTTGATGGAAACTGTTGAATGTATTGATCGATAAATTGTAATTATGGAAACGGTTAAATTGGTCAAACGAAATTGAGTGGATCTAGTAACAGTATTGCATGAATTTTGGAAATCATTTAACCAATCGTACAAGATTTAATGGATCGCACAAGATATTGTTATGTTAATTGTTGGGCCGTGTTTTATGTTTGGGACGGGTATAAGGCTGATCGCACAACCCATTGTGGATCGCACAAGTTGTGCTGATCGCACAATAGGTTGGGCCGCCTATTCGTTGGGCTTTATATTTCGGGTCGCACCAGCTGGACGTGTTTGGTACTTGAATGCTACTGTTAGTGTGTTAACATGTATTATGTGATCAATACATGTTCATAACCTGTTAAACTACGTGTAATCATACGTGCACTATCTGAACCAAAACCTGACTTGTATGGTAACCATGTTAGGACGTGGTTGACCACTAGCTGCTAGACTTGACCTTTTCGTGTAATCTGCCGAGCAAACCAAGGTGAGTTCACACTCTACAAAGCATGGGATTCCCAGGGGTTGGGAATGGGGTTAAGGAACGTGGATTCCTCGTCCTTCTTGGGTAGGACAGTACTGGTTCAGGAATGTAATTCCTCGTCCTTACGGACAGATAACTTTTACTAGACCAAAACTCTATCACGAAGTCCCTCCTTTTTATATCGACTTAATCGACGGGCCAATGGCGAGCGGGTCATTAGTTAGATAGCGCTTTTTAGGTCTGACAAGCCTCACACCGTGCCGCAGAGGACGGGCGTGAACTAATGGATCTGGGGCACGTCAATGCTGATAGACATTGACAGTTCAGGGCACTTTAACATGACTTCAGTCAGTAGTCGATATGGTAACGAGTCTAGTGTATACACGGGGTAGCCCCCACGGCGGAAATGCCAGATAACTATCATGGGGTAGCCCCCACGGCTGGATTGCCAGAGTTAATGGGTTAAACAAATCACGTTTTCAACTATGGGGTAACCCCCACGGCAGGAACGCCAGTTAAAGGAACTATTTTTGGAACAACTAAAACCAACACCCAACTGTGAACGCGCTCAACATTATTGTTGACTCGTTACTAGATGCTTTGCAGGTCAATAGGTACTTAGCTGGAGCTTGCACAAGGGAGAGTCGTTGTGGGACATGGACAGCTGTGTGCCATGTTAAACATTATGCTTCCGCTTGCAACTTAAACTATGTTTGTTTTGGACACTAATCGTATTGGTTGGACCTTTATACTTATCTACATGCTTGTTCAATATGATTGGTGGCTTGATCCTGGTCAGTCACGCCTCCAAGCAGTGATACTCCGCGTGTGGATTTTGGGGGTGTGACACTATGTAGATTTGCTGGATTGTGCGAATCTTATAGTTGACCACGGCCCCGTGTCCGCTGAGCACGGCCCCATGGTGGGCAATAGAAGCTTCTACCACTTTGTCTTTTCTGCTGACACTTGGGCACGCCCCCGTGCTGGCTGAGCACGGGGCGTGTTCAGTCTTCTGATCTCTTGTTTTGCTTGGGAAGATGTTGTTGTGGGGTCGGGCATGTCACGTTTTGTTCCTTTTCTTGTATTTATGTTAGATTTTGATGTCTTTTTGCTTCTTTTGTTAATTTGAGCTCATTTAATCCTGAAAATACAAAAGGAAGACAAAAGCACACTTTTTCCAACATTAGTACTAAAAAGGGTTAGTTTTATGCCTCATTTGATGAAATTTATATGTTACATTTTGAACACATCAAATACCCCCACACTTGAATCTTTGCTTGTCCTCAAGCAAAACTCTTTAATATGTGGCTATTTACACTCCCAAATTGAATGGGTAGAAAAGAAGGTTTTGGGCTTGTCGTAGAGTGTCGGGATTTCCAAGATTCTTTATTTAATTTTATTTTTATTTATTTACAATCCTATTCGTCATGATTTATTTAAAACTTTTCATAAGATAAATTACTTATTAGGGCATAATATGCCTTTGTAAAATTCTATTTATATACAAGTTCACATACCTCACGGGGATCACTCAACACTCGGCCGAAAATGTATTTTTGTGGATCACTCGAGAGCGGCATGGAACTTACTCCTACCATAGGCTTGCCAAGCAATCAATCCTCCTCCTTTTTAACTTATATACCTTCGTAAATATCAAGAGGACTTTGTGGGTAAAGGGTTAGGCTTGGGTTAAAGGTAGGTGGTTGGGTTGGTGGTTAGTAGAAAAAGGGTTAAAAAGCGTAACAAGTGTCGGTTTTCGTAAGACTTTCTATTTTCGTAACTTTTATTTTGATGAAGCTATTATTCAAACAAAGTTATTTTTAATGAACTTGTTTGTTTATTTTCTTTTGCTTCATCATCAACACAATTGTGTTTTTTTTTTTTTTTTTTTTTTTTGAAAAGTCATATGAAGAACCGAACTTGTTACTAAAACAAAGGGTTAAAAATGAAAAAGGTTTTGGTGGGTAAAAAGGGTGTTTGGTTTGGGTTATGAAATGAAAAGGTTTAGGCTCAAAGGGGCTAACTAGGGGGATTTTGGGTAGGTGGTAAAAAAAGAAAAGAAAAATAATGGTGTAGAAATAAAAAGGGGTTAGTCCTAATGCCTCCATCATTTACTTACTCGGGTTTAAGTTGGTAAGGACCGGGAATGTATCGTCATGGCAAGTTCTAGAGTCGTAAGAACCAAGCGGCTATTCACACAAGAAACGAAAATGAGCATTTAGTCAAATGATATGTAAGTGTTTGCTCAATAAAGGCTCAAAACTCACTTTTGTGAGAATGGGTTTTTATGTGATCAAGTATATATAATTAAATTTTAGCTAAGCTTGTCATGCCTTTTCATAATTTTCTTATGTTGGTTCTTTTTATCACGACGCTATCAGTTGTAAATTCGTAAAAATATAACCTTTTTAAGAACTTGAATTTCCCGAGTTAAACCTAGACAAGTAAAAAAAAATGAAAAATTTTGAAAAAACTTGGGGTGATTAGCGGTTCCAATAGAGTTTTGTGTAAGGCTTGTATTTAGGACTTGCAAGATTCAAGGTTTTAGCATCCCCCCCCCCCCCCACACTTAAATTACACATTGTCCTCAATGTGTCCCAAAAATAAGTTTTTAGGTTAATTAAATGTGTAAAAAGGTGTAAAAAGCAAAAATTTTGTGTTACTGGGCGCTGAACACGGCCCCGTGTTCAAGTGCCAGTAACAAAATTAAAACAAGAGAAACAGAAGTCTGGACACGGGGGCGTGTTGGGTTAAACACGGCCCGTGTCCAGTTACCTGAACTGGGTCTTTTTCTGCAGACTGTGCAGCACGGGGCCGTGTTGGGTGGACACGGCCCGTGCCGAGCTTACTGTAAACGCATAAATTTGTCGGATGGTTCTGTTTTCCTGTATGGAGTGCTGGTTCAAGTTTCCCTTGCATCCTTTTCCATCTCAAGTGTGTTTCAATTCAACACCATCCAAAACACCAAATTAACTAAAACCACCATTCATTAATCATAGAGAGAATTACATAATAGTCCTAACAATTAAAATATTAGATAGTTAGGTCAAAGAGACACAAGAAATCCAAGAAGTTTCTAGCCTACTATTTATTCTACTAGCAAAATTTCCGAAAAGATAGATCTCTCGGTTAAAAGTGGCTTGACACTTCTTCCTACAGGTATGGGCTCCTCATACATCGGCGAGCCACTCTTCGATCTCCCTAGGGAGAAGAAAAGCGGGCTCATGAGCATCGGGTTGAGGAGGTGTAACTTCCACCGGAATTTCTTGGAGTTCTTCAAGAGGAGGTTCTGCTGGAATGTCGTCCCAACTGGTAGGATTTTGAATTCCAAGTGCGAGGTTTCAATCCTCTTGAGGGAGGATTGGTTCCATAGGAGGTGTTACCAGAATGTTTAACCTCTGGTGCAAGAGGTTTATTTCCCGGAAACTGTTTTCCAACCCCACCGAGAGATAGTTTATACGGTCAATGAGGACCTCCTCCACTGAATTCATCTCGTCAAGTGCTTCACGTAGTGCCATTACATATCTTACGAGAGTTGCTTCAATCGATGGCCTCCTTTCTCGTCGACTGTTCCTTGAGTGTGCAGAAGAGGTTCCGCTGTTTTGGCTAGACATTCTACGAAAACAAACCAAAAACAGTTCGTTTTAATGAAACAGTACCACGGGCACGGCCCCGTGCTCATTGAGCACGGCCCCGTGTTCAACTTTCTGCAGATTTTTAGAACAAGGAATCTTGGGGTTTCAAATTATTTTCTTAACTTATGAAGCTTTTTGAGCAGAAATAACTTAAAACAATGTTGTGTAACTTATTTTTAACAAGATTCCTTGAACAAAAATTCAATAAACATCACAACAAAGCTTGAAATCAAGCTTTAATGGAGTTCTTGGTGCAAGAAAGATGAAGAAGAAGGCAATAGATAAAAGAGGAAAGGACAAGATGCTTGTAGGAACCTTCTTTTAGAACATACCTAGGATGGTAAGTCAGAAAATCCCTCCAAATCTCTGTCCCTGGATGGTCCAAATGTGCAGAGTTCTTGGCTGCATTTATAGAAAACGACAGCGTGCTGGACACGGCCCCGTGTCGGCTGGACACGGCCCCGTGTGCAGGAAAGATCCTGACACGTTTTGTCTGTATTCTGACAAAAGTCAGAAGGGAATCTTTTGGTGGACACGGGGGCGTGTTGACCTGGACACGGCCCCGTGTCGGAAGGCTGATTTATGAAGTGCGTCTATTTTTAAGGAATTTTTCCGGATCGGGTGGTTCCTTACTGGATGGAACAACCCCAAAGTGCCTAAGATACCTTAATTGATCTAGATTAAGACGAGAACGCAAGAGGTTGTCGGTGAGGGTGATTCCTAAGCTATATGTAGGTGGACAAGTCCAACCCTTTTCCGGGCTCTCGTTAAAGAAGGTGTATGTCGAATCGCTTAGGTCTATGTATGCATCAAACGAAGTTGATGGGGAGTCCTTCACGGCACAATCGACACAGGGACGACTATCGCTCAAGTCCTCACTAGAGTTAGAAGTATCATTGGAAACAATGAAGTTGTTTGAATGCGTTTCCAACCTCTCTTCTTGGTTATCGCTTTGGAAAAGATTATTGAGGTCTCCCCTAAGTTCTTCTAACCAATTAAAAATTAGATCTTCTAGTTGAAATAATTCATCGAGAAGCATTTCTCCTAGAATATCCGGTTGGGCGCATTCGAGGGAGCGATAGGGATTATTTTTACTTTCGCCCCTCTTTAGGATACTAGGAAATGATGGGTCTATATACTGGGGTTTATAATTTAGAAAAAAGCATTCTAATTCTTTATGGTTACCACCACATAATTGACACCACATAGTACCATAAGAGTGCCGAAAGTAAAAAGTATCAGTATCACTCATGTTTGTGTCAGAAATTACCAACCGTCGGGATCTTACGGTTCTGTTTTCAGTAACTGAAACTTGGGCACGGGGGCGTGTTGAGTGGGCACGGCCCCGTGTTCAGCTTACTGTCTGACTTAAAACAAGATTGCCAGTTCCAATGATTGGGCACGGGGCGTGTTCAGCGGGCACGGCCCGTGCTGAGTTCTGCAGAAGCTGAAAAATTAAGATAAAAATCCTAAAAATAATGAAAAATAAGAAAAACGATTAGGCCGTTGATTCCTAACTTTCTTAAAATCCTTGTGTCCCCGGCAACGGCGCCAAAAACTTGATGCGTATTCTAGTGTTATATATATTAGGTGTATATTTTAAGCCCCTTTAACACTTTTTAGTCAAGTTTTAAATTTATAAAACACGATATTTACTAACACTGGACACACATATGGGCAAGTGCACCCATCATGAGCGTAGTATAGTGTTGGTAAGATACCGAGGTCGTCCAAGGACACACGAGCTTTTAGTACCGGTTTATCCTCAACGTCTAATCAAAATAAAAAGATTTAGAAAAATGTTTTAAACTAAGAAAAAATAAAAACTAACTAAAATGCTGAAAATAAAAATTAAAAGAAAAACAGATAGACAAGATGAATCACTTGGTTCCGACTCGTATCTAGTGTAACCTTTGATTATTTCCGCACTTTTGCACATAACTAAGAGATTATCTTAGTTATTGTAGTAGGCCCCTCTTTTGAAGGTGACGTTACCCTCACCCCAGTAGTTTGAGTCAGCAAGGATACAATCCTAAAAGGGTGGATTATTGGAAGATAATGAATTAAGTTATTAATGCAATATTATGGTAGGCCCCTCTTTTGGAGGTGACGTTACCCTCGGCTAAGTAGTCTGAGTCAGCAGGGATACAGTCCTAAATAGCCGGGTTATAGTATTAATAGTAGTTAACTTATGAGGGGATCAAAGAGTTTGGACCCCAGCCATCCAATACCGTTAAGTATTGAAGGAGGTCCTACTAAATTTGACCCAGGTCCATTGCAGGACCTCTAAACGCTGAACAATGGCAAGACCTTTACCAAACCGTTCCCTTAACCCCCGACCAGGTAGCCAACATACCTCCATATAGACCGTGGAGATATGAATGGTGAAAGTCTTTTATTTTATATAGACAGTAAAATAATTTCAAGACACCACGGACAAACGATAAAGAAAGATCACCTTCAACATAAGCAACTAGTTATTAAAGTCATTAATACGAAACCAAATAAAAAGTGCAAAAGATTAGAAATAAAAAGTATTACACTAGACACTTTGTCTTCACCAAGTGATGTAAGAGACTTAGGCAAACATGGCCTTGATTGTCAAGAACTCTTACGATCAATCTTGGATCCCGAGACGACTCACACACTCTACGATGGACAATGGATAATGGTGGTGGATGATGGTGTTATGGTGGTGGTGGGTGGTGGGTGAAGTGTGAGAGAGGTGGTGTGCCAAGGGATGGTTTGAGCTTCAGCCAAGCACTTCTATTTATAGGCTGAACAGAAGCTCGGGCACGGCCCCGTGTCCAGTGGGCACGGCCCCGTGTCCACATCCTTCTCTTTCTTCATTTAATGCAGCTTTGTCTTATTAGTTGACCACGCCCCCGTGTCCGCTGAGCACGACCCCGTGGTGCAGAAGAATCTTTGTACTATGTAGATTTGCTGGATTGTGCGAATCTTATAGTTGACCACAGCCCCGTGTCCGCTGAGCACGGCCCCGTGGTGGGCAATAGAAGCTTCTACCACTTTGTCTTTTCTGCTGACACTTGGGCACGCCCCCGTGCTGGCTGAGCACGGGGCGTGTTCAGTCTTCCGATCTCTTGTTTTGCTTGGGAAGATGTTGTTGTGGGGTCGGGCATGTCACGTTTTGTTCCTTTTCTTGTATTTATGTTAGATTTTGATGTCTTTTTGCTTCTTTTGTTAATTTGAGCTCATTTAATCCTGAAAATAAAAAAGGAAGACAAAAGCACACTTTTTCCAACATTAGTACTAAAAAAGGGTTAGTTTTATGCCTCATTTGATGAAATTTATATGTTACATTTTGAACACATCATTTTCTGTAAAAAAATTAACATTTTCATCAGATTTCTAATAACTTTCTAGTTGTTTGGCGATGAAATCTTTGAAAATAGAAAGCATACATGAAAAATAAAGAGGGAAGAAACAACAACAAATGTAGCTAAAAAAGTTTAATGTTATTACCCATTCATTATGTATCAAAATCATCTGGCCTGGATTTCACCAGCAAAACAGTGGACCATCCACCCAAGCCAGACAGGGCTATCTAACAGTTAAAGTATCTATGCAGAAATTAAAATGCAGGAAGGTTAATAGCGAATGGTGTAAAAGGATTCATTCTCCACAAACAGAAGGATCTTCTAATCTGTAAAGGCACTTGAGGAGTTATCTCTAACTCTATATTTTGCAATGATGATTATAGCAGGTCTTATCAGTGACGATAGGCAGTGTAACGACTAGTTACCAGCAGCAACGGCTAGTCCGCTTCTAACAGAAATAAGACAATTGTGAATCCTTATCACAACTGCCATATTGGGGGCAATTGTTAGGGCATGGATTTTATGCTAAGGATCATCTATCCTGAGACTGGGCATGGATCACGGATCCTTAATGGATAATGCAGGGAGTCTGAGGATCCAGGATCCTTACTATTGTTTATGTTTTTAACAGTTGTCACGTTTTTAATGCTTATACTCAGGTAATGGAAGACATGGACTTAGTCTTTGCTGGAATCTCGTCGAATATGCTTCATATAGGCACGTGCTTGATGAAAAATAATCGTTTTGGAGAACATGGATGACTTGCACATTTTTTGGAAAGTTAGTTACTTGATATTTTCTATCTTTAAAGGGGAAAATAAGCTCATTTTAGGCAGAAGTCGAATACAACACAAAAAAACACATAACTCTCTCATTGTATTAAGCTTGTTTTCTTCCGAAGTTGTACAAGGATCATTATTATTGTTTTTGCAATACATTTGGTGATCGGTAGTTTCCATCACCCGAGGTTTTTTATGCCGGAGATCATTCATTGATCAAGGGCTTTTTCCTAGTATAAATCTCGGTGTTCATCGTTGATTTCATTTTCTATTCGTTCATACAGTTGATCATCACAATAAGCACTCACCCTCACAAAAATCAGATTTGGTTACATTATCCTTGTGTGATTTTTGACCAAAACACTACCCTTTCTCGATAGGGCTACGATATCCTTTCCCAGACTTCATCTCTCACTTTTTTGAACTCACCGGTCTTAGCTATGCCAAAACCATGCCTATGGTTTTGCGACTCTTAGTTACCCTAGACCAGATCAAATCTCGTCACGTGCCTGACCTGTGCATTGAGGATCTCCCAATTGCATATCGCTTAAGGTCCTACGTTTCCAGCCGATTTCTCCTTTTTTTCCACCTCCAAAGATCCCCTCATCCTCAAAGCAACAAAAAATGAGGATGATTGGAGACGAAAATTCTTTTTAGTGAAAAGAGATTCTATTGACAAGGGTGTTGACCTTCCTGGGAAATGGTTGACCTCCGGTAGGATTTGGGGTTTTAGGAATATCCCTAGTCGTATCCTGATATATTTACTTTCTTTTTGTAGCAAACTTCAAGGAATTGGCCCCTCCAAGTGCTGAATCAGAAGGAAGAATAAAGGAGATCTACCGGCTTCCGGAAAGTGAAAGAACCTTTTCCCTATTATTCACAAGCTCAAGCCAAAAATCAAGTTTCGATATGTTTGTAACCATAGTTTTACAAGTTATTCTCATATATTAAACTGATTATATTCTAATAGTACATAAGGACTTAGTATTTCTTCCCTTTGTGCAGCACTAGTCAAAAATCTTGAACTCTTTGACCTTGATGAGCTGGATAGCTATTCTGGCCCCGTGCAAGTCAAACAACAAGCGAATCTCAAGCCAGCTGTCACATCGAAACCTACCAGCTCCAAAACTGCCGCTGTTCCCAAGCCTTCCACTGCCTCAAAGCCACGTGGCCCTAGTTCCCACAAGAGGAAGGAACCATATTCCCCTGCTACCTCTGATGTTTTTCGATTCGAGAATCATGGATTCTCAGAGTCCAGCAAGTTCATGACCGGCTTCCTCGATCAGGTAGGTATCCGTATCTTATATCCTGCACATATATGCTGACTTTATATTTTAAGTACATACATTGATACCTGTTCATTTGATTGCAGCTTGAGCGACTAGTGTTCCTGTATGAGGACACATGTGGACTGAACAAGATGTTGGAGGCCAAACTGAAAAAGGCAGAGACCACCATTGCCGATCAAGCATCAATTGCCACCGCCACATCGGAACACTATGAGGCCAAGTACAAGGTAATGACCCAGGAACACCAGGCTGCCTTTAAGAAGATCACCCACGAAGCTCAAGCCAAATCCGACGCCGCTCAGGTCCAGTATAAGTAGGATATAGCTTCTTACCGGGAAGGCCTCAAGAGTTCCATCGTCGTCTCTCTCCTCCAATCTAGGCTGAAAATGGCCTATGAAGCCAAGGCCATGGGCTTCGAATGCCCTTTCTGGATTGTCAACGCTTGGGAGGCAATGTTGATGGACCTTGGTGGCAATCCCGTGGAGCATCCTGTAAAGCCTGCGGTTGAGGAACCTACTAAGGTGGCCGAGAAGGTGGTCGATCCTGGTGATGATGCTGGGAAGAACGCTGGTGGTGATGTTGGTGGGGATGCTGTTGAAGCCATGGTTGAAGAGGGTGCTCCCCTTGAAAGCAGCGAAGTGGGCGATGATGGATATTTATGCCTAGGCCGGAGCCCACTTTTTTATTCTGATGGTTTTGGTTGACGTTAAACAATTTGCTTTCTGTCTTTTGAATAATTTAAATTCCTGCACTTAGAACAATTTGATGGCCAAAGGTGGAGGGATCCTGTGTTTCAGGACGAAGCCCTTGGTCATCAATCTTTAGTATGCTTTATTTTGAACAGTTTAACAGTTGAAGGTGGAGGGATCTTTGTGAATGAAACGCTGGAACGGTTCTAGTAGAAGAACATGGCGAAATCTATCAATGACGAGGTGTAGAATCCCTCGGAATCGTCTGAGAATCACCAACAACTCTATCACTGATAAACATGTCCAATTCCATTTATAGAATGTGAAAGTACAACAAATCCATATGCAAATTGGACAGGGCTTCGCTATGACAGTCAATCCAAAAGTTCTGAACAACTAGCCTTACACTAGTATTTATAAGGAAACCCAGGGAAGTGAGTTGGTGGCATCCAATCGGATGGCCATCCGTCCGGATGACACTCATCCGTACGGATGTAACAGTTTACTCACCTTTCCCTGTTTTGTCTAGATACAAAATACAATACATACAAATGTACAACGACACATTACAGGACAAAATACATTGACTCGATGCAGACGAAAGCTACAAACATAATGCACTAATAGACTCCCCCTTGGATGTAGCTGTAGTCTTCCTTCCTGCACAGTCTTTCATTCCATCTTCCTGCCGTGTCTCCTAACCTTAGCTCTCTGTCTCCTCTGTTCTGCATGTTCAACAAGCATCTTGTGCCTTTTCTTTCTCAAGAACACTGACTTTCTTTGTTAGATCCTTGATCTTTCCATCATGAAACACGTCGTATTCACCTCCAGTAAGAATATCATCAGTAAATTAGCCATGAATGTTTGGAAAACCTTCAAATAATCCAGGAGAGGTAACTTTCTTTGGCTGTGATGTTTCTGGATCATCTGGAATGTGAAAAGTTGGATTTTCTGGTGGTGGTGGTGGTGTAGATTCTCTTTCACTTGTGATTTCAACCTCATCATCATCACCCTTCTTAGTTTCAACATTCTTATCTATTCTTGTATAGATAGGAGTTTCTGGAGCTTTCTCTTTCTCAACTTTAGCAGTCTGAACTTCTGGAATGTTAACACTTTGAGCTTCAAATTCTGCAGTACTCTGAGCTTGAACTTTTGGAGCTTGAACATGCTTTTCACTTTTACCACTCTGAATATCAGGAACTGATGTTGCTCCCTTTCTTGCTCTGACCCTCCTAGGAATAACACCTTTAGGGTTTGCTTTTTGTTTAAGAACGCCTTTCTTTTTCTCTGCTTGAGGTGTAGGAATATACGTAGAATCTTCTTCATCAGAATCCTTCTTTTTCTTCTGAGGCTTCTTTTTCAAAGTAATCTTTCCAACACCAATCTTAGAAGTGTCAATCTCAGGCTCTGTGTCACTTGATTCACTATCAGCATCACTAGAATCTGTGTGAGCAACACCTTCAACTTCCTTTTCTTTCAATCTTTCTTCAACATTCTTTGCAGAAGATTCTTCTTCCTTTTCAACACTTTGATCTTGTGCAGCAGCTTTAGCAGCTTCAACAACGTTAGCTTCCTCATTTCTCTTTATAAAATCATCTAGTGTCTCCTTCATCAAGTCAACACCTTGTTGCACTAACCCTGTAGGATCTATCACTGTAAAACAAGCATTAAACTTTCATTAGTATGATATAACATTGAATAATCTAACTTTTCTTGTGACTCCCCCTTTCAACTATACCCTTAACAACAATCTTCGGTGTAGTCCTTTTAGGTGCAGTCACTGCTGGGGAAACCTTCGGTGTTCTCTTTCTCTTTCCATCCTTCACAAACCAATACTTAAGCCTCTTCTCATGCATCTGACTCAAACTTTCAGTCTCATCTTCAGAATTACGGTTATCATGTCTCCATGCATCATTCTCTGGTGCGACATAGTTTGGATTTACAATCTTACATATCAATCTTTTCACTCTCGGCTCCGGATCTTCTTTCAGACCTTTGTATTGATTCAATCTACTCAAGGTCTTAGCTGTCATGTGATGCAGTTTCAATTCATCAGATGGATCCTTCGGAAGGTCTCTCACTTGATCATCTATCAACATTTGTAAAAACCTCGGATACATAATGTATTTCTCACCCTTGATATTGTCCACCATATGGTCAAACAACACTTATGAAACATTGTAAGGTTTGTTGAGCACCAAACAAGTGATAATATTCATGATGTAGTCAGATGTCTCGTCATATGCCCCCTTTCTGTGTGACAACGCATGCACCAACAGTGAATCAAAAACTTGTATGGTCGACAGAACTTAGACTTGAGATATTTATCATTTATGTGTGCAGAAAATCCCATTCTAAACCAAAAACCCTTGCATAATCTTTCTGGAACAATAATTGGGTCATCATCACTATCTCCCAAATCTAATACTCTTCTAACGTCTCCCACATTGAACTTAACTTCTGTGTCTATATCCTTATCATTCTTGTCTTTTATCTGTACTGCCGAGTATATCATTTTTTCTTTCTCATCATACCTCACCGCCTTCCAGAACATCCTAACATGTGATTCATACACTTTCGTCCTATCAGACAAAGCCTTAGAAATTTTGCTATCCTTTAAAAACTTCGCCATATCTTTGAATGGCTCCATATTCGCATAATTTTCTTCCAAAAATACAGTAAATGTTGTGTGCTGGATGCCAATCAGATGATCTTATCTGCAAGAAAGTCAATGTTAAAATCTGCACGTACTTCGAGACATAAAGTGAAAAATGACAAAAATTTTTAAAACCTCAAAAATTTTTCTAACTCTGAAAACACTACTCTACACTCTACTCAGTACTGATGATCGGATGGCCATCCGATCGGATGGTCATCCGATCAGATAAACCAAACCTTTTGAGATCAGAACTTATCAAGTAATGTGCATTTGGATAGGATGGCCTTCCGATCGGATGGTCATCCGATCGGATTGAAATTCATTCCAAATGATGAACAATATAGTACAAATCAGACAAACATGTGATGATGAGATTTTGGATCGAATGGCCCTCCGATCGGATGGTCATACGATCGGATTGCCATTCTATCCAAAATGATTATCAATTAGGCATTTTGTGAATGACAACATATGAATGAGTTTTGGATCCGATTGCCTTCTGATTTGATGGTCATCCGATCGGATTGCCATTCGATTTAAACAACATATCAGTAACAATCAAGTTTTGATCAGTTGAACACATCAAAAATTTTCAAACACTTAGAATATTTCAAACATATAACATATAATGGTGTTATGGATCGGATGGCCCTCCGATCGGATGGTCATCCGATAGGATTGCCATTCGATCCATGGCACAATGAAGAACAGTTAGATTCTTAAACATGAACATCAAATTTTTCTAACAATTTTCCAAAATTGAACACATTTTAACGTAGAGTTTTTGCCGAATAACAAAACCCTATGTTCAGATTTCTCTAAAACGTCCTAGAATGAATTTAATTTGACAAAATGTGGACCGACAGCCGACACCTATGTTATGGGTGGTTTTCTGCTCATATATCCTGAATAATATTCTGAACGTGTTTCTTTTGTTATGATTAGGATACCGGATCAGGATATTGGTAACATCCTGATACAGTATCCTGGTAGTGACTAATTAATTCACGTGCAGGTTAATGGTGCAAGTCTATAACATTCAAGTGCACTTGTTCTCCCAAAGACTCGGGCAAATCTGTTGGAATATAAACGTTGAAGCCGGAAGACGTGGACTACAACGTTCACAAAGGGAATATTCGTTATATCCTGGAATTATAGGCTAGTTAGTTAGTTTTGTTTTACTATAAATAGGATTGATCAGATCATATAAGGACACACAATCTCTCGCACACTTTCACTCTCTAGCTGCAACCACCCACAATACACTTGTATTCAAATCACATTGTAACACCTAGTCGATCCGCATCATATCCTACACTGTATCCTGACATTTGAAGCAATAAGAAGAACAAGGCAACTGCGATTGTCAGCTCTTGAGGTTTTATGCCAGCGATCTAGATTGATCAAGGGCTTTCCTCGTACATCCCGTGTCACCCTTTACATTTTTGCTCATTGTTTGATTGTAGATATAACTTGATATCCTAAGCAGTATCCTGATAACTATTTTTGCAAACAACTAAATCAACCTATTTTCGATACACATTCTTAGCACACTACCTCACTTAACTAATTTGATCACTAAATTGCTTCGGTAATTTTTGACCAAAACAATTTGGCACCCATCGTGGAGGTAAGTGGTGCTATTTCTACTAAAAGCTTTTGCAAAATCATTACTTGGTTTTCTATTTTCAAAACTTTTTGCTACACTATTTTCAATGGCTTCAAGATCAAACATAAGCTCTTCTACTGTGTCTGCTACAACATTTGCAATGATTGGTTCGGTGCTTCCACCACCTCCTCCAAGGACGCAAGCTTTTTCACAGTCAAAGGATATTATCCCCACTTGGAATATTCAGGGATCTGCTCCTGTTTTGGCCTCTAATGATGAAATTCTGACTTTATTTGGTAGTATACAGGATCAGATGAAGCAACAGCAGGAGGGCCAACCAAATGCTGATGAGAGAGATACAGCTCTTGAAGTCTGGTCCAAGTAGGCCTGCTGAGGATATTGTCACTCCCCTACAGCCAAGAGCATTGAACTTCAGTTCAGCAGTGTACACCGAGGATAATAGGGGCAATATTGTGCCTAGTCATACCAGAATCATACTCCTGAGATACCCTCTTCAGTTAGGGTGTCAACTGTGAGAAGTTCAGAATATGCTTCAGGATATGCCCAGAATTCTCAGACTGGTAACGTGTCTAATAATAATAATACTCTTGCTACTAATGGTATTGGATCTTTGCAGGATGCAGGTATGACATCAGCACTTTCTAAGGAGCTTCAGAAATTGAAGGACATGATATCCAGTGTACCTGGGGTGGTCCAGCCAATTCCAGAAGTGTCTCAAGACAACCACATGATATCCTGGTTTGCATATCCTATTTGTGATGCTGAAATCCCAAAAAGATTTCAAACCCCCAACATGAAGCTCTATGACGGAACTACGGACCCCGAAGAGCATATTGCTCAGTATAGGGAAAGGATGGAAATTAACCCTATCCCCCCGGATCTCAAGGAAGCCTGCCTCTGCATGTGTTTTGGTTCTACCTTAACAGGATCAGCCTTAAAATGGCTCTTAAACGTTCCTCCTCATTCGATTACATCATTTGCTCATTTTGTCAATTTATTTAACAGTTATTTTTCTTGCAGTCAAAGTTTTGAAAAACTAACCAGTGATCTCTACAAGATAACTCAAGGACCTCGGGAATCCTTGAGAGGTTATGTGATCAAGTTTAGCAGGGAATCTCTTGATATCCCACATCTTGATGTTGCAACAACTGTGCAGGTTTCAAAATGGGATTGCAAAAAGATTCTCAATTTTACCAGGATCTTGTAATGAATCCCTGCAGGAACCTAGATGAAGCTCGGAACAGAGCTTTAAGATATATTCGACTGGAGGATGACAAAAAGATGCAAGAGAGGATGAATTCATCCACAACCTATGAATCAACCAACAGGAAGTCAGAATCCTCGTACAAGCCATATCGTTCTAAGCCATATGGCAGAAATGACAGCAAGAAAGTGATTGCTGTTGAAGACAAATGCAGGTGCAACATACCAGAGATTGGTGAACATGATGTTTAAAGACAAACTAGGGGACACCATGGAGGTATACATTGATGATATGGTGGTAAAGTCCAAGAAAGCTTAGGATCATCTCCGGGATGTTGAAGGAGCATTCGATATCCTGGACCAGTACAACATGAAACTAAATCCTGCCAAATGCCATTTCGGAGTGGGGGCGGGAAAGTTTCTAGGATACATGGTGACTAAAAGGGGGATCGAAGCAAGCCCGGAACAGATTAAAGCTATCCTGGATATCAAGTCACCTTCAAACATGAAAGATATACAAAGATTAATAGGGCGAGTAGAAGCATTAAACATGTTTATATCAAGATCCTCGGAAAGATGCAAGGAATTTTATGATATCCCGAAGAAGAATAGGAAATTCGAATGGGGAGAGAAGCATGAAGCAGCCTTGCAGGAATTAAAGCAGTATCTTTCAACTGCACCACTATTGATGAAGCCCGAGGATGGTGAACCATTATCCCTATATCTTGCAGTATATGGGAACGCAGTAAGTGCTTCTTGGTAAAAGATCACGAAGGTCAGCAGTATCCTGTCTATTATGTTAGCAAAAGTTTATTAGATGCTGAAACTAGATATTCTCATTTAGAAAAATTATTATTGGCTCTAATTATGGCATCGACAAAACTTAGACATTATTTTGAGACACATAGGATTCATGCTAAAACTAATTATCTTTTTAAAAATGTGCTTAGGAAACCTGAGATGTCAGGAAGAATGGCTAAATGGTCAGTAAAATTAAGTGCCTATGATCTAGTATATGAACCTAGGAATGCCATAAAGTCTCAGGCCCTAGCTGACTTTGTGGCTTATTTCAGTAGTGATATTCAAAATGATGTAGACCTAGAAGTACAACAACTAGGAGAAAATCTAGAATCCTGGACATTATATACTGATGGTGCATCTAATGTAAGAGGTGTAGGATTGGGTATACTACTAAAATCGCCACAGGGGGACATATTACCCCAAGCTATTAGGTGTGAATTTCCTGCCACAAATAATGAAGCAGAATACGAAGCTTTGATTGCAGGATTAGAGTTGGCCAGGAATATGAATATTAAAAGTTTACAAGTGTTTGTCGATTCCTTGTTAATTACTAATCATTTTAATGGATCCTATGCAGTTAAAGGTGAGAAGTTAATCGAGTATCTCGAAATTCTCAAAAAATTTGCAGGATATTTCGATGTTTTTACACTTGAACATGTACCAAGAGAGGATAATGCTGAAGTAGATGCCTTGGCAAATCTAGGATCATCAGTCAGGATACCGAAGGGAACCCAAATACCAATACTACGTATCCTGTGATGGATCTTCTCAAATCTCGGGATAAGGAAGTAGTAAGTATCCAGGATCCTGATGACGACTATCCCGAGGAGGATCCTCAGTCTTGGACGGCTCCAATCATGAGCTATCTCAAGGAAGGACACATCCCAAAGGATGAGAATCCTAAGGATTTTAGGATGAAGGTATCGCGATTCACTATTATAAATGATGTTTTGTATAAGAAATCTCTTGCAGGACCATACCTGAGGTGCTTGGAGGATCCTGAAACCAAAGAAGTGCTGCAGGATATACACGAAGGGGATTGTGGTAACCATACTGGGGGCAGATCGTTATTCTCAAAGGTATCAAGAACAGGATACTATTGGCCGACGATGAGGAAAGATGCTGAGGAATATGCTCGAAGATGTGATGCATGTCAAAGGCATAGTAATATATTACATCAGCCTGCTGAACCACTATATCCTATTGCTTCTCCTTGGCCATTCATGAAGTGGGGAATGGATATAGTAGGAAAATTGCCAAAGGCTCTAGGAGGAAAAGTCTTTATGCTGGCAATGACTGATTATTTCTCTAAATGGGTTGAAGCAGAAGCATTTGTTGAAGTCAGAGACCAAGAAGTAGTATCCTCATAAAAAGGAATATCCTGACAAGGTTTGGGGTACCAGCTGAGATAATTTGTGACAATGGCTCTCAGTTTATCATCAAGAGGACGACCGATTTTTGTAAGAGTTGGGGAATTAAAATGATTACATCCACACCAGTGCATCCTCAAGCCAACAGATAAGCAGAATCCTCGAACAAGATAATTGTCAACAATTTGAAGAAAAGACTCGGAGCTAAGAAATGAAGATGGGCAGAAGAATTACCCTTTGTTTTAAGGGCTGATAGAACGACAGTAAAAAGTGCAACTAGGAAAACCCCATTTTCCTTAGTACTTGGAGCGGAGGTAGTAATCCCGACGGAGATGATAATACCTACAACAAGATCCAGTCTCAAGGATCCTGAGAAGAATCCTGAAGCCCTATGCCAAGAATTGGATACTATTGATGAGACAAGAGATGCTGCAAAGTTAAGAATGGCAGCATATCAACAGAGGATATCCAGAGCATATAACAAGAATATTAGGACTAGAAGGTTTCAAGTTGGAGATTGGGTATTAAGGAAAGATTTTCAGAATAATACCAATCCTGCTAATGGGAAATTAGCTCTGAAATGGGAAGGACCCTATGAGATTGAATCGGAATCTAGGAAAGGAGCATACCGACTCAAGAATATGGAAGGGGATATGCTACCAAGATCCTGGAATGCTATACACCTAAAGCTCTATTTCAAGTGAGTTTAGAATTTAATTTCTAACTCAGGACAGTATGAATTCTATCTCTTTTAATATGTTTGAATTAATTTATTCTTCTAAACCCAATACTGACTTAAGCATCGGAGGGGTGTTAGCCAGGCTAACACCCACCTTAGTTTACGATTGTTTTGCAGAATATGCTTTGGGATATGACTCCAGGATATACACTCGGAATAATTCGAAAGATTAGAGGATTGGCCCCCTCTCTCATGTTTAAGGGATCCTGATCCCTTCTAAGGTTTAAAGGTGTTAGGGCTCATTTTCTTTGCATACATATCCTGACCAATATCCTGCCTTTGTTTGTTTATTTGTGACCAGGATGCTGGAAGAGGATATTGCTAACATCTTGGGCGATATCCTGAGGTTTATTGAATTAACCACGTGCAGGTTAAAGGCTAAGACTTGCTAACGGTCAAGTGGACTTCTTCTCCTCAAGACTCGGGCGAGTTTGTTGAAGGAGAGACGTTGAGCCTGAAAGACCAGGTCTACAACGTTCGATGAAGGAATATTCGGTGGATCCCGGACGTTTAGGATAGTTTGTTATTTTATCTTTACTATAAATAGATGGGGGCGGATCAGTTTAAGGCACACAATTTTCACTAACACTCTCGAACACTTTCACTCTCTAGCTCATCGCAAACACCACACTTGTATTCGAATTACATTGTAACACATAGTCGATCCGCACCACATCCTGCACTGTATCCTGACGTTTGAAGTAATAAGAAGAACAAGGCAGCTGCGATTGTCAGCTCCCGAGGTTTTATGCCGGCGATCTAGATTGATCAAGGGCTTTCCTCGTACATCTCGTGTCGTTTACTTTACTTTTGCTCATTGTTTGATCATAGATACAGCTCAATATCCTGAGCTGTATCCTGAATACTGATTTTCTAAACAACTTAATAAAAATATTTTTCACACATATTTTTAGCACACTACCTCACTTAACTAATTTGATCACTAAATTGCTTAGGTAATTTTTGACCAAAACAATTTGGCGCCCACCGTGGGGCAAGTGGTGCTCTCTTTACTAAAATTTTTTGTGAAATCGCTAATCGGCTTTCTATTTTCAAAACTTTTTGCCACATTGTCCATAATGGCCTCAAGATCAAACATGAGTTCCTCTACTGTGTCTGCTATGACTTCTGCTACTTCTGGTTCGGTGCTTCCACCACCTCCTCCAAGGATGCCAGCCTTTACACGACCTCAGGATATTATCCCTACCCGCAGTGTTCAGGAATCTGCTCCCGTTTTAGCTTCTAACGATGAAATTTTAACCTTATTTGGAAGTGTGCAGGAACAAATGAGGCAGCAACAGGAAACAAACCAAATGCTTTTAAGGGAAATATAACTCCTGAAGTCTGGCTCGAGCAGATCTGCTGAGGATATTGTCACTCCATTACATCCCAGAACGTTGAACTTCAGTTCAGCTGTGTATACTGAGGATAACAGGGGGAATATTGTGCCCAGCCTTCCTCAGAATCATACTCCTGAAATACCCTCCTCGGTCAGGATGTCAACCATGAGGAGCTCAGGATATGCTTCAGGATATGGGCAAAATCCTCCAACGAGTAACGTGTCAAATAATAATAATACTCATGCTACTAACAATAGTGGATCTTTGCAGGATACAGGTGTAACATCAGCACTTACTAGGGAACTTCAGAAGTTAAAGGACATGATATCTAGTGTACCTGGGGTGGTCCAGCAGATCCCGGAAGTGTCCCAAGACAGCCACAAGATATCTCGTTTTGCGTATCCTATCTGTGATGCTGAGATCCCAAAGAGATTCCAAACCCCCAACATGAAGCTTTATGATGGGACTACGGATCCTGAAGAGCATATTGCTCAGTATAGGGAAAGAATGTAGATTAACCCTATCCCTCCGGAGCTCAAGGAAGCATGCTTGTGCAAGGGATTTGGTTCTACTCTAACAGGACCAGCCTTAAAATGGCTGTTAAACGTTCCTCCTCACTCAATTACTTCGTTTGCTCATTTGGTTAATCTATTTAACAGTCAATTTTCTTGCAGTCGGAGTTTTGAGAAACTAACCAGTGATCTTTACAGGATAACTCAAGGGCCTCAGGAATCCTTGAGGGATTATGTGAACAAATTCAGTCGAGAATCCTTGGATATCCCACATCTTGATGTTGCAACAGCTGTGCAAGCTTTTAAGATGGGATTACAAAAGGATTCTCAGTTTTATCAGGATCTTGTAATGAATCCCTGCAGGAATCTAGACGAAGCTCGTAACAGGGCTTTGAGATATATCCGTCTGGAAGATGACAGGAAAATGCAAGAAAGAATGAACTCATCTAACACTTATGAGTCAACTAACAGGAAGTCAGAATCCTCATTCAAGTCATATCGGCCTAAGCCATATGGTAGAAATGAGAACAAGAGGGTGAATGTTGTCGAAGATGAGGATCCTGAAGAGTATCCTGAGTTGTCTGAATATTGCTTTTCTGTTAACATTCCTGAATTGATGTATGCCATGAAGGGTCTAGGAGACAAGGCTAGGTGGCCTCGAAAGAATCAACAAAAGGCTGACTGGAAAGATAAGTCAAAATGGTGTGCTTTCCACGAAGATTTCGGACATGTAACTGAGGATTGCATTGCTCTAAGGAAAGAAATAAGCTATCTTCTAAGCAAGGGATATCTGAAAGATCTCTTCGGAAGAAAGAAGAATAAGGGTCAGGATACTGAGAAGGATCCTGAACGAGCAGCATCACCTCCTGCGGATGCCAAGATAATCAACTTCATTTCGGGAGGATCCGACATTTGTGGAACTTCGTATTCGGCAGCAAAGAGACATGCAAAAGAAGCTAAGGCCGAAAGGGGAGACAAACCTGTCAGGATGACTACCCTCACAACTGACAAAGTGATTACTTTTGATGCTGATGATAGGGATACTGTCCAGGATCCTCACCATGATGCTCTGGTAATAACGTTATATGTGGCTAACCATTTTGTACGCAGGATATTAGTTGATAATGGCAGCTCCGTCAACATAATCCAACTAGAAACTTTGAAGAGAATGAATGTATCTCCAATGGATATCACTTCAAAGTCTACTGTGCTTGTTGGGTTCAGTGGAAAGGCTAGAAACACAGTGGGAGAGATAAAGTTGCCAGTATACGTTGAAGGAGTCAACTCGATACAACGTTTCTGTGTGATGGATTCTCTATCCTGCTATAACATCATACTGGGAAGACCATGGATTCACGATATGAAGGCTATGCCATCAACATATCACCAATGCATCAAGATACCTACACCTTGGGGAGTTGTCAAAGTTGATAGTTATCAGCAGGAGGTGAAAGAATGCTACTCATCCTCGATGAAATCCTCAACCAAACCTAGTGCAGCATAGCAATTAAAGACGCGGGCCCAGGATATCGTGGAGGATCCGGAGCAGGATGTGAAGAAAATTATCCTGGACCAGGATAATCCCGATATTTCGGTGCTCGTAGGGACCAATATCCCTCAGGATATTGAAGAACAATTAATTAGCTTTTTGAAATGCAGGATGTCGACATTTGCATGGAAGCATGAGGATATGACAGGCATATCCAAAGACATTATCACTCACAAGCTTGGAATTGATAAATCGTTCAAGCCTGTTCAGCAAAAAAGAAGGAAGTTTGCTCCTGAGCGGAATGCGATTATCCAAGAGGAAGTTGAGAGATTATTGAAGTCCAGGATGATCAGAGAGGTTAAGTTCCCAAGGTGGCTAGCAAACGTGGTTGTGGTACAGAAGAAAAATGGGAAATGGAGAGTTTGTGTGGACTACACAGACTTGAACAAAGCTTGTCCTAAAGACCCATTTCCTCTTCCCCACATTGATGCAATGGTAGATGCCACTGCCGGGCATGAAATGCTGACCTTCATGGACGCATCCTCAGGATTTCAACAGATCCAAATGGAGCCTTCTGATCAGGAGGATACTGCCTTCATGACACCAACAGGTATTTATTGTTATACAGCTATGCCTTTTGGTTTGAAAAATGCAGGTGCAACATACCAAAGATTGGTAAACATGATGTTCAAAGACAAACTGGGGGACACCATGGAGGTATATATCGATGATATGGTGGTGAAATCTAAAAAGGCTGAGGATCACCTCCAGGATATCAAGGGAGCATTTGATATCCTGGATCAATACAACATGAAGCTGAATCCTGCTAAATGCCATTTCGGAGTGGGGGCAGGAAAGTTTCTTGGATATATGGTGAAAAAAAGGGGGATAGAAGCAAGCCCAGAGCATATCAAAGCTATCCTGGATATAAAATCACCCTCAAATATGAAGGACGTACAAAGATTGACAGGGCGAGTAGCAGCTTTAAACAGGTTTATCTCGAGATCCTCAGAGAAGTGCAAAGATTTTTATGATATCCTGAAGAAGAATAAAAGATTCGAATGGGGGGAGAAGCATGAAGCAGCCTTACAGGATTTGAAACGATATCTCTCAACCGCACCTCTATTGATGAAGCCTGAAAATGGTGAACCACTATCCCTGTACCTTGCTGTATCAGGGAATGCTGTAAGTGCCGTTCTCGTAAAGGATCATGAAGGTCAGCAATATCCTGTTTATTATGTTAGTAAAAGTTTGCTAGATGTTGAAACTAGGTATTCTCATTTAGAAAAATTGATACTAGCATTAGTCATGGCATCAATGAAACTTAGGCATTATTTCGAGACACATAGGATACATGTTAAAACAAATTATCCTGTCAAAAATGTGCTTAGGAAACCAGAGATGTCAGGCAGGATGGCCAAGTGGTCAGTAAAGTTAAGTGCTTATGAATTAGTATATGAACCTAGAAATGCCATAAAATCTCAGGCTTTAGCTGACTTTGTGGCTGACTTTAGTAGTGACATTCAGGACGAGGTAGACCTAGAAGTTCAACAGTTAGGAGAATCCTCAGGATCCTGGACATTATATACTGATGGAGCATCTAATGTAAGAGGAGTAGGATTGGGAATACTACTAAAATCGCCACAGGGGGACATATTACCCCAGGCTATTAGGTGTGAATTTCCTACTACTAATAATGAAGCAGAGTATGAGGCTTTAATTGCAGGATTAGAGTTGGCTAAGAGCATGAGTGTCAAAAATTTGCAAGTATATGTTGACTCTTTGTTAATTACTAACCATTTTAATGGATCCTATGCAGTTAAGGGTGAGAAATTAATCGAATATCTCGATATTCTCAAAAAATTAGCAGGATATTTCGATGTTTTTATACTTGAATAGGTACCGAGGGAGGATAATGCTGAAGCGGATGCCTTAGCAAATTTGGGATCATCGATCAGGATACCTGAAGGGACCCAAATACCAATATTACATGTCTTATATCCTGCAACGAATCCTCAGGATAAAGAAGTAGCGGGTATTCAGGATCCTGGAGCAGAACATCCTGAGAAGGATCCTAAATCTTGGATGGCTCCAATCATGAGATATCTCAAAGAAGGACACATCCCTGGAAATGAGAATCCTAAGGCATTTAGGATGAAGGTATCACGATTCACTATTATAAATAATATTTTATACAAGAAATCTCTTGCAGGACCGTATTTGAGGTGCTTGGAGGATCCTGAAGCCAAAGAAGTACTTCAGGATATACATGAAGGGGATTGTGGTAACCATACTGGGGGCAGGTCATTATTCTCAAAAGTATTAAGGACAGGATATTATTGGCCGACAATGAGAAAAGATGCCGCAGAATATGCTCGAAGATGTGACGCATGTCAAAGACATAGTAACATATTACATCAGCCTGCTGAACCGTTGTATCCTATTGTTTCCCCTTGGCCGTTTATGAAGTGGGGTATGGATATAGTGGGAAAGCTTCCAAAAGCTCCAGGAGGAAAGGTTTTCATGCTAGCAATGACGAATTATTTGTCTAAGTGGGTTGAAGCAGAAGCATTTGTTCAAGTGAGAGATCAAGAAGTAGTATCCTTCATAAAGAGGAATATCCTAACCAGATTCGGAGTACCAGCCGAGATAATCTGTGACAATGGTTCTCAATTTATAAGCAAGAGAACTACTGACTTTTGCAAAAGTTGGGGAATCAAAATGATTACATCTACTCCGGTACATCCTCAAGCAAATGGACAAGCAGAATCCTCAAACAAGATAATTGTCAATAACTTAAAGAAGAGACTTGGAACCAAAAAAGGAAGATGGGCAGAAGAATTACCCTTTGTTTTATGGGCTGATAGGACGACGGTAAAGAGTGCAACAGGCCAAACTCCATTTTCCTTGGTATTTGGAGCAGAAGCAATGATTCCAACAGAAATGACAATACCTACTGCAAGATCTACCCTAAGTGATCCTGAACAGAATCCTGAAGCCTTGAGTCAGAGTTTAGACACTATAGATGAGAAGAGAGATGCGGCAAGGATAAGGATGGCAGCATATCAACAGAGAATATCCAGGGCATATAACAAGAATATTAGGACCAGAAGATTTAAGGTTGGAGATTGGGTGTTAAGAAAGGCTTTTCAGAATACTACTAATCCTGCCGCTGGCAAGTTAGCTCCAAAATGGGAAGGACCATATGAAGTTGAATTAGAAGCAGGGAAAGGAGCATACAGACTCAAGAATATGGAGGGGGATATGCTACCAAGGTCTTGGAATGCTATACACCTTAAGCTCTATTTCAAGTGAGTTTAGAATTCAATTTCTAACTCAAGAGGGTATGAATTCTATTTTTTTTTAAAATATGTTTTGGTTTAATTTATTCTTTGAAACCCAATACTAACTTAAGCATCGGAGGGGTGTTAGCCAAGCTAACACCCACCTTAGTTTACAATTGTTTTGCAGAATATGTTTTAGGATATAGCTCCAGGATATATACTCAGGATAACTCGAAAGATTAGAGGATTGGCCCCCTCTCTCACGTACAAGGGATCCTGATCCCTTCACAGGTTTAAAGGTATTCACCTTTCCTCCGAATTGGGTTTAAACACCCCGCCTGGAGCGCAAGTTATTCAGGGATAGTTCAAGGTGGCGGGACCAGTCCATGTAAAAGTGGCTGACAATTTCGTTACTATTGGCTATATCCTGAATCCTAAAGGTATATGAGGATTGATCACCCTCTCTCACGAAAGGGTATTTTCATACTCTCTAAGGTTTAAAGATTTTCACCTTTCTAAGTCTTGGAGTTTATACACTCCCGCCTGTAGCGCATGAAAATTTGGGATTTTCCCCAGGATACAAGGGATTTATCTCCAGTACATCCTTGGGTTTTACCCTTGGGACCTAAAAAATTGCCTATACAATGGAAACTGATATTCAGAAGATTTCTAAGTATTTGAAGACATTGTGCACAGGGGACATTCCTACCAAGGCAGTGATGTAAAGCTCAAAGGCTAAAGTTCGGAACTAGTATGCTAAATATCTCACACAAGGGACATCTTCATTGGAAAAGTTGCAAGGAGATTGAGGTTTAATAATAAGGTCATATACTACTCCTTTGTAAATATCGTATAAATTTTTAGTAACATTATGTTAAGTATCCTGATATATATCCTCAAAGTCCTTTTAAGGATATTTGACTAGGGTGTTTGAAACTAGTATTAGTTTAGAACTTTGATCATTTAAATATTATCAAAACTTGGTTTTGAAAAGATAGACTGTTTTTCACTTTCTAAAGAAATTTCTACAAAGTTGAAGGAACGTTTGGAAGGTCTATCTAATAAAAGGTTTTTACAGTATATCGCTGAGCATACTGATCAGGATATTTTCATAAGATAGTAATACAAAATTTTTACAAAGCTAAGAGTTACACTAAGTAATGCGAGGCAATAACAAACAAATAAAAAGATGAAATTATTCTTGAAGCAATCAATACTGGTTGATAACCGAGGGTTTCATCCTGAAACCCAGGACCCATCCACCTTCGGCTATCAAATTGTTTCAACACAGAAATAAATTGTTCATAAAAACATAAAATTGTTCGAATGATTTAAAGGAAATAAGCTCTAGGGGGTAGTGCCTTCTTGGTCCATAGTGGTTTCAGCAACATCCGTCTTGGGATCCGCCTCAACATCCTTCTCAACATCGGCTGCTTTTTCAACTGCTTTGGAAGGTTCTTCGACAGTTGATTTGGAAGAGGTGCCGCCGAGGTTCTTCAGCTTGGTCTCCCAAGCACCAACATCCCAAGAAGGGCATTCGAAACCTAATGTTTTGGCTTCATGAGCCATCTTCAACCTGGCTTGAAGGAGAGAAATGACGACGGAACTTTTGAGGCTTTCCCGGTAGCTGACCATATCCCGTTCGTACTGCACATGGGCGGCTTCGAGATCGGCCTGGGCTTGAAGAGTAGCTTTGTTGAGAGCGGCTTGGTGTTCTTGAGTCATGGTTTTAAATTTCTGCTCATAATGACGAGATTTGGCGGCTGCAATCATGCCTTGATCGAAGATTGTGATTTCAGCTTCCTTTAGCTTGGTTTCAAGCGTCTTGTTGAGCTTACAGGATTCTTGATATAAGTTAACCAAACGCTCAAGACCCTACAAAGGTAAGACGATAGGTATTAATATTGATAAATCTTTGATAATAATGTAAATTGCAGGATATGATATGAGAATATTAAGCTGGTTGAGAAAAGAAGTCATAAACCCGCTAGCTTCAATGAACCCGTGCTTCTCATAAGGAAATGTGTCAGAGGAATCAGGTTCTTTCCTTTTGCAGGAACTTGAACTCCGGGGCTTGGTAGCCGGTGAAGGTTTGGGAATAATGATGGCTTTGGAGCTGCTGGGTTTAGATGTAGCCGTGGTCTTGGGGCTAGGTTCTTTCTTGACTTGGATCTGGTCAGAATAGCTGTCCAATTCGTCAAGGTCAAAGACTTCAGGGATCTTAGCTGGTGCTGCATAAAGGGAAAAGTTTTACTCTTTATCTTATCATTATACTGTTTTGACTAATTATTTTGAAAGTAATTCTTACCAGACATCTCGGATGATGAGTATTGACTGGAACTCGGGACGTGTGTGGTGAAAGTCCTGTCTATTGCAGGTAACCGGTAAACAGTATTGATTCTCTCTTCTGACTCAGCGGTAGGGGGAGCGACTTCCTTGAAGTTCACTGCATAAAGATAAAAAAGAAGAGTATTAATAGAAGATAACAATTAAATGGTCTATGAGGATATTTATGGTCCTACCGGTGGTTAACCACTCCACCGGAAGGCTGGCACCCTCAGCAATGGAGTCTCGTTTGACAAAGAAAAATTTGCGTTGCCATCCGTCTTTGTTTTTGGTGGCCTTGAGAATCAAGGGTTTGCTGGAGGTCGAGAAGAGCAAGAACCGGCTAGAGCCGTGGGATCGGAGGCGATAAGCGATAGGCAAATCCTCGATGCGAAGGTCGGAACAATGGAGATTTTTGATTTGGTTAAGTACAATTAGTACTCTCCAAACCATGGGCATGGTTTGTGCGAAAGAGATGCCGGTAATTCGAAAGAATTGCATCATGAATTCAGGAAAAGGGTATCGAAGACCTAATGAAAAAGGATATGCTGGAAAACAAACCCATTCGGTGGAAGAAACATCCGATCGGATTGACCGATCGAATGGTCTAAAGACCGTGTTGTTAGGGAAAGCGCCGGAGGCTCTTAAAGCTACAATGTCTGCGTTGTCAAAAGCGCAGATCTCCTTTTCGGGATTTTTAAGGAGATTCTGCTGGGTGAAGGTCTCGGCATCCATTGCAAGTAAGGTGAAGTAAATTGACAGGAAGAAAATCAGAAATGGAGAATTACCTGAAGGTTCTGTTGAAGATATCTGCTTTTCAAACAAGAAAAGAGAAGATATAGGGGCATTGTGGATCTCCATTGAGTAAAAAACGCGTTGGAAGTTACGATGAGATCTTGACCGTCGCTTCATTTTAAATGCCTTGAGTTATAGGATAAGATTTTTGAAATATATCCGTTGGATTGGTATACCAACCGATATATTTGGGGACAATTGTTAGGGGTCATTTTCTTAACATACGTATCCTGACCAATATCCTGCCTTTGTTTGTTTATTTGTGACCAGGATGCTAGAAGAGGATAATTGCTAACATCTTGGGCGATATCCTGAGGTTTATTGAATTAACCACGTGCAGGTTAAAGGCTAAGACTTGCTAACGGTCAAGAGGACTTCTTCTCCTCAAGACTCGGACGAGTTTGTTGAAGGAGAGACGTTGAGCCCGAAAGACCAGGTCTACAACGTTCGAAGAAGGAATATTCGGTGGATCCCGGAAGTTTAGGATAGTTTGTTATTTTATCTTTACTATAAATAGATGGGAGCGGATCAGTTTAAGGCACACAATTTTCACAAACACTCTCGAACACTTTCACTCTCTAGCTCATCGCAAATACCACACTTGTATTCGAATTACATTGTAACACATAGTCGATCCGCACCACATCCTGCACTATATCCTGACGTTTGAAGTAATAAGAAGAACAAGGCAGCTGCGATTGTCAGCTCCCGAGGTTTTATGCCGGCGATCTAGATTGATCAAGGGCTTTCCTCGTACATCTCGTGTCGTTTACTTTACTTTTGCTCATTGTTTGATCATAGATACAGCTCAATATCCTGAGCTGTATCCTGAATACTGATTTTCTAAACAACTTAATAAAAATATTTTTCACACATATTTTTAGCACACTACCTCACTTAACTAATTTGATCACTAAATTGCTTAGGTAATTTTTTACCAAAACAAAAGGTATTCACCTTTCTCTCGAATTGGGTTTAAACACCCCGCCTGGAGCGCAAGTTATCCTAGGATAGTTCAAGGTAGCGGACCAGCTCATGGAAAAGTGGCTGATAATTTCGGTACTATTGACTATATCTTGGATCCTTAAGGTATATGAGGATTGATCACCCTCTCTCACGAAAGGGTATTTTCATACTCTCTAAGGTTTAAAGGTTTTCACCTTTCTAAGTCTTGGAGTTTATACACTCCCGCTTGTAGCGCATGAAAACTTAGGATTTTCCCCAGAATACCTATGGGTTTATCCCCAGAACACTAAGGATTTATCTCTAGGATATTTTAGGGTTTATCCCCTGTAATATAAAAATTATACAAACAGTTGTAGTTGATGTCCAGAAAATTTCTAAGTATTCAAAGACATAATGCACAGGGGACATTCCTACTAAGGCATTGTGAAGAATTCAGGAGATCAAGCTTGGGCTTAGTTCACTAAGTGTCCCAGACAGGGGACATCTCCGGTGGGAAAATTGCAAAAGGATTGAAGTTTGAGGATAGGATTATACTCTGTATCTGGTATGATCTTTCCTTTTTGTTCCTTTAAAAGCCTTATCTAAATTGTCTAAATTTTTTAAACTTTGTTTAACAAAAGATTGAATATAATATTTATGAGCATCCTGATCAGGATATATTCTCAGGATATATTCTCAAGAAATATTTCGCTTGGAATATTTGAGATGTGACAATTAGATTGAAAATTGAAATTATGTTCAAATCAAACAACAGTTATCAAAACAAGCTTTGCAAAATAAAAATGAACTATCATTTTTCTTTGAAAACTTTATCTAAATTGTTTGAGTTGTAGAAAACCTATTTGACAAAAAAGTTTTAATAGGATATTTATGAGTACCCTGATCAAGATATTTTCATGATATTTGGTTAAGACATTTGAAATATTACTCTAAGTTCGGAACATTGAAATTGCATTCAAACTAGGTAATGCACAACAAGGATTGAAAAAGGACAATGATAGTTAAGGTCATAAAAAGGTTATATTATTAACATAGCAAAAGTTGTGCTTTAGGTTTCATCTCAAACCGAGACCCATCCACCAAAAGCACAATTAGTTTCTAACCATATTTACATAACAGTTGAAGGTTTCATCTCAAACCGAGACCCATCCACCTCCAACTGTTATATTGTTCAAAATAAACCATACTAATTGATGACCAAGGACTTCATCCTGAAACTCAAGACCCATCCACCTTTGGCCATCATATTGTCTCAATGCAGGAAAGTAAATTGTTTAAAGGACAGGAAATGAAATTGTTCAACAAACCACAAACCACCAAATTTAAAAAAATGGGCTCCGGCCTCGGCGTCAACATCCATCATCGCCCATTTTGCTGCTTTCAAGGAGCAGCGCCCTCTTCAACCATTGGATCCTCACCAGCATCCGCTCCAGTATCTTTAGCAGCATCCTCACCAACATCAGCCACCTTCTCAGCCACCTTAGCAGGCTCCTCAACAGTAGGCTTCACAGGATGCTCCATAGGATTGCCACCGAGATCCCTCAACTTCGCCTCCCAAGCTTCGACATTCCACGAAGGGCTTTCAAGGCCCATGGTCTTGGCTTCATAGGCCATTTTCAACCTGGCTTGGAGGAGGGAGATAACGATGGAGCCCTTGAGGCTTTCCCTATAAGAGGCCATGTCCTGTTCGTGTTGAACCTGAGCTGCATTGTATTTGGCCTGTGCTTCTTGGGTAGCTTTCTTGAGGGCAGCCTGATGTTCCTGGATCATCGCGTTGTATTTGTCCTCGTAATGCTGTGATTTGGCGGCGGCAACTGCTGCTTGGTCTACAACAGTGGTCTCTGCCTTCTTTAGCCTAGCCTCCAGCATCTTATTCAGACCGCATGAATCCTCGTACAGGAACACCAACCGCTCAAGACCCTACAATCAGGTAAACGGGCATCAATATGTGTTGGACCATTTTGCGACCCTGAAAAGTCAGTCAAGGACGTTCATCTTCACGTATAAAGGCGGAATCAGTATACACGAAGTTACACAGCTTTTCCTTTTCAATTCCTTCTCTTTTATTGCTTTCTGAATCAATTTTGACAGAGTTCGGTTACATAAGCAATGAACAGGTCTCGCTCCAATGTCCACCCTAACTGATCACACATCAGGTATATATAGGGAGGCTGGTTCGCTTATATGGACAGTCCATATAAGAGAAACCCCATGTGATACCATATAAGCGAAACCCCTTGATACCCTTGGAGCGAAACCTATGACCTAATGTACATAAAAGCGAAATAGTTATATCTGATTTCGCTTTTAATGACAACCATGTCATTATGAGCGAAATCTCACACTAAAACCCTAATTTCGACTTTCAAACTCTAATCTTGACAATCTTAACCTAAGACTTAACGTAGACGTAGTCAACAGACATTTTGTGCACCAACAATATGTGTACTCAAAATATGTAACCAGGATATATATGCAGGATATAGGACGAGGATACCTACCTGATTAAGGAAGCCAGTCATGAACTTGCTGGACTCAGAGAATCCGTGGTTCTCAAATGGAAAAACGTTTGAAGCAGCAGGAGAGTCTGGCTCCTTCCTCTTACGGGAACTTGAGCCACGTGGATTAGAAGCGGTGGAAGGCTTGGGAGCAGAGGCGGCCTTGGAGCTGGTAGGTTTCGACATGACAGCTAGTTTAGGATTCACTTCCTGCTTGACTTGCATAAGACCGGAATAGCTATCCAACTCCTCGAGTTCGAATCCTTCAAGGTTTACGACCGGCACTGCATAAAGGGGAGAAACACTCAATCTTATTATATATTTTTAAAATATAATCGGTTTGTTAAATGAAAATAACTTGTAAAATTATGCTTACCAGACATGTTGGAACTTGATCTTTGGCTTGAGCTTGTGAATAACAGGGTAAAGGTCCTTTAACTTTCCGGGAGCTTGTAGATTTTCTTTATTCTTCCTTCTGATTCAGCACTTGGAGGAGCCAATTCCTTGAAGTTTGCTACAAAAAATAAATATATCAGGATATCAGTTCAACATATAGTCTCGGGATACGATTGGGGATATTCCTAAAACCCTAAATCCTACCGGAAGTCAACCATTTCTTGGGAAGGTCAAGACCCTTGTAGATTGAATCCCTTTTTACAAAAAAGAATTTTCGTCTCCATTCATTCTCGTTCTTGGTAGCTTTAAGAATGAGAGGATCTTTGGAGGTAGAAAAAAGGAGGAACCGGCTAGAACCATGGGACCTTAGACGATATGCCATCGGAAGATCTTCGATGCACAGGTCAGGCATGTGACGAGCTTTAATTTGCTCCAGGGTGGCTAACACACGCCAAACCATGGGCATGGTTTGGGTAAAACTAAGGCCAGTAAGTTCCAAAAAGCGAGATATGAAGGCTGGGAATGGATATCGGAGCCCTATTGAGAAAGGATAAGCAAAAAAGCATACCCACTCGTCAGAACAAAACTCCGATCGGACCTCTTGGTCAAACGGACAGATGATTGCTCCGGCGGGGAAGGCACCGGAAGCTCGTAAGGTTGCGATATCAGCATTATCGAATGAACACACCTCTTTTGAGGGTTCTTTTAGCAGGTTCTGGTTATGGAAGGTAGGAACGGAGTCTGCCGTTTGGGATCTTGTTCGAGTAGCCATGGAAAATCTAAACAAAGAAAAACAGAGAAGAGAAAGAGGAAGAATACCTGAGAAATTGCTTGAAGAGTGATGATCATAATGCAGAATAGTCCGGCTAAATATAGGCTGGATATAGGGGGTGTTGAGTAAATATCGCATGGGGAGTTGTCGCGTGTCACCTCAATCGTCATTTCAACTTAATAACCTCGATTCACGAGATAAGCTTTAAAATATATCCGTTGGAATTGGTATACCAACATATATATTTTGGGGACAATTGTTATGGGTGGTTTTCTGCTCATATATCCTGAATAATATTCTGACCGTGTTTCTTTTGTTATGATTAGGATACCGGATCAGGATATTGGTAACATCCTGATACAGTATCCTGGTAGTGACTAATTAATTCATGTGCAGGTTAATGGTGCAAGTCTATAACGTTCAAGTGGACTTGTTCTCCCAAAGACTCGGGCAAATATGTTGGAATATGAACGTTGAAGCCGGAAGACGTGGACTACAACGTTCACAAAGGGAATATTCGTTATATCCCGGAATTGTAGGCTAGTTAGTTACTTTTGTTTTACTATAAATAGGATTGATCGGATCATATAAGGACACACAATCTCTCACACACTTTAACTCTCTAGTTGCAACCACCCACAATACACTTGTATTCAAATCACATTGTAACACCTAGTCGATCCGCATCATATCCTGCACTATATCCTGACATTTGAAGCAATAGGAAGAACAAGGCAGCTGTGATTGTCAGCTCTCGAGGTTTTATGCCGGCGATCTAGATTGATCAAAGGCTTTCCTCGTACATCCCGTGTCACCCTTTACATTTTTTCTCATTGTTTGATTGTAGATACAGCTCGATATCCTGAGCCGTATCCTGAAAACTATTTTTGCAAACAACTAAATCAACCTATTTTCGATACACATTCTTAGCACACTACCTCACTTAACTAATTTGATCACTAAATTGCTTCGGTAATTTTTAACCAAAACAACCTATTCAAGATCCAATCTCCAATTCTAATGTGTTAAACATGAAATTGAGACTGTAAACCTATAGATCTAAGGCCAATCTACAAAATCCTATGTTTGATTTGAATTAAAACAGCCTAAACAAGCCTAGATCTAGGTTTCTTTTCTTAACAGTCGCCGACACCTCTTTGAACATCAAAATCATCAAAATTTAACGGTGAAAGTTAGAAATCTTACCTTTCCCAATGTGAAGGTTGAGTGTGCCAACAATCCAATGAATCTTGGAAAGCAATAGTGTGAAAAACAAACAAGAACAGTTGAGAGAATTTGAGTGTGTGGTACGGAGGGTCGTTCGATCGAAAAGGTTTGACTGAAGACCTTGACCCCTATTTATAAACATGACCACCTCTCGGATGGCCATCCGATCGGATTGCCCTCCGATCCAAACTCCAACATTTTCAAATTTTAACATTTTCTTATTTTTATTTTTCACATTTTATCTGATTTGGTCAGTTTTAGAAATCCACTCAAGTATCTAGGTCCAAATTAATGATCCTAGGTACTCAATTTGCCTACCAAGTCTAAGTTAATGACCTTGGTTGACCCGAAACGAAACAACTGACATTTTGTTCAAAATTTTATCAACTTTTTTCTGAAAACTTTTACAAGTGTCAAGTTAATGAACTTGTTTTGACGTTTGAAAATTTTCAATCTTTCAAGATTAGCTCCCAACCCAGATGTTCATCCCAGAAACTTCCGGCTTCGCTTCACTTCTCAGATTCTGAAGATCAGCTTTCCACTTTGGTTTGTCTAAAACTAAAGCAGAATATAAAATCTTTTTGGAATTTTAAGAAAGTTTCAAGCTAAAACATACTAAAATCTTTTTGGATTTTTATGCTAAATTGAAATGAAATGCAGTAAAGTAAGAGTAAAAGTAAACTATTTACAAACATATTTTTGGTGAGCGTGTTAGAGGATCATATCAGCTGCCGACAAGTTACAAGTACCATTGAGCTTAATTTCACACTAAGTATTAAACAATTCACCTAGATTGCCGATATACTGATCATTTTAAATTATTACACAAATTTCAACTATTTCAGGATACAATTTAATGTTTTAAGTACTTAACTTATTCGCGTGTCCCACCTCAGAATAGACTCTCGTATCCAGACTTCTATATTCAGTCTTACAGGTGAACGTACAAATGATGAAATCTGTAAAGGGTAGTGCGAGGGAATTGGAGCTCAGGTTAGAACTTCCGTTCAGACAAAGAGATGATGGCTCAACTTTCGGTGTGTCCCGTTTGGGGATCTTTTCTTCAACAGCACATGATTCACATTTTGCAATGATTATCATTTTTTATGCTGAGGGGAGGCTTTATGATTAAAGCACTGCAGAGTATTATACGAGGACTAGGCTATTGCTTCCGCAAAATCAGAAGTCCAGGTATAATACCCCAGATATCATCAAGTACATAGACCTAGTATGTCAGAAATAGAAAATCTTTCAAACAAGATTTCAGGGTTTACCTATATATCCGAGAGATGTTCCCCACGAAATAAGCAAGTTGTGATTTATGTTTATATCCTGAAAAGTCTACTAAGTGTGTAAAAACCTATCGACATATCATCAGCGAGACTGTTTAATGCCTTTTAAACATTACATATCTTTAGCATACTGTAACTGCCTTGCTGATGTACTATTATTTCCTCTTTTTACACAAACTCTTTTTGGTTTTCTATTGTTTTTGGATTTTGAAAATATCTCATGTTTTTGGATTTTTTATTGTTTTTGTATTTTCTAAAAATATATCTATCTCCCCTAAATACCAAAACAACTAAAAAGATGACAAACCAAAGCAGTCTGCTTTTCAACATCCTCTGCTTCGGTTTTCTCATCAACGCCAAGTATTTTCTCCGCAACCGACAACAGCTTCATACCATTCAATTTTAAAAGATATTGAAAACATGATTTATCAAAAGCTTTGGTATGTAAATCTGCCTTTTGTTCGTCGGTGTGGATTTTGTCTATTCATATCAACTTCTTCTCGAAACAATCTCAGATGAAGTGATGACGAATTTCTATATGCTTAGTTTTAGCGTGATGTACCGGATTTTTCGTTATGTTTATTGCAGCCTCATTATCAACAAATATAGGAGAGGTAAGAAATTGCAAACCGTAATTACGCATCTGTTGCTGGTTCCACAGGATCTGCGAGCAGCAGCTGCTGGTAGACATGTACTCTGCTTCACATGTTGATAGAGCAACAGAGGTTTGCTTCTTACACTGCCACGTGACTAATCGGGGTCCAAAGAATTGGCATCCTGCAGTTGTTGATTTTGCGTTAATCTTGCAGCAACCGAAGTCAGAATATGAATATCCTTCGAGCATGAAGTCACCGTCTTTGGGATACCACAACCCCAGGCTTGGGGTTCCTCTCAGGTAGCGTAGGATCCTTTTCACAATACACATGTACGAGGCTCTAGGACTTGACTGATATCAGGCCGCGAGGCATGTCGGGTACATGATATCGGGACTGTATACTGTCATGTACATCAACGAACCAATCATTGAGCGGTATAGCATCTCGTCGACCTTCTCTCCGGTGAGATCAGGGTTGATACCATGATTAGTTGCTAATGGGGTGGATATTGGCGCCGTTTTGGACATCTCAAATTTTCCCAGAATGTCGTAAACGTACTTCGTTTGATGTATGAAAGTTCCCTCAGGCATCTGATCGACTTGTTGCCCTAAGAAGAACTTCATCTCACCCATTGACGACATCTCGAACTTCTCCTTCATCACCTTTTCAAAATCTTTGCACCGAAAATTATGTCATCAACATATATCTGAATGATCGGTAAATGCCCATTGACTTCCTTAGTGAAGAGGGTAGCGTCTACTTTTCCTCGGAGAAAGCTGTTGGCAAGCAAGTGTTGAGAGAGTGTCTGGTACCAGGCTCTCGGGGCTTGATGCAAACCATACAGCGCTTTGTCTAGCAAATAAACCTTGTCTTTATGGATTGGGTCGGTAAAGCCCGTTGGCTGACCGATATATACCTCCTCTTTCACCATTTCGTAAAGGAATGCCGACTTGACATCTAACTGGTACACTTTAAATCTTTTCCATGAAGCGAAAGCAAGGAATATTCTGATGGCCTCAAGTCGAGCAACTGGAGCATAAACCTCTGTGAAGTCTATCCCTTCTTGCTGACTTAAGCCCTGAACAACGAGTCGAGCTTTGTTTCTGACTATCACTCCACGGTCATCTCTCTTACATTTGAACACCCACTTGGTGTTTATCTTTCTGTGCCCGTCAGGTAGATCCACAAGTTTCCATACACCAAGTTTCTCGAATTTACCTAGCTCCTCCTGCATCGCATTGACCCATGATTCTTCCGTCAGTGCTTCCTTGTATGTTCGCGGTTCGATCGGCGAAAAAAAGCAAGTGAGTGAGAATTCAGTTTGTAATGGAGCAATTTTAGTATAAAAGCAAGTAAGGCCATGGTTAATCTGGCTTCTTGTGCGAACTCCTGATTGCAATTCTCCTATAATCAACTCCTCGGGGTGATATGATAGAGTCCTTGGCATAACTTCACCGAGAACGTTCACCTCACCTTCCAAATTTGTGACATTCTGGTCCGCAACTTGTTCTTCAACATGGACTGTCTGATCTAAAGATTGGATATGCTCCCCCTCAGATTCTGAATCACCACGATCAAAAGTAGGGATAATATCAGATTCTGAATCATCATCATTGGCTGTCGTCTGATTTTCTAGAGCAGGCTCTCGTTTCGAAGTAGTCGAAGTTTGCTGAGCATGATCATTCTCTTCAGCATGACTGGGACCAGCTTCATCATTATTGGAAGTATGTTGATGTTTAGAAGACCTTGCTGGAAATCTTCCCTGAGATGCTTCATATTCTCTTAAAATATCTAATTCATCAAAGTACTCTGGCTCTTCTTCTAGATTAAATGAATCCCATAGGGCATCATAATTGAATCGCCATGAGTCTGCAGGCTTCTACGGAGGCATAGTATAGCCTTGACATTCAACGTGCTGTGCTTCTATGATCCTCTTGAGACTTGGAACAAAAACGCATCGTAATGGACTGGAATAGCCTACAAAGATACCTTCCAAGCTCTTTGACCCAAACTTTCCATCGGGATCTAGAACTGTACAAGGAGATCCGAACGGCTCTAGATACTCAAGATTTGGCTTGCGGTTGTTGATCAGCTCGAAACAATTTTTATTATGCTTCTTCACAGTGAGTACCCGTTTGAGAGTATAGCAAGCGGCTGATACACCTTCTCCCCAAAAGTTGATTGGTAACTTTGAATCAACTAGCATCGTTCTTGCCATTTCTATCAGCGTCCTATTCTTTCTTTCTGTAACTCCATTCTGCTGTGGAGTGTATGGTGAGCTGAACTCTTGCAATATACCCTTTTTGTTGCGGAATTTTTCCATTTTGTTTTTTTTTTAATTCTGTACCATTGTTGCTTTGTAGTCTGCGTATGCGGGTCTAGTACAGGTTTTCTATCTTTCGAAACAACTTCAGTAAACTCTCAAAAGTTTCATCTTTCGACTTCAGGAACATCACCCATGAAAATATCGAATAATCATCAGTGACCACCAAACAATAGAGATAACCAGTAATACTCTTTACATTCATAGGACCGAAGAGATCCATGTGAAGTCTTTCAAGTGGCTTCGAGACTGAGTTCATCTTTTTACTTGGATGGGATTTCTTGTGTTGCTTTCCTTTCATACAGCTGATGCATTCTCCCTCCAGATGAAAACTCTTCAAATGAACACCTTTAACAAGGTCATTATGCACCAGGTAGTTCATCTTGCGTAGGTGAATGTGACCCATCTTTCGGTGCCACAGCACTGACTCCTTTTTCTGTAGCTTTTGATACGAAGCACTGAGGGTGACCCGTGGTAGTCATAGCAAAGCTCATATCCAACACGTATAGATCGTTTACCCTTGGTGCTCGCATGATGATCCACTCCTCGGGGATGACAAACCCAGGCTTCAGAATCAGACAATCCTTGTCCGTGAAATGCGTTAAATACATCATGTCACAGATTTGAGAAATGCTGAGCAAGTTGCTCTCCAGCTCTGCTATGTAGTTGACTCTTTCAAATGTAACGACACCATTTGATAACGTGCCCTCCCCGATAATACGTCCTCCTTGGTTTCCTGCGAAACCGACATAACCACCGTTGAAACCTCTAACATGGTACAACAGGGTCTTTCTCCCTGTCATGTGTCGGGATGCTCCACTGTCCATAATCCACTTCGAGATAGACCTTGGGAGCTCCTTCACATTTCACACAAACTTAGTTAGAAGTTGAAGCAACCCAAGCCTCCTTTGACTCGGGTAGCTTGACCTTAAGGTGAGATTTTGCTGTGTATAGTGGTGGGAAGTTCTTGTCGTTCATTTTCAGATTCCCCTCAGATCCAACCTCAACCTCTTTGTATAAAAATAATTTGTCTTTCGGAGGTTGACCAGATGGTTGAACCTTCTTTGGAACATACTTCTTCCCAGGTTGGGTCGAAGTTTGTTTCTCAAGCTTTTGAAAATAATCCAAAAGTACATCCATCTTAACCTGTTTGGTTGAAGATGGTTGTTTTGCAGTATCAGAAACCTTTGGTTTTGTCTCAACTGATGTCTTTGTTTGAGATTTTGGCTTCCATGTCTGTTGTGAAGAAGCAACCCGTTTGTAAAAATGATCAGTTTTCTTTACCGGTTGTTTTATGGGTTCAGTTTTGATTTTAATGTTTTCATTTTTCAAAATCTTCTTCTCAACAAACATTGGCACTTTGCCTTTGACATCATTTTTCTTTCTTGGATTCTCAACAACCACAGACTTAGGTTTTGAGTTGGTGCACTTTCGTGCAATGTGACCAACTTCATTTAATTTGAAGCAAGTGCGGGTGTCAACTTCCCGACTTTTACCTTCAGTCTGAGGCTGTGAGGCTTTCTTTGCAAAAAATTCTTCATTCGTTTTTGAAAAAATTTCCGATTCTTCCTTGGAAATTGAGCTTGAACTCTTAACAAACACTTTCTTTTCAACAAACTTTTGTTTCTGAAAGTTCCTTTTTGGATAGTTCTTACCACCCTGATAACCACCCGACCATCTGTTTTGATTGTTCTTGTTAAAACGTGGTGGTACAACAGGTTTCTTATAGTAAGATTTAACTCGTTCAAAGTTCAAAAGCCTTTTGGAACTCTTTAACCCTTCAATCTTAGGAACATCAATTTCCACAAGTTTGAAAACCTTCTTCAGTTTGTCTACATTCACATTCTCGATTGGAAACTCATTGTCCGAGTACAACTTATCAGAACCACACATCTTGTACATGACAAGAGTAGGTTCATCACTTGAGTTTTTCTGGGATTTTGGTTTCGGAATGTAGTTGTTCAGAAAACATTCTTCATCTTCAGTGGAATCACTGTCTGATTTTAGCACATTTTCTACAACATTTTTTACAACTTCAGATTGAACATTATCTTCATCAGATGATGAAGTGAATGTGACATCAATTGTTTCTGGAAGTTTTTCAATATCGGTTTTCTCACTTGTTTCATATTCATTATCCAACTCTGATTTCTTCTTTGAAAAATTATTAAGCACTGGTGGTGGAACTTGATGATAACCCACCCCGGTTCCATCTGAGTAAATGTCCTCACCAGCTTTGTTATTCCCAATTGGTTTGGGAACTATGTGTTGAAGAACAAAACTAGCGGAGTTATAGCTGCTAAGCTTCAGATTTATTCTCTCGTTTTCAATCTTAGATTCTTGGAATTGCAGCTTGAGACTTGCGATCTCATCCAGTTACGGGCTTATTTGTTTTTCTTTTGCTTGAAGAGTTCCCGTTAGCTGCATGTTTTCTTTGTAAGTTTTACCATTTCGTTCATCAGAATCTTTTACTGTTCTTTTTAACTTTTCAAAATTTTCTGAAATTGTTCTGTTTTCAAGAATTAATTTTTCATTTTCTTTCTGAAAACGTTCAACATCACTTTTATATTTTCAATCTTTTCGGTTAATTCTTTGATTCTATCATTTGAAGCTTTAACCAATCTATCTTGATTTAAAATTTCTTTTCCAGTTTTTCTGACTTTATCAACCAGATCCTGGATTCTTTTGATTGAGAGATACACATGTGTGCTGCAGACTTTGCACTCTTTCATGCAATTTCTGCAATCACTTTCTGTTTTAGCACCATTAGCCTTACCTGATTCGGTTTCCGAACCACTACTACTGACCTTTCCTGATGACTCAGAACTAGACACAGACTTGGAATCTACCTCGAGTGCTTTCGTCATTAGAACTTTGTCTGCCATTTTCATCAGATTTTCTGCTGTCATTTCTTTAGTAGTGTCGATGATCCCATTGTCTACCTTCTTTGTCTCTTTCCTTTCTCTCTCGAGCTTTTCTTGCTCTTCTCTTTCCTGTACTGATTTTCTGAGAGTTTCGACATCAACTGATGATGGCTCCACACAGATGTTGCCTTTTGGGTCTAAATAACATTCACGATCCGGATCCCATCTTCTTGCCCTTTTGGCTTTTTTTCCAAGCCTCGTAGATCTTTTGCTTCATATGTTGTGCTATTAATTTTTGACGGATGTATGCTGGGTCTTGTTCTGGTTGTTCAGTTGTCGCCATAAAAGCAAAACTAACTGCATCCTCATCTGGAAAGAATTCACTCCAATCAAAACCTTCATCATCCTGAATCACAGCTAAAGCTCTGGATTTTTCTTTTGGAGTCTCTGCAATCTGTTTCATTCTTGGTGGCTCTTCACGGTTTCGATGATAAACAGCTTTCTTGTAGTAATCATCATGAAAAGGATTTGTTGTTTCATCTGCTGCAGAGTTTCTACATTCACGCTTGAAGTGCCCCTTTTGCTTACACTTGAAGCAGGTTACTTTGGATTTGTCGAAACCGAGTTTCGTCGAAGGACCTCCAATAGAATTTCTCCCCGTGATCTCCATGAATCATTGTGCTCTGCGAATCACACTTGCCACGCACCAACGAATAGCAATCAACTCCATCTCCTCAGGATCTATCTGGTCGTAGTCTTCTTTTGTAAGATTGGTGTTTCCGATCTTTCCAGCTACCAAACTTTCGTACGACTCCAGAATAGAAGCAAGGAATACCATCTGCTGTTTTGCTATTTCCTCGTTGAAGTTCTGAGCGTTGTTCAAATTAACAGCAATGTTGCACTTAAAAACATTCTTAGGAAGATTTTGTGGCTGCTGATTGTAAGAAGCAGATAAAGAAGAACTAGTTCCGTGATAACCACTGCTAGGCGAAGAACTGCCGCTGTTCTTTTCTTGATTCACAGTGTTAGAACTCTCAACACTAAAAGCAGTTTTTGGAGAAGTGACTTTTGGAATCATACTACCCCGATAGTAGAGATCCACATTCTGTTGGTATGGCGTGATGTTCACTTTGTTCATCTTTTTGATCTCCAATTCGTGGCTTTCGAGTCTCTCGATCAACCAATCAATTGTCATATCTGCCATCTTCTTGGTATTTTTCAGCACCAGACCGAAATATTGCCAGTCTTGCTCATCTGGCAGAGCTTCAAACATTTTGTCAATGATCTCATATTTTTCTATCGTGATCCCATATCTGACTAGTTCTGCCTTCAGATGACAAAACCTTTCGATCATCTGTCGTACACTCTAGTTTTTCATACAAGTGAATAAATCGAATTCCTTTTTCAACAATCTTTTCTTGTTTTTCACAATTTCGTCACCCCCGATACATTTCTTTTCCAGTTTTGCCCATAAATCTTTTGAATTATCATAATCAATCAAAGATATAATGTTATCTCGGACTGATTGATGAAGTAGGGCAATACACTTCTGTTCAGCTATAAACGTTCCCTGTTCAGTATCACTTAGATTTTCATGATCATTTCTTGTAGTCGTAAAACCATTTTTCATGCACCTCCAGCTACTGTACACGAATGCCTTTAACCATCCATCGAATCTGTTAGACCATCTGTTGTGATCCTCGATTGCCATCAACTTCGGTGGTTTGTTGTATTTCCCATAGGCATTATCAACGCTTAGTGTGTCTGCAATCGCCTTTGAAGCATTCTTTGGGTTCTTGTCGGTGTTGGTGTGTGTAGATGCATCTCCAGTGTTGTATGCGAAAATATCACTAAACGGGTTCAAAAATTTGTCTCCCATCTTGATATCCTGAAAAATCAAACACTTAGAAAAATATCACAAATTTCAAAAACTTATGCACTTGGATCGAATGGTCATCCGATCGAATGGCAGTTCGATCGGATGACACAAGTGAATAATGAACCAAGTTGTCAAGTATCGGATGGCACAAGTGTCGAATGGCGATCCGATCGGATGGTGATCAGATCAGATGGTCGTTCGATTGAAGTGACACTTGAACCTTTAAACACTAAACCACAGCACTTATCCGATCGGATGTCGATCCGATCGAATGAGATATGACTTCAGCAAAGAAACAAGAACAAATCTAGTGTAATCCAATCGGATAGCGATCTGATCGGATGAGTGGCGTCATCATGCACAAAGAACACAACATGGTTTTTGATCAATTTGATGGTGTTTTACTCCGAATTTTGGATTGAAACTTCGTAGGATTGTTCTGTAATGAATTCTAATCAATTTGATACCAAATTTAGTCAATTTCGTCCGTAAAATCTAGGTCAATTTTAAGTTTTTCTGATTTTTAGGTGTGAAAGTATGTAAAACAGCAAGAAATGTAGAAGAAGATGATGAAAAATGTCAGAATCTCCGGTGAGATTTGACTAAAAACTGCTGAAAACGGCTGAAAACTATGTGAAAACGCTATAGCTATCTCTGATTCAACCTCCTGTGGCTCTGATACCACTTGTGAGTGCAACGCATGAACGGTTCTAGTAGAAGAATGTGGCGGAATATATCAATGACGAGGTGCGGAATCCCTCGGCATCGTCTGAGAATCACCAACAACGATATCACTGATAAACATGTCCAATTCCATTAATAGAATGTGAAAGTACAACAGATCCGTATGCAAATTGGACAGGGCTTTGCTATGACAGTCAATCCAAAAGTTCTAGACAACTAGCCTTACACTAGTATTTATAGGCAAACCCAGGGAAGTGAGTTGGTGTCATCTGATCGGATGGCCATCCGTCCGGATGACACTCTTCCATACGGATGTGACAGTTTACGCACCTTTCCCTGTTTTGTCTAGATACAAAATACAATACATACAAATGTACAACGACACATTACAGGACAAAATACATTGACTCGATGCAGACGGAAGCTACAAACATAATGCACTAACAATCTTGGGTTTCAAGACGAAGCCTTCAACTGTTTAAGTAAATATGGTTAAAAACTAATTGTGCTTTTGGTGGATGGATCTCGGTTTGAGATGAAGCCAAAAGTACAATCTTTTGCTATGTTAATAATAATCTAACCTTTTTAGCCTTATCTGTTGTTATTCTTATTTACTTTGTAAATTTTGTTGCTTGTGTTTAATTTAAATGTAGTTCCAATGTTTATCCCAATATGTCATTTCAAATATTCTGATCAAGTATCCTGAGGAAATATCCTGACCAGGATACTCTTAATATTTTAACCAAAAACGTTCCATTAAAACTCTGTCAAACATAATTTGAGAAGAATAAGTTACTTAGATAAGGCTCTTAAAGGGTAAAAAGGAGAGATCATACCAGAAATACTAATAGAAAATATTCCAATCTTCAAACTTCGAACTTCTTGCAATCTTCTGATCAAAGATGTCCCCTGTCCGGAACACTTAGTAAACCAAGTTCAAACTTGATCCTTTAAACTGTTCACAAGGCCTTAGGATGAATGTCCCCTGTGCATATCTTTCTTAAATACTTAGCAACTTTTCCAGGGATGTGCATCAACTCGCCCATAACTGATGTTATAACTTTAGCGTTACATGGGATAAACCCTGAATATCCAGGAGATAAAGATCCTTAAAATTCTGGGGATAAACCCTAAGTATACTGGGGATAATCCCATGTTTTTGTGCGCTTCAGGCGAGAGTGTACAAACTCCAAAACTTAGAAAAGTGAAAACCTTTAAACCTTTGAGAGTATGAAAATACCCTTTCGTGAGAGAGGGTGATCAATCCTCGTGTACCTTAAGGATCCAGGATATAGCCAATAATAACGAAATTGTCAGCCACTGTTACATGAACTGGTCCCGTTATCTTGAACTATCCCTGGATAAGTTGCGCTCCAGCCGGGGTGTTTAAACCCAATTCGAGAGAAAGGTGAATACCTTTAAACCTTTGAAGGGATCAGGATCCCTTAAATGTGAGAGAGGGGGGCAATCCTCTAATCTTTTGGTTCATCTTGAGTATATATCCTGGAGTGACATCCTGAAGCATATCCTGCAAAACACCTTCAAACTAAGGTGGGTGTTAGCTTGGCTAACACCCCTCCAATGCTTAAGTCAGTATTGGGTTTCGACAAATAATAAATCATATAAAAAGGAAATAGAATTCATACCATCTCGAGTTAGAAATTAAATTCTAAACTCACTTGAAATTAAGCTTAAGGTGTACAGCATTCCAGGATCTTGGTAACATATCCCCTTCCATATTCTTGAGTCGGTATGCTCATTTCCCTGATTTTGACTAGACTTCATAAGGTCCTTCCCACTTCAGGGCAAGCTTCTCATCAGCAGGATTAGTAGTATTCTGAAAAGCATTTCTTAACACCCAATCTCCAACTTGAAACCTTCTAGTCCTTAGATTTTTGTTATATGCTCTGGATATCCTCTGTTGATATGCTGCCATCCTTAGCTTTGTTGCATCTCTTGTTTCATCAACAGTATCTAATTCTTGGCATAAAGCTTCAGGATTCTTCTCAGGATCCCGCAGATTTGATCTTGCTGTAGGTATCACCATCTCTGTTGGAATCACCGCTTCTGCTCCAAACACCAAGGAAAATGGGGTTTGCCCAGTTGTGTGACAACTCGAGTTTTCAAGGTCTTTCCTCAACACGTTATTTGTTTCACAACGGTGTCTGCATAATTTGTTTGTTTTGTAATTGTGCACGTTTGTTATATGTTGAGACATGGTGTTTTTATTTGATATATGATTAAGGTGTTTAAAGTGTTAGTTTTATAAATTCTTGAACTGATTAAAATTAAAAACCATACATGATGAAACAATAATGTTTCACCACTAAGCTCGGCGAAACAAGCGGAGTTTCGCCATCCCCCTTACTAGACGAAACATTAGGAGTTTCGCCATTCCTTTACTAGACGAAACCTTAGGAGTTTCGCCGGCCCAAGTTACGTCGAAGCCCAGTAAGGTCCCAACACTCTTACACGTGTATTTATAACAAGGTAGGGTTGAACGATGCCACATAACTGGCCGATTCACAAACCGTAGAACTCTCTCTTGCCTCCTCTCAGTGCGACGACAACCTCGAGTTTTCGAAGCCTTCCCTACCGATCGATTTACTGTCCCTTCTATCTCGATTAGTTAATCACCATTAGTTGTTTGTTTGAGATCATTCTTCTAATTGTTGCTAAGTAACATTTGGATCATGACCGGATGATGATTTTGATAATAATAATAATCCATATGATTATCAGTTATATGTCTATGTGATGTTCATGTGAATTAGGGTTCAATATGTTAAATGATAATGGTGTGCATAAAAACTGTGATCCATGTGGTATGATCGATAACTAATGTTAGAGGTTGCAACGTAACTATTAGGCGATGATTAGGGTTATAAAGAATCATCGACAACTGTTATAATAAATCATATTATTTGAGTAGGTTGTATGCGAAACTGTTAAAAGATGCGGGGGATTATAGTTAATCATGAAAGTATTATAGATAGGTTGTTAATATGAAACTGCTTGATCATGAACGATAACCGATGAAAATATATGATTTGTTTGGATTACTGAATGTGATTACTGGATTGGGAAAACTGAAACTGTTATGCGACGAAGGAAATACTCTGACGAAACTTGAGGTCTTTTGCCAAACTCATCCCGACGAAACTCTATGAGTTTCGCGACTTAGCATCATGACGAAAATCTATAAGTTTCGCCACATGGTATCTCGACGAAACTCTATGAGTTTCGCCGTTTGAAGTTTCACCGCCTTATGAGTAGTCACAACAGTCTGTAGTTTTGAACATGTAACCTAATGGATAACTATGTCACTTTCTGTGGATGATGTTAGTAAAGGCGGAGGAACTTTTAGTTAATATTTAGGGAGGGCACAAGTAATTGTTATGTGTTGTATGAATCTTATATGTGATGTATGATTTGCATGGGCTTGGACAACTATTATGTGTTATTTAGTGTCGAAGGTTCTAAATGCACACTGTGATTTTGAACTTATATATGTACCATGCGAACGTAAACTAACAATGTATACCTGAAAACCATAGGCGTGATTGATTAGCTGTAAACAAGTAACTTAACAAACCGAGCAAACCAAGGTGAGTTCACACTTTCTACAAGGCATGGGATTCCCGGTGGTAGGGAATGGGTAAAGGATTTAATCGGAAACTACGTGATCTCCTGGTTTGGAACACGTACTACATCCTCTTTATTGAAGGGTGATAACATGTACTAAGGATTTAGTCGGAACCTGCGTGATCTCCTAGTTTGGGGACACATACCACATCCTCTTTATTGAAGGGTGATAACATTGATACTATACCAAAATCTCTATCATGAAGTCCCTCATTTTTATATCGACTTAATCGTTGGGCCAATGGCGAGCGGGTCATTAGTTAGATAGCGCTATGTAGGTTTGACAAGCCTCAAACCGTGCCGCAGAGGACTGGCGTGAAATAATGGATCTGGGCACTAGTCAATGATGATAGACATTGACGTTAGGGCACCAACTTACTTCAGCCAGTGGTCGATATGGTAACAGGTCTAGTGGATAACATGGGGTAGCCCCCACTGCTTATGGTTTTTGGAACAACTGTAAAATAGACAACCAACTGTGAACTCGCTCAACTTTGTTGTTGACTCGTTGTTACATTCCTTGCAGGTCGTTAGAGGTTTAGCTGGAGCTTGCAGGGGAGCAGGAGTTGTTGTGGGACATGGACCGTTGTGTGCCATGTTAAACTTTATGAACATTTAAACTTATACTTTGGTTTTAAACTTTATGCTTCCGCTGGTAACTTGAATTTGATTAACTTGTTTTGAACACCAATTATATTGTGTGGTTGGACTTTTATTTACTTAATTACATAGTTCAATATAATTGGTGGCTGGATCCTAGTCAGTCACGCCTCCTGCGGTGATACTCCGCTTGTAGATTTTGGGGGTGTGACATATTGGTATCAGAGCCATTGGTTATAGCGAACTTGGTTTTAAAAAGGGAAAAGCTTTTTGACAAAACCAGACTATAACCTGTACAGTGCTCAACGATCCACAACGACGCTTCGCTCCACGTGCAAGACTCAACACTATAGGTGATACGGTTTATATTTATATTGCCTGTCTATTACTTTGCATAATACATTATTCATGGTATGCTTAGTCAACGTAACGAATATTGTTTGAAACCCTGTGTACTTACTCTCTTCTGTCATCCCACACTTATGCACTATTGCAACACTTCTCTCACTTGTGCTTTCTTTGATGTGAATATCATGAGTGGATGTCTGGATTTGACTCAAGCCCAGCTGATGGCTCTAATCAACGAATGAGTTGCTGAGGCACTCGCAGCAGCCCCTGCAGGAGGTATAACCTGCCATTCCAACCTATCCTAGGATGTTAGATCCTACTCTCGTGAACCAACTCTCGTGCTTAACCTTGTCTTTTCTTTCTCGCGCGACAGGTCAGCATGCTCAACCTCCAGTGTGTACGTTCAAAACTTTCATGGATTTCTGACCCAGTACCTTCAATGGCACAGAAGGAGCTGTAGGTCTTCTCCACTGGTTCGAGAAGATCGAATCCGTTTTTGAGATGTGTGAATGCCCTGAGGCTCGTAGGGTGAAATTTGCTACTGGAACACTCGAAGGTGCTGCGTTAACTTGGTGGAACGCACAGGTTCAAATGCTAGGGTTGGCAGCTGCTAATGCCACCCCATGGAATGACTTCAAAGATCTGATCAAGGAGGAGTACTGTCATCGCGGCGACATTCACAAGCTAGAGGTGGAGTTTTACAATTTGAAGATGACGGGATCTGAAATCGAAGCGTATACGAAAAGATCGAACGAATTGGCTATATTGTGCCCTACCATGGTGGATCCTCCTATCAAATGTATTGAACTGTACCTCAAGGGTCTAGTGCCAGAAATTCAGAGCCATGTGACTGCGGCTAACCTTGGTACCATCCAGCAAGTCATTCGACTATCCCATCGCCTCACTGATCAGGCAGTTGAACAGAACAAGCTGCCTAAGCGTATTAGTGCTACTACCACTTCTGATGCTCCTAGCGACAACAAGCACAAGTGGGATGGAAATTCAAGCAATGGTTCTACTTCTGTTCAGTCTCAGTCTCAGCAGTGAAGGACTGATGACTACAAGAGCCCTAGTCAGCAGTCTTCTGGAAATCAAAGTCAGGGTGGGTACAAGGGAAATCACCCCAAATGCAATCGTTGTGGCTTTCACGACAGCGGACCGTGCACTAAGGGCAACTGTCAGAGATGTAACAAACATGGCCATATAGCCAAGGATTGCAGGAGCCTCTATCCTGCGAATCAACGACGACAGCAACAGCAACAGACCCCACAGAACCAGCAGCAGAAGCAGCAACAGAGGGGTAACAACAAAGGATGCTTTCAGTGTGGTGCTGAAGGCCACTTTAAGAGAGACTGTCCCCAGCTGAACCAGAATCAGAACAACCACAACAACAATCAGGGAAATGGAAACAATGGGGGTAACAATGACGGCAATGGTGCAAAGGGACGTGTTTTCGTGATTGGTCAGGGTGAAGCAAGGAATGATCCCAATGTTGTGACGGGTAAGTTACTACTGGATGACTTCTTTGTTACTGTTTCGATTCGGGTCCCGATACTAGTTACGTGTCCTTAAAAGTTAGTCGGATGCTTAAGCATACTCCAACACCTTTGAACACCAAGCACATTGCAGAACTAGCAAACGGTAAAAGTTTAGAGGCCACACACATAGTTAAGGGTTGTAATCTTGTCCTTGCTGATCAGACCTTCTCTATCGACCTCATTCCTATCATTCTTGGTAGCTTCGACGTTGTCATTGGGATGGATTGGTTATCTCAACATCAAGCGGAAATTCTTTGCAAGGAGAAAATTGTCCGCATCCCTCGTTCTAGTGAAGAACCTCTCGTGATTCGTGCTGATAAGAGTGGTGCAGTAGTAGGCATCATCTCCTTCCTTAAGGCTCAGAAGTGCTTACGAAAGGGCCACACAGCTATTCTAGCCCTCGTTACTGACACCTTAACGAAAGAGAAGAAGATAGAAGACATTCCTATCGTACGAGATTTTCCCGAGGTATTTCCTGAGGAATTACCTGGTCTTCCGCCTCAACTTCAGGTCGAGTTTCAAATCGAGCTAGCTCCTGGAGCAGCACCAATAGCTCGTGCACCTTATCGCTTAGCTCCATCGGAACTAGAAGAACTGTCCACACAATTACAAGAGCTCTTGGACATGGGTTTCATTCGTCATAGCTCTTCACCCTGGGGAGCTCCAGTCTTATTTGTGAAGAAGAAAGACGGTACCTTCCGAATGTGTATTGACTATCGCGAACTCAACAAGGTAACTGTGAAGAATCGTTATCCTCTTCCGTGTATCGATGACTTATTCGACCAGCTGCAAGGGTCGAGCTTCTACTCCAAGATTAATCTGAGATCGGGCTATCATCAACTGAGAGTTAGAGACGAGGACATCTCCAAGACAGCATTCAGAACTCGTTACGGGCACTACGAGTTTCTAGTTATGCCTTTCGGATTGACAAACGCACCTGCGGTCTTCATGGATCTCATGAACCGAGTGTGCAAACCTTACATGGATAAGTTCGTTATTGTTTTTATTGACGACATCCTGATCTATTCTAAGAGTCAGGAGGAACACGAGCAGCATCTATGACTTATTTTGGAACTTCTTCGAGCAGAGCAGCTGTATGCTAAGTTTTCGAAATGCGACTTTTGGCTTCGTGAAGTCCACTTCCTAGGCCATGTGGTAAATGAGGATGGGATTCATGTGGATACATCCAAGGTTGACTCGATCAAGAACTGGCCTGCACCCCGTACACCAACTGAGACCCGCCAATTCTTGGGTTTGGCGGGTTACTACAGAAGATTTATCAAGGATTTCTCCAAGATTGCGCAACCTCTCACTTCACTAACTCAGAAGGGTGTCACCTATCATTGGGGTGATGCACAGGAATCCACATTTCAGCACCTAAAGGAGAGACTTTGTAGTGCACCTATTCTCTCGTTACCTGAAGGCATAGACGATTTCGTGGTTTATTGTGACGTGTGAATCCAAGGACTTGGTTGTGTGCTGATGCAACGGGATAAAGTCATTGCTTATGAATCACGCCAACTTAAGGTTCACGAAAGGAACTACACTACACATGATCTGGAGCTGGGAGCTGTTGTTTTTGCACTCAAGATATGGAGGCATTACCTGTACGGTACCAAGTGCACCATTTACACCGATCACAGGAGTCTCCAACATATCTTCGATCAGAAGGAGTTGAACATACGACAGCGTCGATGGGTCAAACTTCTGAATGATTACGAGTGCGCGATCAAGTACCATCCGTGCAAAGCCAATGTTGTGGCCGATGCCCTCAGTCGGAAGGAAACTAAACCCAAGCGTGTACATGCGTTACAGCTTTCCATCCACTCTAGTCTTCCCGCTCAGATACGAGATGCTCAGATTGAAGCATTGAAAGCAGATAACATCAGGGCCGAGTCCCTGCGAGGATCAAAGAAACGGTTAGAGCAAAAGGAAGACGGCGCTTATTACGTGACAGGGCGCATCTGGGTTCCATTTTATTGAAATCTACGTGAGCTTATGATGGATGAAGCACACAAGTCTCGTTACTCGGTACATCCTAGTTCGGATAAGATGTATCACGATCTCAAGACTACGTATTGGTGGCCTAGTATGAAAGCCAACATTGCAACCTACGTTAGTAAATGCTTGACTTGTGCGAGAGTCAAAATTGAGTACCAGAAACCATCAGGCCTACTTCAACAACCAGAGATACCGACATGGAAGTGGGAGCAAATTTCCATGGATTTCGTTACTGGCTTGCCTAGATCTCAACGAGGAAATGATACCATTTGGGTGATCGTGGATCTACTGACCAAGTCTGCACATTTTCTAGCTATCAAGGAAACGGATAAGTTTTATACTCTAGCAGACATCTACCTAAAGGAAGTAGTTTCGAGGCACGGGGTGCCAACCTCCATCATTTCTGATCGTGACTCACGTTTTACATCTGAATTGTGGCAAGCGATGCACAAGTCCTTTGGCTTTCGATTAGACATGAGCACGGCGTATCATCCGCAGACGGATGAGTCTGAACTCACCATCCAAACCCTTGAAGACATGCTTCGAGCATGTGTAATCGACTTTGGTAACGGCTGGGAAAGACACCTCCCGTTAGTGGAGTTTTCGTATAACAACAGTTACCACACCAGCATCCAGGCTGCTCCGTTTGAGGCATTGTACAGACGTTAGTACCGATCACCTCTTTGTTGGGCAGAGGTTGGCGACAGCCAAATCACTGGCCCAGAACTCTTCGTAGACACAACGGAGAAGATTGCTCAGATACGACAACGAATGGCGGCAGCTCGTGACCGTCAGAAAAGCTACGCTGATAAGCGAAGGAAACCACTCGAGGTCCAGGTTGGGGATTGAGTACTACTTAAAGTCTCACCTTGGAAAGGTGTAGTTCATTTTGGTAAACGAGGCAAACTCAACCCGCGATATGTCGGACCTTTCGAAATCACTGAGAAAATCGGAAAACTGACCTACAGACTGAATCTACCTGAAGAACTCAGAGGAGTTCACAACGTATTCCACGTGTCAAATCTGAAGAAGTGTCTGTCAGATGAGACCCTCATAGTTCCTCTCAAGGAGCTCACTATCGACGATCAGCTGCGATTCGCCGAGGAACCAGTAGAAATTAATGACCGAGATGTTAAGGTTCTCAAGCGTACCAGAATGCCTCTTGTTCGAGTTCGTTGGAACTCCCGTCAAGGCCCAGAGTTTACCTGGGAACGAGAAGGCCAAATGAAACACAAGTATCCCCAGTTGTTCGAGAAAAGTGCAACCACTACTAAGGCTGAAGCTACTTTGGAATTTTAGGACGAAATTCCAAACCAACGGGGGGATGATGTGACACCCCAGGAAAACCAGGAAACCACGCAACCTATCTAGCTTCCTCAGTAACTACGTGCTAAATTTCAGGAAGAAATTTCTTTCAAGTTGGGGATGATGTGACAACTCGAGTTTTTAAGGTCTTTCGTCGACACGTTATTTGTTTCACAATGGTGTCTGCATAACTGGTTTGTTTTGTAATTGTGCACGTTTGTTATATGTTAAGACATGGTGTTATTATTTGATATATGATTAAGGTGTTTAAAGTGTTAGTTTTATAAATTCTTGAACTGTTTAAAATTAAAAACCATACATGATGAAACAATAATGTTTCACCACTACGCTCGGCGAAACAAGGGGAGTTTCGCCATCCCCCTTACTAGACGAAACATTAGGAGTTTTGCCATTCCTTTACTAGACGAAACCTTAGGAGTTTCGCCGGCCCAAGTTACGTCGAAGCCCAGTAAGGGCCCAACACTCTTACGCGTGTATTTATAACAAGGTAGGGTTGAACGATGCCACATAACTGACCGATTCACAAACCCTAGAACTCTCTCTTGCCTCCTCTCAATGCGACGACAACCTCGAGTTTTCGAAGCCTTCCCTACCGATCGATTTAATGTCCCTTCAATCTCGGTTAGTAAATCACCATTAGTTGTTTGTTTGAGATCATTCTTCTAACTGTTGCTAAGTAACATTTGTATCATGACCGGGTGATGATTTTGATATTAATAATCCATATGATTATTAGTTATATGTCTATGTGATGTTCATGTGAATTAGGGTTCAATATGTTAAATGATAATGGTGTGCATGAAAACTGTGATCCATGTGGTATGATCGATAACTGATGTTAGAGGTTGCAACGTAACTATTAGGCGATGATTAGGATTATAAGGAATCATCGACAACTGTTAGAACAAATCATATTATTTGAGTAGGTTGTATGCGAAACTGTTAAAAGATTCTAGGGATTATAGTTAATCATGAAAGTATTATAGATAGGTTGTTAATATGAAACTGCTTGATCATGAACGATAACCGATGAAAATATATTATTTGTTTGGATTACTGAATGTGATTACTAGATTGGGAAAACTGTAACTGTTATGCGACGAAGGAAATACTCCAACGAAACTAGAGGTCTTTTGCCAAACTCATCCCGACGAAACTCTATAAGTTTCGCCACTTAGCATCATGACGAAACTCTCTAAGTTTCGCCACCTGGCATCTCGACAAAACTCTATGAGTTTTGCCGTTTGAAGTTTCGCCGCCTTATTAGTAGTCACAACAGACTGTAGTTTTGAACATGTAACCTAATGGATAACTATGTCACTTTCTGTGGATGATGTTAGTAAAGGCTGAGGAACTTTGAGTTAATCTTTAGGGAGGGCACAAGTAACTGTTATGTGTTGTATGAATCTTATATGTGATGTATAATTTGCATGGGCTTGGATAACTGTTATGTGTTATTTAGTGTCGAAGGTTCTAAATGCACACTGTGATTTTGACTTATATATGTACCATGCGAACGTAAACTAACAATGTATACATGAAAACCATAGGCGTGATTGATTAGCTGTAAACAAGTAACTTAACAAACCGAGCAAACCAAGGTGAGTTCACACTTTCTACAAGGCATGGGATTCCCGGTGGTAGGGAATAGGTAAAGGATTTAATCAGAAACTGCGTGATCTCATGGTTTGGAACACGTACTACATCCTCTTTATTGAAGGGTGATAACATGTACTAAGGATTTAGTTGGAACCTGCGTGATCTCCTGGTTTGGGGACACGTACCACATCCTCTTTATTGAAGGGTGATAACATTGATACTAGACCAAAATCTCTATCATGAAGTCCCTAATTTTTATATCGACTTAATCGTCGGGCCAATGGCGAGCGGGTCATTAGTTAGATAGCGCTATTTAGGTTTGACAAGCCTCACACCGTGCTGCAGAGGACGTGCGTGAACTAATGGATCTGGGCACTAGTCAATGATGATAGACATTGACGTTAGGGCACCAACTTACTTCAGTCAGTGGTCGATATGGTAACGGGTCTAGTGGATAGCCCCCACTGCTTATGGTTTGGGAAACAAGGAACTGATTAACTACTGATTTTCAAATGAACTTATGGTTTTTGGAACAACTGTAAAATAGACAACCAACTGTGAACTCGCTCAACTTTGTTATTGACTCGTTGTTACATGCCTTGCATGTCGTTAGAGGTTTAGCTGGAGCTTGCAGGGGAGCAGGAGTCATTGTGGGACATGGACCGTTGTGTGCCATGTTAAACTTTATGAACATTTAAACTTATACTATGGTTTTAAACTTTATGCTTCCGCTGGTAACTTGAATTTGATTAACTTGTTTTGAACACCAATTATATTGTGTGGTTGGACTTTTGTTTACTTAATTACATTATTCAATATAATTGGTGGCTGGATCCTGGTCAGTCACGCCTCCTGCGGTGATACTCTGCTTATGGATTTTAGGGGTGTGACAAGTTGCACTTTTTACTGTTGTTCTATCATCCCATAAGACAAAGGGTTATTCTTTTGCCCATCTACCTTTCTTTGCTCCTTGTCTTTTCTTGAGATTGTAGACAATTATCTTGTTTGATGATTCTGCTTATCCATTTGCTTGAGGATGTACCGGAGTGGATGTGATCATCTTGATTTCCCAACTCATGTAAAAATCGGTAGTCCTTTTACTGATAAACTGAGAGCCATTATCACAAATTATCTCAGCTGGTACCCCAAATCTAGTCAGGATATTCCTTTTTATGTAAGACACTACTTCTTGATCTCTGACTTGAACGAATGCCTCAGCTTCAACCCATTTGGAGAATAATCCGTCATTGCCAGCATAAAAACTTTTCCTCCTGGAGCCTTTGGCAATTTTCCCACTATATCCATACCCCACTTCATGAATGGCCAAGGGGAAGCAATGGGATATAATGGCTCAGCAGGTTGATGTAGTATATTAATGTGCCTCTGACGTGCGTCACATCTTTGAGCATATTCTGCAGCATCTTTCCTCATAGTTGGCCAATAGTATCCCGTTCTTAGCACCTTTGAGAATAATGATCTGCACCCAGTATGGTTGCCACATTCTCCTTCGTGTATATCTTGAAGTACTTCCTTGGTTTTAGGATCCTCAAAGCACCTCAGGTATGGTCCTGCAAGAGACTTCTTATACAAAACATCATTTATAATAGTGAATCGAGATACCTTCATTCTGAAAGCCTTAGGATTCTCATCCTTTGGGATGTGTCTTTCTTTGAGATATTTCATGATCGGGGCCGTCCAGGATTTAGGATCCTCCTTAGGATACTCATCACCAGGATCCTGGATACTTGCTATTTCCTTATCCTGAGACTTGAAGACTTCCATCGCAGGATACAGGATATGTAGTATTGGTATTTGTGTTCCTTCCGGTATCCTGAGTGATGATCCCAAGTTTGCCAAAGCATCTGCCTCAGCGTTATCCTCCCTTGGTACCTGTTCAAGTGTAAAAACATTGAAATATCCTGCTAATATTTTTTGAATTTCAAGATACTCGATTAACCTTTCACCTTTGACTGCATAAGACCCATTGAAATGGTTAGTAATTAACAAGGAATCAACATATACTTGCAAACTTTTAATATTCATACTTTTGGCCAACTCTAATCCTGCAATCAAAGCTTCATATTCTGCTTCATTATTAGTGGCAGGAAATTCACACCTAATAGCCTGGGGTAATATGTCCCCTTGTGGCGATTTTAGTAGTATACCTAATCCTACACCTCTCACATTAGATGCACCATCAGTATACAATGTCCAGGATTCTAAGGTTTCTCCTAGTTGTTGTACTTCTAGGTCTACCTCATTTTGAATATCATTACTGAAATCAGCCACAAAATCTGCTAGAGCCTGAGACTTTATAGCATTTCTCGGTTCATATACTAGATCATAGGCACTTAACTTTACTGACCACTTAGCCATTCTACCTGACATCTCAGGTTTTCTAAGCACATTTTTAACAGGATAATTAGTTTTAACATGAATCCTATGTGTCTCAAAATAATTCCTAAGCTTAGTTGATGCCATAACTAGGGCTAATATCAATTTTTCTAGGTGTGAATATCTAGTCTCAGCATCTAATAAACTTTTACTAACATAATAGACAGGATACTGCTGACCTTCATGATCCTTTACCAAAACAGCACTTACTGCATTCCCTGATACTACGAGATACAGGGATAATGGTTCACCATCCTCGGGCTTCATCAATAAAGGTGCGGTTGAAAGATATTGCTTTAATTCCTATAAGGCTGCTTCATGCTTTTCTCCCCATTCGAATCTCTTATTCTTTTTTTAAGATATCGTAAAATTCTTTGCATATCTCTGATGATCATGATATAAACCTGTTTAATACCGCTACTCGTCCTGTTAATATTTGTACATCTTTCATTTTGGATGGTGACTTGATATCCAAGATAGCTTTGATCTGTTCTGGGCTTGCTTCTATCCCCCTTTTAGTCACCATATATCCTAAAAACTTTCCTGCCCCTACTCCAAAATGGAACTTGGCAGGATTTAGTTTCATATTGTATTGGTCCAGGATATCAAATGCTCCTTCAATATCCCGGAGATGATCCTCAGCCTTATTAGATTTTACTGCCATATCATCAATGTATACCTCCATGGTGTCCCCCAGTTTGTCTTTAAACATCATGTTCACCATTCTCTGATATATTGCACCTGCATTTTTCAAACCGAAAGGCATAGCAGTATAACAATAAATACCTGTTGGTGTCATGAAAGCAGTATCCTCCTGGTCCAAAGGTTCCATTTGGATCTGCTGGAATCCTGAGGATGCATCCATAAAGGTTAGCATTTGATGACCGGCAGTTGCGTCCACCATTGAGTCTATATGAGGTAGAGGAAATGGGTCGTTAGGGCATGATTTGTTCAGGTTTGTGTAATCTACATAAACTCTCCATTTCCCATTCTTCTTTTGAACAACGACCACATTTGCTAGCCACTTGGGAAATTTGACTTCCCTAATCATCTTGGATTTCAGCAATCTTTCAACCTCTTCCTGTATAATTGTGTTTCTTTCAGGATCAAACTTCCTTCTCTTTTGCTGAATGGGCTTGAAAGACCTGTCAATTCCAAGCTTGTGAGTTATAATATCCTTAGAAATACCTGCCATATTCTGATGCTACCATGCGAACGTAGACATCCTGCATTTCAAAAAGTTAGTTAACTGAGTCTCAATATCCTGAGGGATATTGGTTCCTACGAGCACCGAGATATCTGGATAATCCTGATCCAGGGTAATTTTATTAACATCTTGCTCTGAGGCCTCCATGATATCTGTTACACCCCAACCGATGGCGGAAACATCGGGGCATGGCACTGAGCGAAACAGATTGTCAAGAGAAATTCCATAACAACTAGATTACCAGATAGTTAATATTATGTCCCATACCATAACCTACCAAGCAATCAAATTATTACAGACATAGATATCCTCAAAACAAAACATGTTCCGAAAACTCAGATTTAAATAAAAGTAAATTGTTTGTTTGTTTCTAGACTCTCTCCTACTTGATTTCATCAAAGAGCAAGCAAGCGTCCTAAGCACCTGTCACATACGTTAAAATAGAGGTCAATATACCTAGTGTAAGCGTGAGCATACAAGTTTAATAGTAATAGTAGAGTTCGAAATCGTTTACGCCTAACCAGCATGTAACATGTATAATGCGAAGCTAGTAGGTTATCGACAATGAAATTTTATACACAGACTAGACTGCGAATTGTAGAATGCACATCACATATCACCACTGTGACATGTGAAGAGGTAACCTTAACAACCCCCATCCACGACAGGTGTTGACTCCAAACAAATAGTACTATCATTGCTAAGGCGTCAGGCAACAATCACTGTGTTGACATAACATACAAGCATTCATCGAGTAACACGTATAATGCAGTAACGGTCAGCGTATAAATAGTGTTTGCATTGTGTGATTGATGTGATTTAGAATAAGTAACGTATGTACCACCCAAAAGTGCATAAAGCAAAAAGGGATCGAGTATACTCACAGATAGCGTTTAACTTAATAAACACTGCCTTGGATTGAAGGGAGCACTGAGAGATTAGCCTAAACAGTTAACGATAGTATAAACGATGAGCGGCGTATAAAACGGTGTAAATGTACCTAGTGACGATTGGTAATCCGATCGGATGGCAATCCGATCGGATGGCCACTCGATCGGATGTCAATCCATTCGGATGGCCATTCGATTGGATTGACATTCATTGGTAAAGATATGTTTGTGTATGATGGCTTTGAAGTTTTCGTTGTAGCATTTTGAAAACAGAGAAGTATCTCTACCCTATAGGTCTATCGGTCGAACGGTCGTTCGATCGGATAGCAATCTGATTAGCAGGACACTTAGTGGGAACAAGTTCACAGCAAGATTGTCACTCGATCGGATTGTAATCCGATCGGTTGGTAATCCGTTAGTTACTGATGATCTTTGAAAATTATAAAAAGGATTAAGTCTCGAAGTTCCAAATGTCACATGGTCAGATGGTCGTTCGATCGGATGGCTGTCCGATCGGACGGTAATCCGTTCGGCGTTCAGAAACTTGAAAGTTTGAAAATAAAAGTTTAAGTGTGGAACCAAGTGCAAGCCGATCGGATGGCTGTTTGATCAGATGGCAATCCGATCGGATGGCAATCCAATTGGACGGCAATCCGTCCCAATGGCCTGATCGTCTTGGCACTTGATTATTTTGAAGGGTTTTGCAGTTTTGATCGAGACGGTATGATAACGTGCTTAAACAACAGAAACCCCATCTTGACCCAAGTGATCCGATCGAACAGGAATCACCCTTGTCCGATCAGTTAACTGTTCGAGACGGTTGTTCTTGTTTAACCCGAAATCAGTTGTCCCTTGGATAGAATTCAGATCTTGGACCAACACATCACTAAAACAGAGTAGAAGGTCGGAACGAGCTCCGATTCTATCTGTTTTGAGTGCATTGAGTGTAAAAGAGTTGAAAGAAAGTTAGAAAACCATCTCTCAATCCTTTTAACCATGAATCTGTGTAGATCTATGTGAAAACATTGATTATTCATGTGGAAATCCTTCAGATCTAAGTTGTTCTTGGTGGGATGAAGCCAAACCTTGAAGTTCATAAGAACTCCATGATGACATCACCCTATAACACCTCAAATCCGGTGATTTCTTGGTTAAAAGTTAAGATTCAAAGATGAAAATGATGAAGAAGTGCGTGTAGATCATAGAAGTACAAGATTTGAGTTGAAAACTTACAAGAATCACGAGAAATCAAGAGAAAAGAAGGCTTGAGCGAGCTGGTCGAGTGAGAGGGCTGTCACATCATAAATGATTTGACAGGAGGGTATATATAGGGTTTCCAAAAGAGGAAAGTGTCAAAGTGTCAGATTGGTCACCGATCGGATGGCAATCCGATTGGATGGTAGTCCGGTCGGATGGCAACCCGATCGGATGGTTGTCCCGTCGGATGGCAACCCAATCAGATGGCAGTCCGATCGGATGGCCACTCAATCGGTTGGCCACTCGATCCAGGTGTCCGGGGTGTTGAGTTTTGTCGTTTCGATTCACGTGTTGAGCGTTGCGATGCGATACGAGCGAGCGATGCGATAGTATTACCCAATAGTCACACAAATAACCTAACTATACTATATCTAACATACAATCACTATAAATAACTTGCGTTTAGCGTTTGCGATTAGATTGCGATTACGATAGAATTGCGATTGCGATTAAACACCTCAACATAAACATAACATGCACAAGTAACACATAATCGCACACACACGTAAAACAATATCCAAAACACATAATTCGAGTTGTGATTGCGATAGCGATCAGCGATAAACAAGCAATTAAATAGCGATTAAACCTTGAATATTAATAGATACTCCACATAATACAACTAAAGCGATTAAATAACATAATTCGATTACAAGTCAAAAGTATGATTTTTCTAGTCAAGCAAGGAGTGACAGATCGCAGTTAGCAATCTTTTCTTCCTTTGACTTTGACTTGTACTTTGACTTTCCAAAAAGCGGGTTGTTACAGCCTCCCCTACTTTAGGAAATTTCGTCCCGAAATTTATGAAGTAGTCGTAACAAACAGTTGCGGGTACTTCGCTTTCATGTCGCTTTCAAGTTCCCAGGTGAACTCGGCGCCTCGCTTGCCTTCCCAGAGAACCTTCACAATGGGAATGCGTGAGCGTCTGAGCACCTTGGTTTCTCGTCCCACGATCTCAACAGGATTTTCCATGAAGTGTAATGTTTCGTCCACTTGTAATCCTCAAGAGGGACATGTAATTCCTGGTCGGCCAAGCACTTTCTGAGGTTCGAAACGTAGAAAGTCGGGTGGACATTACTCAGTTCCTCTGGTAGTTCGAGTCTGTAGGCCACTTTTCCAATTCTTTCCAGAATTTTAAAGGGTCCAACATATCGAGGCGCGAGCTTTCCTTTCTTGCCGAATCTGATCACTCCCTTCCATGGTGCAACCGTTAGGAGTACGTGATCGCCAACGTCAAATTCAAGGGGCTTGCGGCGTCTATCAGCGTAACTTTTCTGTCGGCTCCGAGCTTTCAACAGATTGTCTCAAATTTGGAGGATTTTGTAAGTCGTTTCTTACAACAGCTCAGGACCGGTAATTTGTGTCTCTCCGATCTCGTGCCATACAGTAGGCGATCGACATTTTCTTCCGTATAAAGACTCAAATGGTTACATTTGTATGCTAGAATGATAACTGTTCTTGTACCAGAATTCGACTAAAGGTAAGTGCGTGTCCCAATTACCACCGAAATCTATGACACACGAGCGAAGCATGTCTTCAAGGGGGCGAATCGTTCTTTCAGTCTGACCGTCGGTTTGGGGATGGAAAGCGGTACTTAGATTAAGAGTAGTACCGAGAGCAGATTGAAACGTTTCCCAAAGACGCGAGGTAAACCGACCATCGTGGTCAGAGATGATGTCACGAGGCGTCCCTTGTCAACAAATAATCTCATCGGTGTAGATTCGGGCTAATTTTTCACCTTAAAGTCTTCTCGTATCGGCAGGAAGTGAGCTGACTTGGTCAAACGGTCAACCACAACCTAAATGCTATCATGACCAGATTGAGTACGCGAAAGTTTCGTTATAAAGTCCATAGCTATACTCTCCCATTTCCACATCGGAATCTCAGGTTGAACGAGTAAGCCAGAGGGGCGCTGATGCTCAGCCTTGACTTTGGAGCAAGTCAGACATTTCAAAACATAGATAGCGATATCCTTTTTCATGCCCGGCCACCAGTACTTGTAGCGCATGTCTTGGTACATCTTGTCAGCACCGGGATGAATAGAATATCGAGATTTGTGGGCTTCATCCATCAGAAGTTGTCGTAAGTTCGTTTTTTTTTTTTTTTTTTTTTTTTTTTTTTTTTTTTTTGCTTAGGAATCCAAATTTGGTCCAAATAATGAAAGATACCATTCAATTTATTCTCGAGTTGCGCGCCATCGTTTAGAATCCTTTCCTTCTTCAAAGTTCGTTCGGTAAAACAAGCCTGCTGAGTGTCACGGATAAGAGCTTCGAGATTAAACTGGGCTTGGGAATTACAAACGCTATGCCGATAGCTTCGTCGGCTGAGAGCGTCGGCAACGACGTTTGCTTTGCCAGGATGGTAACGAATCTCACAGTCGTAATCGTTGAGTAGTTCTACCCACCGGCGTTGACGCATATTCATTTCCTTCTTGTCAAAGATATGTTATAGGCTCCTATGATCGGTGAAGATCGTACACTTGGTATCGTAAAGGTAGTGTCGCCAAATCTTTAACGCGAAAACAACTGCGCCATGCTCGAGGTCGTGTGTGGTGTAGTTCTTCTCGTGGATCTTGAGTTGTCGAGAAGCGTACACGATAACCTTATCTCATTGCATGAGAACACAACCAAGACTAAGGTTCGAGGCATCGCAGTAGACTACGAAATCGTTGTTTCCGTCGGGCAGTGAGAGCACAGGAGCATTGCAAAGCATAGCTTTGAGAGTTTGAAAGGCTTCCTCCTGTTTAGTTCCCCAAACAAAAGGTTTGTCCTTATACGTAAGAGAGGTAAGCGGCACATCGATCTTAGAAAAACCTTCAATAAATCGGTGATAATAGCCTGCCAGTCTGAGGAAAGAACGGACTTCAGACGGTTTTTTGGTTGTAACCCAACTCTTAACAACTTCGATCTTCGCGGGATCGACGTGGATACCTTGACTATTGACAATGTGACCCAAGAATTGGACCTCCTCCAGCCAAAATTCACACTTGGAGAACTTGGCATAGAGACGGTTTCCCTGGAGTAACTCAAGAACCAAACGTAGATGCTGCGAGTGTTCGGATATTGACATGGAATAGATCAGGATATCATCGATGAACACGATTAGGAAGCGATCAAGAAAGGGTTTGCACACTCGATTCATTAAATCCATGAAAATTGCGGGGGTGTTGGTCAAACCAAAAGGCATAACAACAAAACTCATAGTGACCACAGCGGGTTCGAAATGCGGTTTTGGGTATTTCCTCCTCTTGAATGCGTAACTGGTGATAGCCTGAGCATAGATCGATCTTTGAAAAACACGTAGCACCTTGTGACTGATCAAACAAATCATCGATTCGAGGCAAGGGATAGCGATTCTTGATTGTCAGCTTATTCAACTCCCTATAGTCGATGCACATCCGAAATGAACCATCCTTCTTTTTGACAAAAAGGACAGGCGCGCCCCATGGAGAGGTGCTAGGATGAATAAAGCCTTTATCAAGTAGTTCCTGGAGCTGACTCGAGAGTTTGCGCATTTCGGAAGGAGCGAGACGATAAGGCGCTTTAGCAACAGGATTTGCTCCAAGAATGAGGTCGATTCGGAAATCGATATCACGAGTGGGAGGTAATCCGGGAAGATCTTCAGGAAATACGGTGGGAAATTCGCGAACAACAGGCACCTGGTCTACCTCCTTAACTTCCTTTTTCTCCGATACTACTATGTGTGCCAAGAAAGCTTGGTATTCCTTGCGAAGATACTTGCTAGCCTGGACACACGACATGAGTTTAAGACCTTTCGAAGGAGTTTTGCTATACACACAAAGTAGATCACCATTAGCGAGCGAGAAACGAATCATCTTATCGAAACAAACGACTTCAGCATGATTCTCACGAAGAAAATCCATACCTACTATGACGTCAAAACTACCGAGCTGCATCGGAATAAGGTCAATAGAAAATACGTGATTGTTGAGTTTGAGCCTACAATCACGTAGAACAGAATTGACGGTGACGGTTCTTCCGGTGGCAACTTCAACATCGAATATTGAGGGTAGATGGGCGTGCTTACGATTAAGGAGCTTTTCAAATTCAAACAATACAAAACAGTTATCGGCTCTAGTATCAAATAAACATGAAGCATATATTCCATTCACAAGGAACATACCATTGACCACATTGTTGTCTGCTTGAGCGTGGCGAGCGTTCATGTTGAATGCACGTCCACGGGCTGCTGGTTGTTGTTGCTATTACTGAGGCTGCTGTTGAGGTTGCTGCTGTTGTGGCTCTTGCTTCACCACTCGATTAGGGCACATGTTTGTGAAGTGGTTGGGATCACCACACGCATAGCAAGCTCTAGCATTGATCACGGGTGCAGGAGCCGCTTGATGGCCTTGAGGAGCAGTAAGTAGAGCTTGTTGAGCAGGAGCTTAACCTTGGGTTGGAGCTGGGGTTTGACGTGGACCTGTACGGCAGTTGGCGGTGAAGTGGTCGTACATGTTGCAATGCACACAGTATCTGCAAGCGATTCCCACAGGGTGGTGACAGGTACAAGTAGGGCAAGCCGGGGGAGGACCAGTATACGCACGCTTTATCGGCGGTGCGTTGGTGACCGGTGCCGCGACTTGGCGGTGTTGAGGCTGCGGTTGAGCAGGAACTGATTGGAGCGGGGCAGCAGTGATCGCACAGTTCTTGTTGCTGGAACTGCTGTTATTCCTCCTCTTGCATCTCTAGAGCTTGGATGACTGTGGTGCGGCAGTGGTTTCAGCGGTTGGAGCAGTGGTAGCTTGATGCAGATTCTTGGAAGCTTTATCCCAGTAACCAGACTTGACTCGTTTGTCGTTGATCTCAGCAGCGAGTAAAAAGGTTTCCTCAATTGTTGTCATTTTTGCAGCTTGAACGAAATCAGCCACGCAATCCAGAAGAGCACGGATATACTTCTTGATGGTGATTTCAGGCGTGGTAACTTGGCTATGACAGATTATGCTTAGCTGCTTGAAGCGAGCAGTCAAATCAACGTTGTCTCCATCTTTCTGCTTGATATGCCAGAACTCGTCCTCCAGCTTTTGGCGCTCGTGGGGAGGGCAAAACTCTTGCATCATGATGTCCTTCAATTCATCCCACGTCAGCCCGTAAGCTGCATCATTTCCGCTTTTGTTTCTCTTGGCCGTCTAACAATCCAGAGCTCGGGATTGGAAGACACCAGTTGCGTTCAGAGTACGGAAATTATCAGGACAGCCACTCTGGCGCAGGGTGACTTCGATAGAATCAGCCCATTGGAACGTGGCCGTAGGCCCATCTTCACCGGTAAACTCTTTCGGGCCGCAGGCTTTGAACTACTTGAAGCTAAAAGCAGCTTTAGGAGCATCAGTCCTGGACTCTTCAGAAAACTTGCTAGCATTCTCATTCAACTTGCTAACAATCTGGAGGATAACTTTCGCCATTTTCTTAGCGACGAGGGCGGCGATGCGTTTGTCATCATGATTGCGGCGAGCTGAACGGGAATGGAATGATCCGAATGACGACATTGTCTGCAACTGACAACGCCAAAGGATTCAAAACGCTATACGATTTTAATTAACCCTAGTATAGACTCGCGCTCAGCTCTAAACTATAGCATATAAAGCTCAAGAACACATCAAAGCACATAAGCAACAGAAACACGTATGCACGTATAACACAAAAGCACATAAGCACTTAAGCACATAGTTCACGTAAACACAAATTTGCACGTATTCACCTTCCTATATTGCACGTATTCACCCACATGTATTGATCGTGTTCTTTTATCATTCAAGTTTTGCGTGTTCAAGATTAGCGATTGCGATTAGCGAGTACACAGCGAGTAGCATAGCATAAGCGAGTATCATAACATGCGATCGTCCACAGACAGTAACGATTTGTTAGCGTATTGAGATAGATGTGCAGTGCGTATTGTGTGTGTTGATCAAAGTGAATCGCGAAAAGCGTGTAAATCACCAAAATCGAAGCACGTAATCGCATAAAACACATAAAATCCTCATAAAATCAATAAATCACAGAGTTGGCTGCTGCGGATTCCAGAATTGAAACACATAAAAAAATCGGGGATAGATTGTCCTAGCTAGATAGACTTGACTACCCAAAGTGGTTTGACTATTCACAAGGACTTTAAGTGCACACTTTGGCTTTCGGAACTGTGCTCTCGCTTCAATTCGAGCGATCGGCATGCATCCTTCCAGTCATAATATGACCTCTAGTCGTTGGAGTCCGTCAAGACTTTGGTGAGAGTTTTGTAAAACCACATTAGAGAGTAGAACGAGTCATCAAGGTTCGGGTTTCACCCCTAACTTAGCGACTACATTCCTTTTTGTGTGATGAAATCACGAGATAGATAAGGAGATATGCGTCAAAGTATGGATTTCACTCCTACTTCAACGCAATTTCTCTTGTTTATTGTGAAAATAGAAATTCGAACGAGTGATCTGGTCGAGAGTTTGCGGTTTTCACACCTAATCTTAACCAAGTCATTCGTTTGAGTATGTGTCCAGCCTTAGGAAAGGCTGATCTTGCGCAGAACTGTAGTATGCGATGTTCGGGCAAGTGTGTAGTGTATATTGAGTGTAAGCGAGAAATAGCGAATAAGCTCGTACAGCACCCACACTAGGTATGCACAAGTCGGTCTGTTGGTACTTAGACTATAGGCTAGGTCGTTCTAAGACATCGACCCGGACTAGGTCGAGTCTTGCCTAATTCCCTATAGTTATGGCTCTGATACCAATCTGTCACACCCCAACCGATGGCGGAAACATCGGGGCATGGCACTGAGCGAAACAGATTGTCAAGAGAAATTCCATAACAACTAGATTACCAGATAGTTAATATTATGTCCCATACCATAACCTACCAAGCAATCAAATTATTACAGACATAAATATCCTCAAAACAAAACATGTTCTGACAACTCATATTTAAATAAAAGTAAATTGTTTGTTTGTTTCTAGACTCTCTCCTACTTGATTTAATCAAAGAGCAAGCAAACGTCCTAAGCATCTGTCACATACGTTAAAATAGAGTTCAATACACATAGTGTAAAGGTGAGCATACAAGTTTAATGGTAATAGTAGAGTTCGAAATCGTTTACGCCTAACCAGCATGTAACATGTATAATGTGAAGCTAGTAGGTTATCGACAATGAAATATGCACAGACTAGACTACGAGTTGTAGAATGCACAACACATATCACCACTGTGACATGTGAAGAGGTAACCTTAACAACCCCCATCCACGACAGGTGCTGAGTCCAAACAAATAGTACTATCATTGCTAAGGCGTCAGGCAACAATCACTATGTTAACGTAACATACATGCATTCATCGAGTAACACTTATCATGCAGTAACGGTCAGCGTATAAATAGTGTTTGCGTTATGTGATTGATGTGATTTAGAATAAGTAACGTATGTAACACCCAAAAGTGCATAAAGCAAAAAGGGATCGAGTATATTCACAGATAGTGTTTAACTTAATAAACACTGCCTTGGATTGAAGGGAGCGCTGAGAGATTATCCTGAACAGTTAACGATAGTATAAACGATGAGCGGCGCATAAAACGGTGTAAAAGTACCTAGTGTCGATTGGTAATCCGATCAGATGGCAATTCGATCGGATGGCCACTTGATCGGATATCAATCCGTTCGGATGGTCATCCGATCGGATGGCTATTCGATTGGATTGACATTCGTTGGTAAAGATGTGTTTGTGTATGATGGCTTTGAAGTTTTCGTTGTAGCATTTTGAAAACAGAGAAGTATCTCTACCCTTCAAGTCGATCGATCGAAGGGTCGTTCAATCGGATAGCGATCCAATTGGCAGGACACTTAGTGAGAACAAGTTCACAGCAGGATTGTCACTCGATCGGATTGCAATCCGATCGGTTGGTAATCTGTTAGTTACTGATGATCTTTGAAAATTATAAAAATGATTAAGTGTCGAAGTTCCAAAAGTCACATGGTCGAATGGTCGTTCGATCGGATGGCTGTCCGATCGGACGGTAATCCGTTCGGCGTTCAGAAACTTGAAAGTTTGAAAATAAAAGTTTAAGTGTGAAACCAAGTGCAAGCCGATCGGATGGCTGTTCGATCGGATGGCAATCTGACCGGAAGGCAATCCATCCCAATGGCCTGATCGTCTTGGCACTTGATTATTTTGAAGGGTTTTGCAGTTTTGATCGAGACGGTATGATAACGTGCTTAAACAACAGAAACCCCATCTTGACCCAAGTGATCCGATCAAACAGGAATAACCCTAGTCCGATCAGTTAACTGTTCGAGATGGTTGTTCTTGTTTAACCCGAAATCAGTTGTCCCTTGGATAGAATTTAGATCTTGGACCAACACATCACTAAAAGTGAGTAAAAGGTCGAAATGAGCTCCGATTCTATAGGTTTTGAGTGCATTGAGTCTAAAAGAGTTGAAAGAAAGTTAGAAAACCATCTCTCAATCCTTTTAACTATGAATCTGTGGAAAACATTGATTTTTCATGTGGAAATCCTTCAGATCTAAGTTGTTCTTCGTGGGATGAAGCCAAACCTTGAAGTTCATAAGAACTCCATGATGACATCACCCTAGAACACCTCAAATACGGTGATTTCACGGTTAAAAGTTAAGATTCAAAGATGAAAATGATGAAGAAGTGCGTGTAGATCATAGAAGTACAAGATTTGAGTTGAAAACTTATAAGAATTGCGAGAAATCAAGAAAAAAGAAGGTTTCAGCGAGCTGGTCGAGTGAGTGGGCTGTCACATAACAAATGATGTGAAAGGAGGGTATTTATAGGGTTTCCAAAAGAGGAAAGTGTCAAAGTGTCGGATTGGTCACCGATCGGATGGCAGTCCGGTCGGATGGCAGTCCGGTCGGATGGCGCTCCGATCGGATGGCCACTCGATCGGTTGGCCCCTTGATCCAGGTGTCCGGCGTGTTGAGTTTTGTCATTTCGATCCACGTGTTGAGCGTTGCGATGCGATTCGAGTGAGCAATGTGATAGTATTACCCAATAGTCACACAAATAACCTAACTACTATATCTAACATACAATCACTATAAATAATTTGCGTTTAGCGTTTGCGATTAGATTGCGATTGCGATAGAATTGCGATTGTGATTGCGATTAAACACCTCAACATAAACATAGCATGCACAAGTAACACATAATGGCACACACACGTAAAACAATATCCAGAACACATAATTTGAGTTGCGATAGCGATCAGCGATAAACATGCGATTAAATAGCGATTAAACCTCGATTATTAATAGATACTCCACATAATACAACTAAAGCGATTAAATAACATAATTAGATTACATGTCAAAAGTATGATTTTGCTAGTCAAGCAAGGAGTGACAGATCGCAATTAGCAATCTTTTCTTCCTTTGACTTTGACTTTGACTTTGACTTTCCAAAAAGCGGGTTGTTACAGCATCTTGGGCTCGTATCTTTAATTGCTATCCTGCTTTAGGCTTTGTTAAAGACTTCATTGAGGAAGAATAACATCTTTGCCTCTTGTTGATCACTTTCGACCTGGACAACCCCCCAAGGGGTAGGAATCTTGATACATTGATGATAGGTTGATGGGACAGCCTTCATGTCATGGATCCAAGGTCTGCCCAATATAACGTTGTAGCAGGATAATGAGTCCATGACACAGAAACGTTGCATTGAATCACTCCCTCAACATATACTGGCAACTTTATTTCTCCCACAGTATTCTTGGCCTCTCCACTGAACCCTACAAGTACAGTGGATTTTGAAGTGATCTCCATCTGGGAAAATCTTATTCTTTTTAGCATTTCCAGCTGAATAATGTTGACAGAACTGCCATTATCCACCAGTATCCTGCGCACAAAGTGATTTGCAATATATAAAGTTATTACCAAACCATCGTGATGGGGATCCTAGACACTTTCCCTATCATCATTATCAACGTTATCACTTTATCGGTTGTGAGGGTCGTCATCCTGGTCGGCTTATCTCCGCGTTCTGCCTTAGCCTCCTTCGCATGTCTTTTTTATGCAGAGTAAGAGGTTCCACAAATGTCTAATCCTCCTGAAATAAAGTTAATTATCTTGGCATCTGCTGGAGGTGATGCTGCTCTTTCAGGATCCTGCTCAGTATCCTGACCCATATTCTTTTTTCTGCCCAGAAGGTCCTTCAGGTATCCTTTGCTTAGCAGATAGCTTATTTCCTTCCTCAGAGCTATGTAATCTTCCGTGACATCTCCAAAATCTTCATGGAAGGTACAACATTTGGATTTATCCTTCCAATCGGCCTTTTGTTGGTTCTTCCTGGGCCACCTCGCTTTTTCTCCCAAACCCTGCATAGTGATGTGCACAAAATGCAACATATAAATTACATCAAATGAGGCATAAAACTAACCCTTTTTAGTACTAATGTTGGAAAAAAGTGTGCTTTTGTCTTCCTTTTGTATTTTCAGGGTTAAATGAGCTTAAATGAACAAAAGAATAAAAAATGCAGCCAAATCTAACAATAATACAAGAAAAGGAATAAATGTGGCATGCCCGACCCCTCGACAGCATCTCCCCAAGCAAAAACAAGAGAACAGAAGGCTGAACACGCCCCGTGCTCACTGAGCACGGGGGCGTGCCCAAGTGTCTGCAGAAAAGACAAAGCTGTAGAAGCTTCTATTTCCTAACACGGGGGCGTGGCCAGTGGACACGGGGTCGTGGTCAACGCTAAGATTCGCAGAATCTAGGAAAATCTTGATAGTATAGATACGCTTCTGCACACGGGGTCGTGCCCAGCGGACACGGGGGCGTGGTCAACTAATGCAGATAAACTGCAATTAATGAAGAAAAAGAAGATGGGTGGACACGGGGCCGTGCCCAACGGGCACGGGGCCGTGTCCGGGCTTCTGTGCAGGCTATAAATAGGGGTGCTTTGCTCACTTGCAAACCATCCCTTGGCAAACCACCTCTCTCACACTTCACCCATCCACCACCACCATCACAACCCACATCCACCACCACCATCATCCATCATCCATCATAGAGTGTGTGAGTAGTCTCGGGATCCAAGATTGATCGTAAGAGTTCTTGACAATCAAAGGCCATGTTTGCCTAAGTCTCTTACCTCACTTGGTGAAGACAAGAATTTAGTGTAATACTTTTTATTTTTAATCTTTTCGCACTTTTTATTTGGTTATGTATTAATGACTTTAATAACTAGTTTTTTATGTTAAAGGTGAATCTTCCTTATCATTTGTCCGTGGTGTCTTGGCATTATTTTACTGTCTAAATAAAATAAAATATTTTCACCATTCATATCTCTACGGTCTATATGTAGATATGTTGGCTACCTGGTCGGGGGTTAAGGGAATGGTTTGGTAAGCGTCTTGCCTTGTTCAGTGTATAGATCCTGCAAGGACCTGGGTCAAGTTTAGTAGGACCTCCTTCAATACCCACTGGTATTGGATGGTGGGTCCGAACTCCTTGATCCCCTCATATGTAAACTACTATTAAAACTTTAACCCAGCTACTTAGGATTATATCCCTGCTGACTCAAACTACTTAACCGAGGGTAACGTCACCTTCAAAAGAGGGGCCTACCACAATATGCATTAATAACTTAATTAATTATCTTTCAATAATCCAACCCTTTAGGATTGTATCCTTGCTGACTCAAACTACTGGGTTGAGGGTAACGTCACCTTCAAAAGAGGGGCCTACTACTATAACTAAGATAATCTCTTAAAAAGTGCAAAAGTGCGGAAATAATCAAAGGTTATACTAAAGGCGAGTCGGATCCAAGTGATTCATCTTGTCTATCTGTTTTTATTTTTATTTTCAGCATTTTTAGTTAGTTTTATTTTCTTGTTTAAAAACCTTTTTTCTAAATTTTTTATTTGATTAGACGTTGAGGATAAACCGGTACTAAAAGCTCTTGTGTCCTTAGAAGACCTCGGTATCTTACCAACACTATACTACGCTCACGATGGGTGCACTTGCCCATATGTGTGTTTAGTGTTAGTAAATATCGTGTTTTATAAATTTAAAACTTGACTAAAGTGTTAAAAAGGGCTTAAAATATACTAAAAAATATATACACGGCCACACACATCAAGTTTTTTACGCCGTTGCCGGGGACACAAGGATTTTAAGAAAGCTTAAAATCGACGGCCTAATCAGTTTTTCAAAACCTCTTTAAAACGCGCGCATTTTTTTCTGCGTTTTAGTTAGTTTTTGCATTTACAGTAGCCTGAAAATGGGGCCGTGCTCACTGAACATGCCCCGTGCTCCACAAAACCAGTAACTTTAATTAAAATGCCCAGATACAGATTCTGAACATGGGCCGTGCTCACTGAACACGGGGTCGTGTCCAGCCTCTGTTTCCGTTTTTATTTATGTTTTCTGGTCTCGAGACTTTGTTGTGATCTGCTGAGTGATTCTTATGGATCGATACTCAGGAAGTTACAACTACACCTATGAGGAGGATGATTATAGGGAAGATTATTGCACTAATTGCGGTAACACTCACTCGGTACAATATTGTGACTTATTTCAACCATCCACTTCATACACCTACTATGAGGAGCCCAGGTACAAGCCATCAACTTCATACATATCCTATGAAGACCCAAGGTATGAACCTCCTCCCTCATACTCATATTTTGAAGAACCAAGGTATGAGCCTTCATACTCATACTTTGAGGAACCAATATATGAGCCACCACCTTCGTATGCTTATTATGAGGAACCATGGCGTGAACAACCCACCTCATATGAGTATTGTGAAGAACAAAGTTACGACCCTTATCCATCATATACTTACAATGAAGAACAATGGTGTGAACCATCTACTTCTTATGAGTATTATGAGGAACAAAGGATCGAACATCCGGATTCAAGCTTTGAGGATCCTGATCCTTACTCTATCACCGACATAGCCGATAGGGTAATAGAACACATTAAAACTATCGAACGATGAATAAAAGAATCTCGAGCAAGGGAAGAGGAGTCCCGCGCAAGAGAAGAATTAAATAAAAAAGAGATAGTTGAAAATGTAAAAATGGAAGAACAAATAAGTGAAAACCGACACATGAGTATTGGTGATTTTTCTCCACTTCAAATACCCATTTTTCTATCCAATCGGAAAGTAATAAAATCAAAAGAGATAGTTGAGGATGTCTTGGTCCAAACCAACCAAATGGTAATCCCAACCGACTTTGTCATCCTTGATGACGCTCCTCTAGTGTTTGGACGACCCTTTGTAAAAACCCACGAAGCTTTGAAAAACCGGAAGCACAACAATCTATCTATTCAATTAGGGGTATTCAAAAAGTGTGTCGATCTTGAGCATTCAATGAAATATCCATTCGGAAATAATGACCCCCTAATTGAAGATGAAGATGAACCACCCGATACAAGAGAAGAAATTGACCACTTTGTTGAAGAAGAGGTCGCCATAGAACAAACTTTTGTGGTTCTTGATCGAAATGAGCAACCAAATAAGGAGTCTCCTAAAGACCCACCTCTTGCGCTCAAAGAACTCCCAAAAGGTTTCGAATATGCTTTTCTCGACAAAGATGGTAAATCACCTGTAATTATTTCATCAAAATTAACTAGTGTAGAAAAAGAAAATTTAATTTCACTTTTGGAAAAACACAAAAATGCGATCGCTTGGAAGCTTGTAGATATTAAAGGTATAAGTCCTTCCATGTGCACGCACAAAATTTTAATGAACGATGACTACAAATCAATAATACAACCACAACGTAGAGTAAATCCAAATGTCCAAGAAGTGGTTAAAAACGAAGTCATCAAATTACTTGACGCTGGACTTATTTACCCTATCTCCGATAGTCCGTGGGTAAGTCTCGTCCAAGTAGTTCCAAAGAAAGGAGGTATGACGGTAATAACTAATGAAAAAAACGAATAAATACCAACGAGAACCGTCACAGGATGGAGGGTATGTATAGATTATCGTCGATTAAATGAGGCAACAAGGAAATATCACTTTCCTTTGCCTTTTATTGATCAAATGTTAGAAAGATTATCCGGTCACAAATTTTATTGTTTCTTAGATGGTTTTTCAGGTTACTTTCAAATTCCAATAGCATCCGAAGACCAAGAAAAGACAACATTTACATGTCCCTACGGAACTTTTGCTTATCGACGCATGCCCTTTGGTCTATGTAATGCCCCCGCAACCTTTCAACGTTGCATGGTGTAACACATGTGCCTTCACGGCCATCAAACAAATACCAAACCAATGAAATATTATATTTCATACTTGGGATTTGTAAAAATATGTGTATCATTTGCACATATAAATTCTTGTTCAAATTCCAAACTCTAAATCGCTTTCTGGAAGGTTATACGCGCACCGATGCGTAAATATAACCAGTTTAATGCAACAAACACTCCGGAATAGTGACATAGGCTTAACATACCTTAAATAACCTTTACATAACTTAGAAATAAGTTTTGAAGGCTTTGGTATGGCAAAATCAAGGTAAATCGCTTACAGGGACTAAAGTTGACAAACTACGAAAGTATGCCAATTTGAACTGTAACAGACATTCCGGAACATGACCATAAGTTAAACATACCATAAATATCCTTTACATAGCTTAGAGATAGGCTTTGAGGTGTTCGGTATGCTAAAATAAACTTTTGTGTCATTCAGGGACTAAAAGTGTCAAAAAGTGCACAAGTTTGCATTTTCGCGCATAACTTACGTTCTGAATACATCCGGACATCCAAAAATTTATGTAAGCATGACTATATTATGCTTTAGTGTTTGGCTTACCAAAAATCCATTCGTTACATCATTTGGATCGTTTTTCGCGCTTGTGCGCATTCCGTCGTAATTAAGCGAACATCGCGTTCGTACGGCCAAACGAACCAACCTCCGGCATATTTTTGAGCATGTTTCATGTCCACAATGTTTAGGCATCATTTTAGGGCCTTAAAGTTGGCTTTACGGGCCTTGGAAGTGCCGGAAATGGGCTTAAACACGTGCAGGGACTGAAACTGTCATTTTTCAAACATGTTTGCTGATCAGAAGGGCCAGGCGGCCCGCATTGTGTTTGTTTGATCCTGAAGCGGGCCGCTTCCGCATATCAGACCAGATTCAATGTTGTTTTCAGCTGTTTGCAGCTGTTTGATCCTCCTCCACATGTTCTAAGTTGCTTAGTCACTAGATAAGGACCAATTTAAGCCACCACAACTTTCCGACACTTGTACGGATGGGATCATGGCACGTTTTCCATGAAACGATCCTAACGGTTACCCAAAAACTATAAATACCCCATCACCCCAACCTCATTTCTTACAAGAATTCTGATTTGAGAGCTCTAAGTTGAAACCATTGTTTCATACCTGAGTTCTTGGATCGGGATTAGCATTCGGGGACCCTTCGTAAGTATTCTTTCGTTCTTTTCCTTATTTTACTGCTTTTCGAGTCAGAAAGTCAAACTTTGTTTGACTTTCAGCGTTGACCAGTAATGGTCAATGCGAAGTTCGTTTGAACTTCGCAACGTGAGTGTAATCACGTTGGTCATAGTCCATTGGGACTATGCCTACTGATTACCACGTTGTCTAGGGTCGTAGGGTAAGCGATCTAATAAATCGCTTATACCTCGAACCCGACCCATTTGGTCGATCATTAGGATCCGACCAAACACATTAGGTGACCATAGTAGGTAGGGAATAACCTTCCGAGGTTATACCCTATGGTCACGTCGTTTAAGTAGTTGTATGATAGGTAGTTTATATGCCTTAGGTAAATTACCAGAATACCCTTTTCATGTATAATTGGTAATTAAGCATATGTAACCTAAACTTTTGTCACATAACTGATTATGTAACATGTTTAGGCATATAACACTTGTCATAGGACTAGTTAGGCGGTCCGAACGCGTTTCACGCGAACGACGCGTTAAAGTAGCATAAGCTACCTAAACGGGTCGTAATGGGTCGTAAACACTTAGGTTAAGTTTCATTTAGTATGTAGGCTTTGTTAAACCAAATGACACGAGTCTCTACACTCGTTTGGTTTACAAACCCTAATGCTACCCGATCTTCCGATCTAGGTCCGGTTAATTAACGTAGTTATCTATATTAGGTGCCGTTTGATATCCGCGATCTCTAGCATTGTTTGGTTGTTACTCAAGGACTACTGAGCAATCTCAAGTGAGTACATAGACCCCTCTTTTACTGTTTTCCAAACTGTTTTGGGGTGAAACACATGTGCCTACTTGTTACTTTCAAGCTTTCCTGTTTTCACATCATATACTTGTTATGTTCATTAGTACACTATTAGTACATGATTTACATTACATTTCTGCTAGGTATGTTGACTGATAGCATGCTAGCACATTGATTTACATGACTTTTCTACTTTGTATGTTAACTTAGCATACTTAGTACATCATTTTACATTGCATCTTTGTTGCATATGTTCCAGTAACATATGGACACATTGTTTTACAGCTCTACCTTGTATGTTTACTCTAGCATACTAGGTACATTATCTTCATCACATGCTTACATTTTGGTATGACATTTGGTTTGTTTAAACTATACTATACATTCATTAACACCGATCATGCCGTTCGTTAGTAGGTAGTGGTACCATAGGACTTGACAAATCCCGTTCCGGACATCCCAGGGAAAGGGGATGAAAGGAATGACCGAATCCGAATACATATTCTCTTGATAACTCACTTTTACATAGTTATCCGTCTGTCTCAAGGCTTGGATGTATGAATTTTCACAATACCGCATAAATGTTCATATTCAGTATAGCATGCATATATCTTACAAAACATAACTTTGATTTAAACCAAGTTTTACTTCAATACTTTGTTTTGTACATTTTTACTTATGGTTTAAGTAGTCTAAATTTTACTTACCATACATATCATTTTGGTTATACATTACTTGACTACTTTTGGAATATAGACATTTGACATGGATATTTGACATAGACATTTGATATGGATATTTGACATAGACATTTGACATGGATATTTGACATAGACATTTGACATGGATATTTGACATAGACATTTGACATGGATATTTGACATAGACATTTGACATGGATAATTGACATAGACATTTTGACATGATTTACATCTTGACATGAACATTTTACATTGTTTGGTTTGGTTTGATTAAGTGATTAAGTAACGATGCGTGTGTAATATGATACAAGCATGGTGGATACGCCGCTGGTACTTCCTATATATAAGTGTTTGTATGGTATTACATGTCGTAACGTTATTTGAATCATTTCAGTTTGAGACATAGAACATTTCATACAAATAACATACTTTTCATAAGACATTGATTTATAAACAACTTATCTTATGCAAACATATTTTACTTGGTTATTCATTTAACCTTACATTTATTTATACTTATCATCTGATCTTATCGTTTTTCAAATGATTTAAAAGACAAAGCAAATAACAAGGTTCATGACTAAACATTTTCTCAAACATAAGTCATGAATCTTATTTTCACAAAACCTATGTATCTCACAGGCATTTTTATGCTGACGTACCTATTTTCACATGTGTTTTTCAGGAGCTGTTGCATAAGATGATCAAGATACACATAGGCAGACTTGGGCTTTAGTGACAATAAAAGATGCAAGACTAGTTAATTATGTTGTATTTCCTTGTTTGTTAAGACATTGTAACACTTTTAATCAATAAAACGAAACTTCAATTGCCATGGATTTGAAACAATTAATTCTGTTACAACACTCCCCGACATTTCCGCCACGTTTTGTATGTTCTACGTGGTCGGGGTGTGACAGAAAAGATGGTATCAGAGCCAATGGTTATAGGGAATTAGGTTATTAGTAATGCTTTGACCTAGTCTATAACCTTCTTAGGACCCTAACGCGAGTTTACTTGCGTTTAGTCATAAAACAATACTGTCACCTATCCTTAGGTGACAACCACAACAAGAACATAAATTTCAAAACCACTTTGAAAACTAATCATCTGTTCTAGGATGATTAATTACTAGGTTTTGAACCCTCAGTTATAAGGTTTTGAACCCCTTTGAGTTTTCAAAATCTCGTCAAGGTTTTGGGTTTTAAATAATGTGAACACGTGCAAACTGGAAGGGTGAATGCCTGTATTCTGGGTTTTCTGTCTAGGCAAGCACTTCGTATACATCTCATCAGACGCGAGACCAGTTGTGCTTACCTGGGAATTCTTGGGATGAGTGTTCACTTATAGGCGAGCACGTCTTCGCGATACATTATTTTTGACCCATTTACTTTGATTAGTCACCATCTCATTTGTTTGCCTTAGGTAACAAACAAATGATCACAATTTTCATTCGTTACCATTCTGTATTGATTACCCAATAACCTTTCACTTGCTTCTTCCTCTGTCTTTCATCTTCTTCTAGAATGTCTATTCCTCTCAGTACTGGTCAAATGCCTGAGCGAACAGCCAAATTTGTCCAGCAAATTGGCGAAGTGATTCAGAGGACTGTGGATTTAGGCATTGCCATGGCTCGTCTTAACAATGAAGCCTCTCGTCTCGACAATGAAGCCACTCAAGAGCCACCAAAGGAAGCAGAAGTCAAGCTTGTACCAACATCAAGGAAGCGTAAGGCTTCAAGGAAACCCGCAGCGGTTACACCTAATCAAGCTGGACCTAGCCAAGTGGCAAGGCCACCAGCTAGGAAGCCGTACTTAGGAACTGCTCCTAGGTGCAAGCGATGCAACGGTCATCATTCAAACCTCATACCCTGCTTGAATTGTACCTACTGTGGACGGCGGGGACATTTGGTCAACACATGCCGCTTTGCTATCCAAAACAAAGCTGTTGCAAATCTTGCTGCTACCCAACTCCAAGTCAACCCTACTCAAGCTCGTTTCCCGCGTGGTACTTGCTACAACTGTGGTGATACGAGCCATTTCAGGAACAACTGCCCGAAGATAGTCAGTGCAAATCCAACCCTTGGATGAGCATTCGGCTGAACAAAGGATGTTGCTGTCTCATGCCTTTGTTTCTTTTGTTTTCGTGTATTGTGAAACAATATGTCTTGTTCATAAATAAAAAAATCGTTGTTCACAAATTCTGATATACAAGTATAGTTACATGTGTGTATGATTTTTCTATGATACCTGCATTAAGGAACTATGTTCCTTACAAACTACTCTTGTGATTTCTCTCTTTCAAATGATTGCTCATGATTCCCTCGAAAATTTTAAGTACTCGTTTCATTCTAAGATGCAAAGTACAGAAAATAAAGTGAAATTATGAGTAATCATGCTTCTGCACATCAGTGCCTTTGAAATCCTTGGTTAAATAACTAAGGGTATTTTCAAATCTCATACCCATTACGTTTTGATTTTTTTTTCAACATACACAGTACAAGTATTTCAACACAATCTTCATGATCTCAAAACATTTCATATAGTTTGAAAACAATTTTTCTAGATACATTGTCTATGTTATTTCAAAAACATTGGCCATGTTATCAAAACCAACCTTTCTAAATTCAAAATATTTCATATAGTCTGAAGACAATATTAACACAATACATTTTCTTATCAAGTGCATGATTTCGAAAAGCATCATTCATGTCTTTCAAAAACCTTATACATAATTTCAAAAATTCATCTCGCATGATTTTAAAAAAAAATTTGTAAATATATCTATCTAATACACCTACTTTATGATTTCAAAAAGTATTATATATAAGGTTTCAAAAACGTTAAACACACTTTTCTTAAAAGAACCCCATGCATAGTTTTCAAAAATATTTTTTTTTGACTTAACCTTCAAAATTCTGCTTCATATGTCGCCTTGACATATCAAGCATCTCAACTTCATAAGCATTTTACATCATGTTTTGACATAAGCACGTCCATTGCAAGGTTTCAAAACATCTTCAACTTCTAAAATCCATCAGGAATCTTTTTATCTTCATATTTATACCCTTGTGGATGATCATCATTCAAATCAGAGTCCTTAATTGGATTCCTTATATACCTAAATTCGAACATTTCGGTTCCTTATAATCGAAATCGAATTTTTTTTTCTTTTTGAATCTTTCTATCTTTATAGTTAGATTCTTAAAAATCTTTAAAGTGCCAAATGAAATCCACGAGATGGATTCCTATTGTACTTTAAATACATGTACTCTGTTAGCAGAACAAACTTCTAGTTAAACAATTTTGTGGTTATGTGACTATGTGTTTATTCATCTTATGTTTTCTTTTATGCATTTTTGTGTTTTTAATACTCTGGATATTCGTTATCCAAATCCTCGCAGGATCTTTCATATCTTCATATGAGGGATTCGTAGCAGGATATTCAAAAGGTACTACCTTCAATCCTTAATGGGCTTCTATGTAATAGTTAAGACCCTTGGGTTATATAGTACCATTCCATGATTCATTAGAGACCCTTTAGTGGTCTAATCAAAAAGATTGATTCACAATTTGGTTAAAGAACGACATCTAGTGATGTAGCTGGACAGACTCCTTGATAGTCTATTTAGATCATTTATTGATTTAATTAAAAGGACTCTATGGCGGTCTAGTCACACTCATCACAGGTTCATTCATTTGGTTTTACACTACACATTATAAAATAGACTGTGTGAACTGTGCAAGGAATTGTCTAATTATGGACGCGTACATAATTATGAAATTTAGTGCACGGAAACCCAGTAAGATTTATTATGTGTAAGAACCGATAGTGACAACAATAACGAAATGAGAACGATGTAATGGAGGTACGGTGGACGCACCAATGACGCTTCATATACTTGTATATAAGTATCCCTCTTACATTGCAATCATGATGTTATTAAAGGTTACTAGAAGTTCAGAACCCTAACCAATGTTGTTTGATCTTTTCAAACTTCATGCTTTCAAGCTCTCACAAGTTTCCTCTAAATAAATTTCGGGACGAAATTTCCTAAAGTAGGGGAGACTGTAACACCTGTGCCTTCACGGCCATCAAACAAATACCAAACCAATGAAATATTATATTTCATACTTGGGATTTGTAAAAATATGTGTATCATTTGCACATATAAATTCTTGTTCAAATTCCAAACTCTAAATCGCTTTCTGGAAGGTTATACGCGCACCGATGCGTAAATATAACCAGTTTAATGCAACAAACACTCCGGAATAGTGACATAGGCTTAACATACCTTAAATAACCTTTACATAACTTAGAAATAAGTTTTGAAGGCTTTGGTATGGCAAAATCAAGTTAAATCGCTTACAGGGACTAAAGTTGACAAACTACGAAAGTATGCCAATTTGAACTGTAACAGACATTCCGGAACATGACCATAAGTTAAACATACCATAAATATCCTTTACATAGCTTAGAGATAGGCTTTGAGGTGTTCGGTATGCTAAAATAAACTTTTGTGTCATTCAGGGACTAAAAGTGTCAAAAAGTGCACAAGTTTGCATTTTCGCGCATAACTTACGTTCTGAATACATCCGGACATCCAAAAATTTATGTAAGCATGACTATATTATGCTTTAGTGTTTGGCTTACCAAAAATCCATTCGTTACATCATTTGGATCGTTTTTCGCGCTTGTGCGCATTCCGTCGTAATTAAGCGAACATCGCGTTCGTACGGCCAAACGAACCAACCTCCGGCATATTTTTGAGCATGTTTCATGTCCACAATGTTTAGGCATCATTTTAGGGCCTTAAAGTTGGCTTTACGGGCCTTGGAAGTGCCGGAAATGGGCTTAAACACGTGCAGGGACTGAAACTGTCATTTTTCAAACATGTTTGCTGATCAGAAGGGCCAGGCGGCCCGCATTGTGTTTGTCTGATCCTGAAGCGGGCCGCTTCCGCATATCAGACCAGATTCAATGTTGTTTTCAGCTGTTTGCAGCTGTTTGATCCTCCTCCACATGTTCTAAGTTGCTTAGTCACTAGATAAGGACCAATTTAAGCCACCACAACTTTCCGACACTTGTACGGATGGGATCATGGCACGTTTTCCATGAAACGATCCTAACGGTTACCCAAAAACTATAAATACCCCATCACCCCAACCTCATTTCTTACAAGAATTCTGATTTGAGAGCTCTAAGTTGAAACCATTGTTTCATACCTGAGTTCTTGGATCGGGATTAGCATTCGGGGACCCTTCGTAAGTATTCTTTCGTTCTTTTCCTTATTTTACTGCTTTTCGAGTCAGAAAGTCAAACTTTGTTTGACTTTCAGCGTTGACCAGTAATGGTCAATGCGAAGTTCGTTTGAACTTCGCAACGTGAGTGTAATCACGTTGGTCATAGTCCATTGGGACTATGCCTACTGATTACCACGTTGTCTAGGGTCGTAGGGTAAGCGATCTAATAAATCGCTTATACCTCGAACCCGACCCATTTGGTCGATCATTAGGATCCGACCAAACACATTAGGTGACCATAGTAGGTAGGGAATAACCTTCCGAGGTTATACCCTATGGTCACGTCGTTTAAGTAGTTGTATGATAGGTAGTTTATATGCCTTAGGTAAATTACCAGAATACCCTTTTCATGTATAATTGGTAATTAAGCATATGTAACCTAAACTTTTGTCACATAACTGATTATGTAACATGTTTAGGCATATAACACTTGTCATAGGACTAGTTAGGCGGTCCGAACGCGTTTCACGCGAACGACGCGTTAAAGTAGCATAAGCTACCTAAACGGGTCGTAATGGGTCGTAAACACTTAGGTTAAGTTTCATTTAGTATGTAGGCTTTGTTAAACCAAATGACACGAGTCTCTACACTCGTTTGGTTTACAAACCCTAATGCTACCCGATCTTCCGATCTAGGTCCGGTTAATTAACGTAGTTATCTATATTAGGTGCCGTTTGATATCCGCGATCTCTAGCATTGTTTGGTTGTTACTCAAGGACTACTGAGCAATCTCAAGTGAGTACATAGACCCCTCTTTTACTGTTTTCCAAACTGTTTTGGGGTGAAACACATGTGCCTACTTGTTACTTTCAAGCTTTCCTGTTTTCACATCATATACTTGTTATGTTCATTAGTACACTATTAGTACATGATTTACATTACATTTCTGCTAGGTATGTTGACTGATAGCATGCTAGCACATTGATTTACATGACTTTTCTACTTTGTATGTTAACTTAGCATACTTAGTACATCATTTTACATTGCATCTCTGTTGCATATGTTCCAGTAACATATGGACACATTGTTTTACAGCTCTACCTTGTATGTTTACTCTAGCATACTAGGTACATTATCTTCATCACATGCTTACATTTTGGTATGACATTTGGTTTGTTTAAACTATACTATACATTCATTAACACCGATCATGCCGTTCGTTAGTAGGTAGTGGTACCATAGGACTTGACAAATCCCGTTCCGGACATCCCAGGGAAAGGGGATGAAAGGAATGACCGAATCCGAATACATATTCTCTTGATAACTCACTTTTACATAGTTATCCGTCTGTCTCAAGGCTTGGATGTATGAATTTTCACAATACCGCATAAATGTTCATATTCAGTATAGCATGCATATATCTTACAAAACATAACTTTGATTTAAACCAAGTTTTACTTCAATACTTTGTTTTGTACATTTTTACTTATGGTTTAAGTAGTCTAAATTTTACTTACCATACATATCATTTTGGTTATACATTACTTGACTACTTTTGGACTATAGACATTTGACATGGATATTTGACATAGACATTTGATATGGATATTTGACATAGACATTTGACATGGATATTTGACATAGACATTTGACATGGATATTTGACATAGACATTTGACATGGATAATTGACATAGACATTTTGACATGATTTACATCTTGACATGAACATTTTACATTGTTTGGTTTGGTTTGATTAAGTGATTAAGTAACGATGCGTGTGTAATATGATACAAGCATGGTGGATACGCCGCTGGTACTTCCTATATATAAGTGTTTGTATGGTATTACATGTCGTAACGTTATTTGAATCATTTTATTTTGAGACATAGAACATTTCATACAAATAACATACTTTTCACAAGACATTGATTTATAAACAACTTATCTTATGCAAACATATTTTACTTGGTTATTCATTTAACCTTACATTTATTTATACTTATCATCTGATCTTATCGTTTTTCAAATGATTTAAAAGACAAAGCAAATAACAAGGTTCATGACTAAACATTTTCTCAAACATAAGTCATGAATCTTATTTTCACAAAACCTATGTATCTCACAGGCATTTTTATGCTGACGTACCTATTTTCACATGTGTTTTTCAGGAGCTGTTGCATAAGATGATCAAGATACACATAGGCAGACTTGGGCTTTAGTGACAATAAAAGATGCAAGACTAGTTAATTATGTTGTATTTCCTTGTTTGTTAAGACATTGTAACACTTTTAATCAATAAAACGAAACTTCAATTGCCATGGATTTGAAACAATTAATTCTGTTACAACACTCCCCGACATTTCCGCCACGTTTTGTATGTTCTACGTGGTCGGGGTGTGACACATGGTGGCCATCTTCCATGACATGATAGAAAAGACAATGGAAGTCTTCATGGACGACTTTTCTATCTTTGGAGATTCATACGACCAATGCCTCGATAATCTTAAGCGAATGCTATCCCCATGTGAGGAAACTAACCTCGCCCTTAACTGGGAAAAATGCCATTTCATGGTAACGGAGGGAATAGTACTCAGTCACAAGATCTCGAGTGAGGGAATGGAGGTAGATCGAGCCAAAATAGACACTATTTCTCGATTACCACCCCCATCCTCTGTTAGAGCTATCAGAAGTTTCCTAGGGCATGCCAGATTTTATAGACAATTTATCAAGGACTTTTCTAAAATCTCAAGGCCTCTAACAAAATTACTTGAAAAAGATGCCCCTTTCATCTTTGACAAGGATTGCAATCAAGCATTTCTAACACTAAAGGAAATGCTAGTCAATGCACCAATCATGATAGCGCCTGATTGGAAATTACCTTTCGAAATCATGTGTGATGCAAGTGACTTTGCAGTTGGAGCAGTCTTGGGACAAAGAAAAGATTAGCATTTTCATCCAATTTATTATGCTAGTAAAACACTTAACGATGCACAAGAAAATTACACAACAACAGAAAAGGAATTACTAGCCGTGGTATTTGCTTTTGATAAATTTTGTTCTTATCTTGTTCTTTCTAAAAAAATAGTCTATACAGATCATGCAACCATTCGATATTGTTAGGCCCTAAAGTGTGAGACTGACGCATCAAATTAACACAACGGGTTATGGTTACGAGCTGGGCCATACCGGGTTAGTTTATATTAGGTTGTGGACCTTTATAGGTCACTTGGGCTAAGCTTTAGGCCATGTGGGCCAAGCAGGCCCAAGGGGAGCCCATGTAGGGAAGTGGGCTTTAGTAGGTATATAAACAAGTTTCTAACTTGTTTTAGGGTTTGAACCTCCTAGTTACAGAAATTCTAGAGAAACAGAGAGTGGGAGGCGATTTGGTTGTGAGCACTTGTACTAGACGATTTTGCTTTGATAGTAATAGAATCGTGTGCAAGTGTTGAAAGTGATTCGGTGTGTTCTTCGTATTCGGTTCGTATTTCATATTTTTGTGTTTTTCTTGAATCTCACCAAGTTTGGATTCCGCACAAACTTGGTGATTGTTTGATATCATTGAAAGATCCATTTCACGGGACTTACAAGTGGTATCAGAGCCATTAGAACCTTTTTCTAGGCTCGTTTTGATATCAAATATTCAAGTTTTTCGAAGAAATTTTTGAAAAATCATCAAGAACATTCATCGTGTTCTTCGCGTTCTTCACTGTGTTCATCCGGTTTTGATTAGAAAATATCCATTTTTGGTTATTTGATCTGTTTTGCAAACTGTTAATTGATAAACGATATTTTCGAAATTTTTGAAGGATTCACTAAAATCTTTCCAAAAGTCTTTTAAATCCCAAAATTTTCGTGAGTTATTGTTTGACTTTTGAAAGGTTGTGTTTTGAAAACAATTATTATAATTTTCAAATTTTTAAATCCAACACAGCAACTTCACGGTTTGAATTATCTGTTTCCATCTTCATCTAACTGGTCTCGAGTCAGCAACTTTCAAGGTCTCGGGTATCTTCATCACAGTCTCGAGTGATCATCTTCTTCTGAGCAGTCCCGAGTCGCAACCACTTATCATCTACATTCTTCAGCTTTCACCTTCGCGACTGAGGTCTCGAGTCACGGTTACGAGTCGCAACAAAAGGTCTCGACTTGTATGTTTTTGAGTCGCAACCTCCATCACCATCCCGGTTCCGAGTCGCAACCTCCATCTCGACTTGTATGTTTTTGAGTCGCAACCGTCTCACTGTTACGAGTCCACACGTTCATCATATTCATCATCGTTCCGACTCTCATCAGATTTCGAGTCGCAACCGCAATCATCTTTGTTTCGAATCTTCATCACTTTCAAGGTCTCGAGTAGCAACCACCGTTTCGGCTCATCCTGCTTTGGTTTCGACTCGCAACCATCCACGGTTACGAGTCGCAACCGAGATCTCGAGTCATCACGTTTTATTTTCGAGTCATAATCATCAACGGTCATCGTTCATCATCATCTTCATCATCACGACCACAAATCGCCGGAAACCTGCAACACCATCGTTTGTCACCTTCTTCCCGTTGTTGTTGATATTTACAACAACGCTGCCATCTTCATCTGACATCATCTTCGTTCATCATCCTGTTAACATCGTCGACCACCACCTTCGTTCACCTTCGCCGAACACCATCTGCAACTCCGGTCATCTTCTCCGACACCGGCGACCTTCATCATTTATCAACCTTCATCATCTTTTCTCCGGCCACTAGTTCAACCGTCTTCTCCGTTCAACCGCTGTTCGCCTTCATCACACCTGCAACCATCACAGTCCTCCGTCTTCATCGTACAACCACCGTCGTTCACCGTCGCATTGAACTTTTCAAATTCATCGGAGTCTGGCGGCTGAACTATTCAAAAGAAATTTAGGGTTTATCGAAGAAGAAGACTGTTTTGTCGTGGACATTCAGTTTGTTTTGTTTTTTTTTTTAATATAATTATAACTATAATATTAATCATAAGATAATCATTGTATAATCATTTGTTTTATAATAATCATTATTAGGTAATCATTATATAATCATTGATTTTTATAATAATAATAATAATAATTATACTTTTATAAACTTTAAAAAAAAAAAGGTTTGTTTAAATTATTAAAAAAAAAGGAGAAAAAGTTTGTTTGGGTGTGAAAAGTTTGACAGGTTTTGAGGTACGGTTCAGAAAGCGGGTTCATTCGCGTGCAAAGGGTTTGAGTTAGCGATTACACGGGTTCTCATTTGGTTTGTGTTTTGAGGAGAAGAACAAAAGTATTAACCACCCGTTGAAATTATGGCATTTGTGTTTCACAAACCTGCGGCTCAAGAAATTACTCGTGAAGAGATACTTTCTGTCTTTTGCACTCCTGAATGTAGAGAAAGGGTTGAGGCATATCATTTACACAACGCTGAGCTAATACAAGATTATCAAGACATAAAAAATAAAAATTTTACTTTATCAAAGAATGAAAAGCTTTATAAAGATAAAATTGAAGCTCAGCGAAAAGACATCATCAAACTTAAGGATGATGTAAGTGTAAAAACAGCCCATTTCTTAGAGGCACAGGAGAAGGTATGCATTTTAACTAAGGAACTGGAAGATATTAGAGACAGATATCAAATTAATGAACTTAATATCAAGAAATTTGATTCTTCCAGCAAACTAGTTAAAAACCTGTGCGATCAACAGCTTGCGTACAAAGAAAATAAAGGGCGTGGTTTGGGTTTTAATAAGGCTCCTCCTCCTTATAATGACAATTATACTTATTTACCTATGACTGAGGAGGAGATGATAAATGAAAGTCAAATGACTTATGGTCCCAAAAACAATAAGTCATCATTTAATGGCAAACCAGTTGAGAAACAGAAGTCTGCTCCAATAAATTTTGTTTCCAAAGGCTCAATTGATCCTAACGTTTCATCTTCATGTGCAGATGATAGTTCTGAAGTAAAGTGTGGAGATGTTCATGGGAGTGAACCAGTCGTTATTTCAAATATTTCTGAACCTTATCTTGAACCTTATTCTGAACCAACTGAATCTGACCTTGCTTTTAGTCGTTCTTTGTTTGCGTCATTTTCTGCTTATGTTTCGTCTTTTGAGCCTGATGTTTTGGGCAAAACTGATAATGTTTGTGTTGAACCTTTGAACAATAAGTCTGGTGATGAATCTTCTTCAGTTAATGATTGTGATTGTGATGTTTCTAACTCTTCAGTTGATGATTGTGTTACAGGTGAGGTCCCTCAGGATACATTCAGTGAAACCACTGAAACTTCTTCTCAAGAAAATCAAGAATGTCCTGATTCATCTTCTGAATCGGTCTCAGTGGACGTCCCTAATGTTGAATCTAGTGGGACCCCATTGGAAACCGTGGATGAAAGCAAACCTAAATCGGATTCACATGATACATGTGTTGACGAAACATGTGTTGATGAAATTTCAACTTGTTCTAAAATTAAAACTGAATCTGAATCTATTAAAGAAGAAAAAGGAGTTGAAATAAATGAACAGTCACCGAAAAATGTTTTTGAAAATAAAGATAAACCTGAAACACCGGTTTTTCAAAATGATCAAGATAAAAGTGAGAAGGATGAATCTCATCATCCGTCTACATCTCATGCTTGTGCTAGTTCTGATCAGCAGGTACAGAAGAACTCAGAAAAGGCACATGGAACACAAGCAACGCAAGCTCGGTCATCTAGACCTATCAAAACAGCTAATGCGTGGAATTCCTGGACACATTGCTAGAAATTGTGTTCATCATCCAAAAGTGCAACAAAATGCCAACACTCACTTGTGTGCTGATGTTTGTGAGCCGGTTCACAACACGCAAAAGGAGCCAAAACGAGTAGATCAAAATCGAGGGTATAAGAAGTCTGCTCATCAAGGACAAGGCAGCAATAATCCTCATAAGGCTCGTGACAAGGTGAATGAAAGATTCAATCAGGGAGAAAAGACGAAGAATGGTGCTCATAGCAACAAGAGTTCTGCAAACAGCAAATATAAGCACCCAAATTCGTCTTCGTCTGAAAGTCATGTGCAGGCGCATCCAACACGAAGAGGACCGGTTTGTCCTTCAGGGTCTGCAAGAGCAAATCCAGCTGATCAGAATGCTTTCTACATGAAGAGACAAACATGCTTCAATTGCGGCATTGCTGGTCACATATCTCGGAACTGCACACATCGTCCCTACGTACCATATTATATGCAAAATCGGAGGGTTACACCAAAGGACAACTACCATTCTAAGCCAATGAAGGTATCTTCACCTAAGGCAATGAAGAATGTGAATCCCAAGGTTAAACCTTCTGATGGGGATTGGAATGCTGCTAAAGCAAAAAGAAAACAAGCTTTGAAACCTACACAAATTTCGAAAAATAACAAGGTTGATAAGTCAACTGTTTTGCTAAAGGCATCTAAGAAACTAGAAAAGCCTAAACAAATTTGGAGAGCAAAACAAAAAGCAGCTACATCTCCAATTCTTGAAACTAAAGGGGACTTGTGTTTGAAAGAAGTGTCTTATTTTGATGCTTCAGGAAATCCCAGGACCACGATGGCCTGGGTACCCATGTCTTACTAATCTCCTTATTTTTCAGGAACAACTAAGGAGGAGCTGTTGACAATCTCTGGAATGTTGATAGCAGTTGTTCCAGAGATAAAAACGGGTAACATTTCTCTGTTGCAAAAAGTTCAAATTTTTTTTACAGATGATATGTTTCCTTTGAAGGAGATAAAAGAAGTATGAAATGATCAGCAAAAGGTACCATTTAAATTCAGTACTTTGATTTGAATTTTGATTAGTCTTCAATCTGATGACAGAACGGTTAAGCAAAAATATTTTTCTTCTTTTGCTTAGTTTATAACTTTGTACATAATGTGTCCTTTCTCTAGTAAATGGTAAATTTGCGCAAAAATACAAGATTTATGCACAAATTTAGGGGGGGAGAGGAACATATAGATAGATGTAGAGTTTAGGGGGAGAAAACTCAGAAAATACAAAAAGAGTTTGCTGTAAATATGTATTGTTTTAGGGGGAGAAAATGAGAAAAATACAAAAACATTTGAAAAATGAAAAAGCCAAAAAGAAAGATTGGATGATATGGGAAGTGAAATAAATGTTCGTGTTAAAGGGTTTTGACTAACACATGTAAGGTGCCATAGCTGAAAAGACTAGGATCTACTGCGATATGTCGATAGGCTTGACGCTCAACATGATAAAAGATACTAAGTGATATAAACATAACGAACTATGTACCATGTGGGTAACATACCAATGGCGTATGATTTTATGGTCTTAAATCTTGCGTTGATAGATAGCCAACATCTGAGGTTTCGGGTCTTTATATTGTTGAATCATCCGGGGATATCTTGGATGTCTTTCTGTTCAGAACTAAAATTGTACATGACCCCAGGAAAGAAAGTCACTTGGAATTAGCTCATTTCTATTTGAATGTCTGTATGTTGTCCCGATACACACAATTTTGATCTGATTCTGAAATCTTCTCTGAAAAACTCGTGTACCTCCTCTGCTGCATCCAGATATATGCTGACCTGGAGGTGCTAGGCAACGACAGCTTCTGCTGCATCCAGATACATGCTGACCTAGCTGTACGTTGTCGCACTATAGATCTAATACACCCGAAAGAGGCCCTCTAGTGCCCAAAAGAAACCCGTGAAACCTATATCAAATTGAGAAAAACTCATTTGATCTGTATATTATACCATCTCTGCTTAAGATCTATTCTGTTCTTTTCTCAATCTATTCCCAGTTAAGATTTCAGAAATCTGGATTGGACTTGTGAAATATGTGGTAGGGAAGATACTTGCATGATAGAGTGTGCTGTTTATATTTCCATGATTTGATTAGTATTTATTTGGGTGTTCATTGTTAAGAAATCAAAACATGATAAAATAGATTATATGCAGACCTAGACACAGTCAGGATATCTTAAAGGATGACATCAGTATACTCACCTGCTACGATGAATCATTGTGCTTACCTTGATCGCGGGGGTATGCCTTGGAATGGGACACACGGGTATAATAGTATAATATTATCTAAAGCATATCACGAAGTTGAAAAGTTGAAAGTTGAGCGTTAAAGTTTAAGTGGACAAACATATTGGCAATCGCATAGACCAGTTTGATTATGCTCGTACTGAAAAGTGTTCCTTAGTCCGCCTGAGAACGAATTTTGATCCCATTGCAATTGTAATTGTATATTATGGTAGTTGTTTATATTTTAAGTTCTTATTTGTTTCTTGCTCTTAAAATTTAAAAATTAAAAAAATAAAAATTCAAAAATACAAAAATAGTGTCTTGCTTTTTTATAAAACCAAAAATCCAAAAATAGAGTGTTTAATTGTTTTTCTTAAAATAAAAAATGTAACCGTTCTTGAAGATTTGACTGGTCATCAAAAGTTGAAAGAATTTAAATTGTGAAATCCGAGTACAAGTACTTGGATGTACCTAGTGTTCATGTGGTACGTTCCTCTGTTGCATAAGAAATGTTTGCTTATGAGTTTGTGAGCATGTGCAGAACTTGATTTCAATCAAGAACAGGGGTTGATGAAGACTGAGATGCTGTTAGTTGCTGAAGAAGCCTGAAGCAGCACAACAACAAGATGTACCTGAGTCAGAAGAATCGGATACGAATTGCCGTCTGACAGTGATAGTGCACTTGAAGAAGTACCGTGAACCTGCTTGAAAGACAAAGAATGAAGAAGAAAAGAGCTGCTGAGAATCCTCCTCTCACATTCTTTTTAACATGATTTTCAAGCAAAGCTGATCGAGATCCTGATATGAAGCTAACCACAAAAGCTGAAGAAAGAGACCCAGTGCTGAGAGTTCAGAAGTCAAGAACTTCCACAACATCTGCAGCATAGAGACAACCATAGACTTCGTTGAAGACGTTGCTGAATTCATGGTATGAAGACAATTTGATGGCATCAGTCTAGGGGGAGATTGTTAGGCCCTAAAGTGTGAGACTGACGCATCAAATTAACACAACGGGTTATGGTTACGAGCTGGGCCATACCGGGTTAGTTTATATTAGGTTGTGGACCTTTATAGGTCACTTGGGCTAAGCTTTAGGCCATGTGGGCCAAGCAGGCCCAAGGGGAGCCCATGTAGGGAAGTGGGCTTTAGTAGGTATATAAACAAGTTTCTAACTTGTTTTAGGGTTTGAACCTCCTAGTTACAGAAATTCTAGAGAAACAGAGAGTGGGAGGCGATTTGGTTGTGAGCACTTGTACTAGACGATTTTGCTTTGATAGTAATAGAATCGTGTGCAAGTGTTGAAAGTGATTCGGTGTGTTCTTCGTATTCGGTTCGTATTTCATATTTTTGTGTTTTTCTTGAATCTCACCAAGTTTGGATTCCGCACAAACTTGGTGATTGTTTGATATCATTGAAAGATCCGTTTCACGGGACTTACAGATATCTCTTCAAGAAGCAGGATGCTAAACCACGTTTGATTCGGTGGATTCTACTCCTCCAAGAATTTGACATTGAAATAAAAGACAAAAGAGGAGCAGAAAACACCACAGCAGATCATCTTTCGAGCCTAGAAGACCCAGCTTTGGAGGCAACCAGGGACGAGCAAATCAATGAAACATTTCCAACAGAGTCCCTGGAAATGGTGGAATACCGAGAAGAGCCATGGTACGCCGACTATGCTAACTATCTAACTAGCGGTATAGTCGCAAAAGGTTGGCCACATCATCAAAGAAAAAAATTCTATGCTGATGTAAAGCATTACTTTTGGGAAGACCCTTATCTTTTCAAAATGTGTGCCGACCAACTCATCCGACGATGCGTACATGGTAGTGAAGCAAGGAGAATTCTCCGCCATTGTCATGAAGGTCCATACGGAGGACATCATGGTGCCGCAAGTACCGCACGAAAGGTATTTGATTCAGGATTTTACTGGCCAACCATTTACAAAGACGCCCAAAATCTTGTCAAGACATGTGACGCTTGCCAAAGAACAGGTAATATTTCTTCCAAAAATGAAATGCCCCAAAATGGCATTCTTGTTTGTGAAATTTTTGATGTGTGGGGACTCGACTTTATGGGACCTTTCCCACCGTCAAAAGGAAACAAATATATACCTGTGGCGGTAGATTACTTGTCTAAATGGGCCGAGGCCGAGGCACTTCCAACCAACGATGGAAGAGTCGTGGTAAGATTTCTGAAAAGATTATTCTCTCGTTTTGGAACACCAAAGGCTTTAATAAGTGATAGAGGTACCCATTTTTGTAACCATCAACTTGAAAAAAATCTTAACAAGGTATGGGGTCTATCACCGGGTTTCAACGGCATATCACCCTCAAACAAACGGACAATCCGAAGTGACTAATAGAGGTTGAAAAAGAATACTCGAAAAAACCGTAGGGTTAAATAAAAAAGAATGGGCCGACAAATTAGACGATGCTTTATGGGCTTTTCGAACTGCTTATAAAACAACAATAGGTACAACCCCATATAAGCTCGTCTATGGAAAAAGTTGCCATTTGCCGGTAGAAATAGCTCAGAAGGCCTACTGGGCAATTAAAAATGTAAACTTAGACTTAGAAGTTGCCGGTAAAAATCGATTTTGCTAATTAAATGAATTAGACGAATTAAGGAATTACGCATACTCTAACTCCGAAATATATAAGGAAAGAATGAAAAATTTGCATGATAAACATATTAAACCTAATGCATTTCGAGTAGGAGATCAGGTTCTATTGTTTAATTCACGACTTTGATTGTTTCCTGGTAAATTAAAGTCTAGGTGGTCAGGACCTTTTTCCATCACCCATATTTTCCCACATAGTGCAGTCGAAATTAAATCTCGGAATGGAATTTCGTTCAAAGTCAATGGCCAACGGCTGAAGCTTTATCAAGGATTCATTGAGGATGAGGAGGAAGAAATCTCGCTTCAAACGGTCGAAGAATGACACAAAGGTTCAAGCATCAACATCATACCTGGTAAGTTACGAACAATCGGGAAGACATCTGAATCGGTAAGATCTCTAAACCAAGTTTTGGGAAACAGGACACTCACACGAGCACTTAAAAAAATTCAAACTCCCCCTCCCATGGGGCTGTGCTCAGCGAGCACGGGGCCGTGTCCGCGCAACTGTCGGGATAAAACTCCCATTTCCATTCAGTTTCTTCATTCCACACGCCCCGTTTCCCCAAAAACTCTCTGGTTCCGGCGATTTTTCTGCAAGATTTCGACGTCTCCCCTACTTCTAACAACATCAAGGTATGATTCTATCATCATTAGTAGTTAGATTAGGCACTTGCATGTAGTTTAAACACCAAAAATTTGGGGAAAATCTAGGGTTCTTCAACTTGAACCAGATCGAACCTCAAATTTTTGTATAAATCTGTTAGCATTAGTTTAGATTCATGTTATAGAAAGTAAACCAACTTGTATTGTTTGTAGATTTGCCCGATTTCTCATAAATACCCAAACCCTTGTTTTTTAACCGAAAAAGATAAAATTGAAAGGGTAAACGGTTTTTTAGGAAAAACGGCACTTAGGGTTTCAATTTCGGGGAAAACCGCCCCTACTGGACCAAAAATTTTCAAGTTTTCGGGACCGGGTCGAAAAATGGGATTTTTGGGAAACAGACGCCTGGACACGGGGTCGTGCTCGCTGAGCACGGGGGTGTGTCCAGCCGAATTCTGGCAAACTCGGGGCCGTGTTCAGCCGACTGTTTTCAGTTTTCTCCGAAATTTTCACTGTTTCTTGCTAATTGTTTAGTGTTTTCTTTCAGATGGCCAAGAAATTCACTCGATTCAATGCAAATGAGTTGGATGCTCGAGCAAGATACGAAGTGCTAAGAACTAGGCCCGAGGAATACCCACGACAAGCATGCATGGATCTTCTAGGAGCAGTGAACCAGCTAGACCGCTTCAACAACGTTGTCACCGGCCCACTATGAGCTGCCCTTTTCACTCGGCTTCGCTCCGTGCATGAATACAACATGGAATTTTACAGCACGTTCGTCTTTAAGACAAGAGCTGATCCGCTCGACAACGATGGGGTAGAGTTCCGTTGTGGGGGAACTAGGTACTCGATTTCGATCGCCCAGTTCGGGGCAATAGTTGGGTTGTATGCGGAAGAAGATGTTGGGGATGAAGAGAACACAGGCGGTCTACGTGAAATTCAAGAAAATCAACGTCAAGCTGTTTGGGCTCAACTAGGGGAAGGCAACTACAACCCGAGCCGGACTAAGAGCACATAGTTGAGAGACCCTTTTTATCGCTACATTCACAGGGTCCTCACCTACTCTCTTAGCCAAAGACACGACAACAGCGGTGTTGTAGGGTTACGGGATCTGGTAGTTCTCCATTGCATCCACAACCATGTCAACCTTGATGTTCCATACTTGCTACTCCGAAACATGCACCTGAACCAGCTTGCTACTCCCCCGACACCTATTTTCTTTGGAGGGTGGATTTACCGCCTTTTCAAACACTTTGTTGATAGGATGCCAAGGTCTTTTCAAAAGAGCCCATGGTCGGGAAGGGTAGACATGGTCATTTGCCGCCCCATGAACTTGATTTATGAGGCAGAAGACGGGACAGTCAGTTTTCAAAGAGTTCAAGGGCATGCATGGAACCCGCAAGAAGCACTCGTCTTACACGCTCCACACATCCGTCCTCCTCCTCAGTACCACTACCAGCCCCAGGGTGATCCTGGCCAATCCTCCTCACAAGGAGGCGGTTTTCCTAACTTTCAAAGCTTACATGATTTATTGCAGGAAAACCTCATGTGCACCAGGAACACCTACAACATGGCTAGCAACACATACACCCGGGTCGGAGCAATAGAGAGGAACATCTCCGATATGCAGGATGATATTGGAAACATCCGGGAGTATATGGCGGGCCACGAAGGAGGTGATGATGATGATGATGATGATGATAAAGACGAGGACATGGATTGAGCGGGAGGAGTAGAAGGTAGCATCCCACGGTTGGAGGTCCCACAGGTTAACCCCCTTATCTTATGAATAATTTCCGGCCAGCGTGCCGCTTGTTGAACAATTTACTTTCTTTAACTCTTTTTTATTTCTGCATTTCTTTCTCTTTTTTAAACTTATGGTATGGATGATTAACGTTGGTAAATTAGGATGTTTGTTATTGTTTGGTGTGGTATTTATTAGTTAAACAGGTACATACGAGGCTTAGAGCACTAAACATTAGTGCTACTAAAGCCAGGACAGAAAAAACCGAAGCCAGAAACCTGTTTTACACTTTTGCAGTTTGTCCACATGGGGACGTGCTCAGCCGACACGCCCCCGTGCCCATCGCCCAGACCTGCTGTTTGTTTTATTTATGCAGACTTTCGCCAGACACGGGGTCGTGTTAAGCCGACACGTCCCTGTGTCCACCTTCTGTAAGTTCTTGTTACTGGCACTCTGTACACGGGGTCGTGTTCAGCCGACACGGGTTGTGTCCAGATGCCTAGTAACATAAAATTTTGTTTTTAACACACCTTTTACACATTCAATCAACCAAAAAACCTATTTTTGGGACACATTGAGGACAATGTGTAATTTAAGTGTGGGGGGGATGCTAAAACCTTGAATTTTGCAAGTGCTAATTACAAGCCTTACACAAAACTCTATTGGAACCGCTAAACACCCCAAATTTTTTTCATTTTTATACTTGTCTTGGTTTAAATTGGGAATAACAAGTTCTAAAAAGGTTATACTGTTACAAATTTACAACCGATAGCGTCGTGATAAAAAGAACAACCATAAGAAAATTATGAAAAGGCATGACAAATCTAGTTAAAATTTGATTGTATATACTTGATCACATAAAAACCCATTCCCACAAAAAGTGAGTTTTGAGCCTTTATTGAGCCTACAAATACACATCTTTAAACTAAATGCTCATTTTTCGTTTCTTGTGTGAATAGCCGCTTGGTTTCTTACAACTCTAGAACTTGCCACGATGATACATTCCCGGTCCTTACCAACTTAAACCCAAGCAAGTAAATGATGGAGGCATTAGGACTAACCTTTTTATTTCAACACCATTATTGTTTTTTTTTACCACCTACCCAAAATCCTCTTAGTTAACCCATTTGAGCCTAAACCTTTTCATTTCTAAACCCAAAACAAACACCCTTTTACCCACCAAAACCCTTTTTCATTATAAACCCTTTATGTTAGTAACAAAGCTCGGTTTTCTTGTGACTTCCTTTACAATGTATTCCACCCCCGAGAGTTATAAAACCGAAAACAGTTAAGAGAAAAGGGGGGAGCATGAACTCGCTGTTTTACGTCATCGGTACTCGTAACTCAAATCTCGTCAGCAAACACGACTACCTACATTGTACTATGGTCTATTAGACGAAAGGGTCGTGCCTTGCCTTAGTATTCACGTTTTTAGTTACGTTTCTTCCATGTCTTCAATGTTATCCCAACTTATAATTACTTGTTAAAATAATAATTACTTTAACTTTAAATTATATTTAATTTTGGAATAATTGTTAAGCAATATTTTGTAACAATACTTCTCAAGTATTTGTTTTCGTATTTCCTTCCCAAGGATGGGGGTATCTTATACACGTGTATTCGCATTCTTGTATTTGTATATCTTGCCATGTATTGGCGTCGTATTCCGATGTATTACTCCAAATAAAATATGCCAATATATTTCCCAATATATATTCCCAAAACAATATATTTTCAAGTCTCACTTAGAAAATATATATGAACTTATTTTGTCCAAAAATAATGTATTTCAAGAAAATATATATATTTTTCCCAAAATCATATATCTTCTAAATATTCTAACACTACTAGAAAATATGGTTTTTGTCATGTAATTTTTGGTTACAAAATGGTAGTAATTTCCTTGTTGTCACCAGTTTGCCACCAAAAATGCGGTGACAAAAACACCCGTGTCAATTGCCCTAATGTCACCAAATAGCCACCATTTTTATATTTTGCTACCTTATTTTTACCACCACAAAATTGGTCAAAATTATTTGCCACCGCTTCATAATTGCTACACTCCGCCTTGTTTGCCACCGAGTTGTGACGCATTTTAATACCATTTAGTCACTGATATTGCCACCATTTAGCCACTATTTTTTACACAATTTGTGAGTTTTGATACCATTTAGCCACCGATATTGCCACCATTTAGCCACCATTTTTTTACATAATTGTGACCACCTTGGTATAGTTATTTGCTACCATTTATTTGCTACCATTTACTGATTTCAAAATTACATATCAATAAAACTACAAATAACATAAAAAGTTTAATAAAATCCCAAAATGATATACATCTTGTTTTCAAAAGCATATAAAAAATACCAACTAAAACATAAAATAACTAAAATTATCCTAATAAGATAAACATCCAAAAATTCAAAACCAAATGTTTATAGCCTATCTTCGAACGGTAGCTGTTAACATAGATAAGTCATGATGGATTCTTTTCATTTGTCGTCTTCGATTCTAGATTTTTCTAGGACTTTTTTTAGAGCTCTTCGTTCTTTTAGAGCTCCCCTTGAAGAATTGATACCGAGTTTTGTTGCAGCTTGGTGAAAAGTTTCTAACTCGCTATTTTCACAGCTGCTGTTGAAATTTCTTCCTTCTTGTAGTAACCCGATTATCTCATCGCCTATTTGTTTCTCTGACGGATCAAGTGAAAATTCTATTCCCTTAAGTTTAGCTATAACATCTGCAATCTGAAGGAACGGAAGTTGTTATAGTTTAGTTTAAAATAAATTAGATTCAATTGTTAAATGCATTATTTATGCAGCTTACTATAGTTGATGAGGTTTTGAAAGCAAAATTAGAAAATTATTTAAAGTAGAGGTGGTAATTTTGAGCCACTTGGTTGATTTGAGTATTGTTTTATTTCAAACGGGTCGAAACGGGTCGAATATGTTGAATAAAAAAGCATTACCTAAATGGAAAATGGGTCATCTAAAGGGTTGAAATGGGTCATATTCCTGTATCGTTTTATTAGAATGTTTAGAATATTAACTATAAGTAAACCGTTATGTACTTTATTAAAAAAAATGAACACAAAAGGTGTTTTGAGGATCATCCCAACCAATACAGACCGTTTCAAACAGACTTGTTTTGACCCGTTATCCAACCTGAACATCTAGCCAGCCACATCAACTGTTTCAACACAAATTTTCCCTTCAAAATTGAAGTTTTTGTTAGTACCTGAGAACCAATAGTTTGTGGGACTATATCTTCAACACGTCTAAGACTATCTTCCAGAGCAGATTTCGCCTTTTCAAATTTCATAACAACAGAATCTCCCGTTATAGCCTGCAAAGGATATTTACATCGATCAGAGTAAGCAACTAGCCCACAAATGCCCAACATTGTACATTTAGGTATCAATTATCATACAAGAGTGAACATACCAGGTAAAGTTTACTACATTCGGCACAATGCTGAAGAAGCGTTTTCGCCTTTTCTAGGGCTATATGCAACGAACATGACGCCTTAATTCCTGTAGTACTCCGAGGCCTCACGGCTTCTAGGTCGGGGAAAATAGTCAACACTTTGGCATAGATCAAAGAAAGTGATGAACACATTCCTCCATGTAACTACAATCATCAATCAGCAGAGCAGAGATATTCAAAAATTTTAACCATAATACTACTGTCATATGTTCAAACTTCAAAGTACTCTTCAATAAGGTAATTAAAACATGAAATCTTTTAATGATTGAAATCTAGTAACTTTTTAAGGTAATTTCTTTGTGATGTGAGGTACAAAAGTAGTATTTACCTTTGGTTCACCAAGCGCAAACAAATTCTCTTCAATCTCCGAATTGTCCATGACTACAAAAGTTCAAATCACCTGAGTGATTAAAAGATATCTCAAAATCTAAATGAAATGAAAATATATAAGAACAGAAGAATTGCTTGCACTACAGAAACAATGAAAAGATTACCTGTAATTTAACCAATGATGCTTCATTAAAACGGATACTGGAACAGAAATCAACGAAACCGCTAATCATTTTTGGGTTCATCAGATACGAAACTGACGCATAACTAATTAGGGGCCAAGCTAAACTGTTGTAAATAGAAGATGGGATTGAAATGAAAAAGATATAATAATGTAATAATTAGGGGTGGCAAAATGGGTGGGTTGGGAAGGTTTGGGTAATGAGTTATAGGATGGGTATGGGTTAGGATGGGTTTATTAAGAAATGGGTTAGGATGGGTTTAAGTCAAGATGGGTTTTTGTCAAGATGGATTTGGGCATGATAGGCTAAAAATATAAATAAATAAAAAAAAATTAAAAAATCAAAAAAAATTTAAAAAAATCAAAAAAAATTTAAAAAAATCAAAAAAATTTAAAAAAATTTAAAAAAATTTAAAAAGAAAAAAATTAAAAAAAGAAGGTTCGGTGCTTTTTGAGGATTGTACGTCACGATGAACTTCATTTGGTACCGGGTACCGGTACCGAACCATTTGATAAGATAGAACTGAAAACTACATATGATTACAATGTATCATATTAGAATGCAATAATAACTCTTCTTTCACTTAACAGCACAAATGTAGTTAAAATGAAACTACTATTTAAATACCACAATGATTACTGTTTGTAGAAACCATAATCAAATTGCTAGCATTTACTACAAACTTCCTAATCTTATATTTTTTTTCCCACCATGAGAACCCGTTAGCGAAAACTCACAGGCCGAACCAATACCCTGCCAACCAACAGGTCACGTAAAAACTATCTACGGTCATCAGATTAGCTTCTTTTGTGTAGCTGTCTATTTAAAGAAAGCCTGGACAATTGTGAATATTTTGTGTGTATAACTAAACACACTCATCGTTCTTATCTTGCCTATTGTTCCATAAAACACTAGACAATATGAGTCTGCTTCTTTCCAATTATCCAAAATTCTAGACTTTTCTAAACAGCACCAGTATATATATAAACAGACCACATAAGTTACTCAAAATGTTACCATAATAACCCCAATATCATGCAAACCCTAACATCACAACACTAAAACTCAAAACATAAATCACCTTACTAATTCAACCTTATGAAACCATAAAGCAAACCCTAGAACTAAATTACAAACTAGAAATTAGAAAAAGTACCATCAGTTTCGAGATAAATTCGGCACTGAATTTCTTCACCAGGACCAGCTTCTAAATCGATCTTATTCAGTTCAATTGCGAGCGAAGGTGCAACCAGAGGAGAGGAATCAGCGCGATCAGCCATGGATGAAGATCAATTTGGACAATTTCAAGAACAGAATTTTGTGATTCACATAAGAATTGTGGTGAAAGTGGTTGTGCGTATCGGTTTCAACAAACGTGAATTAGATCATACAGCAGCACTTTGGTTGTTTCACACCAAAAAGTTTACGAATAATGGAGTTAGGGTTTTGGTAACCGGCGAACACAGAGCAATTGGAGGGTATGTACGATATTAAGAGGGTTTTCGTGTGATCGGAGACTCAATCAAGCAGATATTGAAGGTTGTAGGATGAAGTTATTTAGTTGTGATTGCAAGGAAGGGGATTTTCAATCAAAACCCTAAATAATGAGCGGGATATTAACCTAGTTAAATTTGGGCTTAAAAATTCGTTTTTGTTACCGCTAAGACCGTACCAATTAAAAAAATACGCAGGATAATCTAGAGAAGTTATCCTTATTTTTCTACAAATTTGTCACCAAAAATAGATGGTGGCAAAATTTTTCACCGTTTTGCTACCAAACGATGCTGAGTACGCTTAATTTACATATCCGTGGGAAATAGGTGGCTAAATTTGCCATCGATTTTTTCGGTAGCAAATTTTGGTGACAATTGCCAAGTTTTCTAGTAGTGTAAGAAAATATACTTTTACTTCCAAAAATAATATATTTTCTCCTTGTCGAAAATATGATATAGCTTGGTAATATTTACAAAAATCATATTTTCATTTCTTTCGTATCCAAAATAATATTTACCAAAAACATGCTTATAAATGTATTTTCCGGAATACTTGTAAGTTACGTTCTATCGTTCGGTTTCGCAATATTTTGTGTGTAACTTATATATTTATTCCTTGTGACTTTTGGTAATATTTTGGATTGTAAATTTCTTGGTATTTTGTTAAGTCATACTATTTTAAATCCTGAAACAATATAACTAATAGACAAAATATACAAATAATCACACACAATGTGTCTTTGACGTAAATATATTCTAAATACATATTTATCCATTTTTATTTATTAAAACCAACCTCCAATACTTGTATTTTTGTAACAAATTCTATGGCAAAGTTTATATTGAAACCCATGGTTAAAACACACTTGTAAATACTTGTTTCGAAAATATTTTTCTAAGTGTTTGTATTTTTAGAAAATTTTGCCATAGTTTCCCCTAAAAATGGAGGTGTCCATGCTATTAAAGCATATCATTTTCTTTTCAAAAATTCATCATAAACAATCAACAATCAATCTACACTTACCAAGTGCTAAAACAAAGCTATCTACATAATGATCATGAACTTGAGTTTTCATAAAAACTTGTAGTAACTTGGTAGTATCTTTAGTAGACTTAGTTACCCCTTTAAAGTGTGTTTATTTCTTTAAAAATCTCATTCTTGAAAGATTTGAGTGTTTGCAACTTGTTAGATGATTTTTCCAAAAATCATTCTTTTGAGTTTTTCTTGTAAACAAAGTGTTCTTATACTTGTTTTAATACTAGAAACATGATTGGTTCTTTTTAAAACAATGTTCATGTAAATCTTTGTGATTTTGCTTGGTTTCTTTGGAAAACTATTTTAGAAATCATCCACTCACAAGACTTGTATCTTGTTTAAATCATCATCACATGAAAACAACTTTTATTATTCAAGTTCATTATTATATATGAGGATGATCATCTTGTTTTGTCACATAATCATCCTCTCATTTGCTAGATCATGTGTTTAATCACAATCTAGCAAGCTCCTTATGATGATCAACATCAAAATCCCAAGAATATAACAATCAAGTATCATACATACACTAAACAACATAGTTTCATCATGATTTCATCATATTTCAAGCTTATGTTAGAGTTTTGTGAATATGTCTTTTAATGTTCATCAAGATTAACAATGTATATCATCTTTTAACTTACAATATATGAAATAACAAGAGATTATAAGGGCCTTACTACTAGCACAAGGCTAGGGAAGAACACAAGATGATGGTGATGACAAAAGTGTTGGATAAAAGCAATCGGGAGAGGTCCTTCAAGATCCAAGAGCACCGAGCTTCCTTAAACACCTTGTTACACCTTAGGAATGAACTTGGATTGAATGAACTTGAAATGGAAGTGATGGTGGTGTGGGGGTGGCTCTCGGCCGAGAAGAAGAAAGGAGGAGGGGGAGGGAGTTATGGTGTGTAGTGTGTGTGAAAATGAGGACCCTTAATCCTTCTTATAACACCTAATCCTTATATCCAATGGGTCTTGTGTCTTCAAAGTACATAACACAATCTTTAGCATATCTAAGGAAGATCAATTGGAGATTTAGAGATATCTTGCAGGATTTTGGAGGTGGGGTCACATAAGTGACCGTCCACTTATATAGGGGGGGGGGGGGTCTTGGTTGGGTTTAAATGGGTAGTTAGATTATTAAGTTAAATTTCAAGTATAGTGTTTAGTGTTTAAGTGTATGATGTGTAATATAGTGTGTTAGGGTGTTCGGGGATCATAACTATCTCAGAAACACTAAAACAATGCTTCTAGTATAATTTTGGTGTTTCGGGTAATGTCCGGTTGTTCGGTTAGATACCGGTTCGTTAAAGTGTCAAACTATTCCGTTTAGTGATCTTTATGTACCCTTTTGTGACACTTTTGATTCCCGACACTTAGGAAAGCATTCAGGACCATTTAGTCATATTTTTGCATGTTACTAGCTTGTTAAATTGCTGAATTTTGCTGAAATGTGCAGAATTCTGCACTTTGTGTGGGTTTTAGGCACCTTCCGGCACTTAAACTATCACCTGGAAAAGCAGTTTTGTGGTCCTTACTTCCCTACACACTATACTAGTGTAGAACTTGGTTTCTGTCTCACACTAGTTCTCAAAACATTTCCTGCCTCTGTATTGAACTCCCGTCAGTGCTTTTAGTTTGTCTGATAATGGTGTCAATTTTGTTTTGTGCATTATTAGAACTATATTGTGTTGCATGTAGTAATGATAAAAGTCTTGCAACATCAAATGCCATTGTATGTATATAACAGTAATCAAAAATTCATTTGTCTTGTAAACTAGATCATGCACAGTTATTAAAGCACATATTACTGTTCAATTAGTGTACGGAATGTACGGAAAAGTGACAGTTGTCACAGACTCCCCCGGTTAAAAGAATTTCGTCCCGAAATTCAAGCGATGCCATAGGTCGCAGGGGAGTTGTGAATAAATTGCGGTCACTTAGGTTTAAATTGTGTCTTCATGTTCCCATGTAACTCTGGGTCATGATATGAATTCTAACGTACTCAAGTAAATCAACTATGTCTTCTCCGTGTTTTGTGACTCTTAGTCCGCATCCTTAACAGGTTCTATAGTAAATTGGAGTTTGTCGTTGATGTGAGTCTTGTTTGTGGGAACAACGACTGTTCCTTGAGTCAGACTCCTCTAAAGACTAGACAGAATGTGTCTCGATCACTACTGATCTTTTCTGGAAGTTTCAGCTTGTGAGCAATGGTCCCGATCCCTACCAGGATCTCGAAAGGTCTAATATACCGGGGTCCAACCTTCCATGTTTTCCAAATCGCATCACGCCTTCTCAAGGCGAGGCTCCCATTAAAGCCATACTTCTTCTCTCAAATTCCCACGATTTATGCCGCTCATCGGCGCAATCTTTTTGTATTTCACGGGCTGTCTTGATATGATCACATATCTGAACGATCTTGCCTCTAATTTTTCCTGAACCAACTTGGGCCAGTAGATTGTTTATCTCCAGTCTTCGTTTAACACAACGGGGATTGACTTATTATGTTCCATATAAAGCTTCACACGAAGCGGTTTAAACAGCGGTGTGATAAATACTATTGTAGGAGAACTCCACTAAGGGCAAGTGAGTGTTCCAACTTTTCATCAAAGTTTATCACATAAGCACGTAACATGTCCTCACAGTCTGCATCGTTCAGTAGCTCAGTCCATCTTCGTTAATATTTAAGTTCTTACGATCAACAGTGTGCTGCAACCCTTGTGATCAGTAAAGGTCGTGCGGCGTTTTCTTACAGGTAATGACATCAAGTTTGCGGCGCGCAATTACTGTATCTAGATCAAGGTTTCTTCTCATGATCCCTTAATCAACGTGACGTGTATGTAATGCGGTGGTCTCGTTGCATCGACGCGCAATCGAGACTTTGTCGAGAGGTGTCACATAATTGCAACTCTAACTCCTTAGCTCTTGATTGCAGGGTTGGCATAAATCTCATTCTTATCCACCATGCATCCTAAAGTTCTTACCTCGCGAATTCGAAATCCGCCCTTCGACATTCTAGCACATAATTGTTCTTTCTCTAAGAGTCACAAGATAAATTGCAGATGTTGCTCACGACCTTCCTTGGTCGTTGGCCATATAAGAATGTAGTCAATAAATATAATCTAGATCTAGCCAGGTATGGCTTACACATTCGATTCATGAGGTCCATGAATGTCACACCCTCAAAATACCACCTAGGGAATGTCCCTGTTAGGCGTGTGACGTACCGACAATGAGCCACTAATTACATTGAACCCATTCAAGTTTATAAATAAAATCCCCAATTATTAATGAAAATTATCATCAACAAGTTTAAATGAAAACCAACGTGTTCAGCGGAAGCAAAAAGTAAACCAAGTTAAACTGTTTCAAAACCCAAGTATAATATCAAGAATCCAATCACATAAATCCTTCCAGTCGACCCATGACCACTCCAGCTACTCCAGACAGCAAGTTCCCAAATCCAAGATATCTAACGACCTGCGAGCATGCAACAAGTGTATCAGATAACGCTGGTGAGTTCATAGTTTTACGAAAACATTAGTTACCAAGTGTTTAGTTAATCCATTGAATTTAATGTTGATAATACCCCGAATACAAGACGGCTTCTGATTTACATTGCCCTTTCTCCAATGCTCCTATCAAAGCATTGGTCATGACTAGGTCATTAGTTCAACACCCGTCCTCCTAGGTACGGGGAGAGGTTGCCAAACCTAAGTAGCGCTAATAACTAATACCATGTTACCTATCAGGTAACCAAACAACACGGAGGGACTTTAAAGGTGATAGGATGAGTATATTATCGAACATTACTGATTTACAACAAGACGTATTCCTCTCAGGAATACCCAAACAAATTATCCAAAAACCTATCCCTCCCCGGGATACCCAAAGACTGTCCCAACCACCGGGACGCATGCTCAAGAGGAATGAACTCACCTTAGATTGCTTGGTATGTTACGTTCGTTATTTACAGTTGGTCACCCCCCCCCCCCCTTCCTAACATAGTTACCAATGATAATCAGACTCGTATCTATATATATGCATTTATACGCACACATTCAGATCACATACTTAGCAGGTTGCATATACCATGAAAGTTATTGTATAACACATAATAGATGTTCACATCTCATATAATTCACCTTATATGTACAAGTTTTACAAACTCCCTTAACAGTTTACATGTCACACACCAAACTCATTTAACATATAAGGGTATTGGTTTGGGCCGAGTACACGTCTACAATAACAGGGGGTTGTGAGTGCAGGAGGGTGTGCGACCCCTATGCATTGTGTAACGAAGTGTGTGAAGCACCAACATCTAATAGTTCGTAACGTTATTATAAAGCCAATTCACCATGCATGTAAAGTACATCAATTCACCATGCATGCAAGAAAACCAGTACCACGAAAGACTTTCGAAATTACGGGTTGTCACAATGAATATTGTCGATCCATGTGTTAAGCCAAATGGTACGACAAAGAACTCGTAATGCTCGAAGCGAGTCCTAAAGGTCGTTTTAGGGTTATTTCCTTCTTGTATTCATAGTTGAGGATATCCTGTCCTCAAGTCGATCTTTGAGTGGTAACTAGAACCTGACGATTGGTCGGTTCATGTCATCGATCCTTGGCAAAGGATACCGATCCTTGATATCCAATTCTCTAGGATTGATGCAAAGTGGAAACTTGTCAACCTTCTTCTTGTGTCCTTAACTAAGGACAGCGTGTCCTTAATTCCATCTTGGAGTAGTAGCTGGGACCTTGTGCTTGGTTGACAAGTCATCGGTTCTCGGTAAGGGGTACCGGTTCTTGTTGGTTAGTTGTCTAACTTCCTGTAATCCATGCGTAATATTTTTCTCCCTCATTATTCCCTCTGAGTTCCTCTCAGATTAGGCTATGTACGCGTGTAAAAACTGTTGTCCTGTTTCCTAACGAATAACACTGGGGCATCCCAAGGTGAGAAACTCTGCCTGATAGATTTCCTTTGTCCAGCAGCTCTCACGGCAGTATCAGAGGCTCTTGTATCTCAAACGAAACTAGTTGGTAAGGCGTCATCTTGTCACTGGTGCCGCTCCTGGCACGAGGTTCATCCTAAACTTCTCTTAAGTTTCCAAAATATAGTCCTTAATCATCTCTTTCGCTTAACTAACCTTCCATTCGCCAATTCTAAAGAATATGGGACGTCTATTCTACTCGAAACTAGGCCAAGTAGTTCTTAAGTTCTAAGGATACGAGATTAAAGTTGATGCCAGTATTAATCAGAAATGGATGCATAGAATTTGGTTAATAGGGAACGTACCCGTAACCGCGTCTAGATCCTGGCGTACTTCACGAGCTCCGATCGTGAAGACCCTTCCTTGCTTGGTTCTTCCTAGGGCAATCTTTCCTAAAGTGCCCTATTTCACCACACCTGTAGCAGCCTGGAATTTTTCCATTATCTCTTTCGTCTGGATCCTTTGCCCAACAGGCATCCTTGCTGTGCCCTTCCTTTCCACACTTTCCGCACTTAGGCCTCAGACATCGACCTTCATGGTAAAAAGTGCATTCCCCACACCTCGGCTTAGTCCCCAAGTAAACCTTACCACCAGCCTTATTAGTGGCTCCATAAGCTTTCCTGTCATGCGGCGGGTTCACTTCCTTTCTTTTGTTTGCTTTAGAGCTTTCATAGCTGACTTGGGTGCCTATCTTTAGGTTTGCAAACTTCCTTTTCTTGTTGCCTGATGACCCCACATGAGTCTCTTTCTTGTTATCCTCAGATTCCGAAAATTTTCCCATGCGTAGAGCCTCTTCAATAAGAGTGACACTCAAATCGATAGCCTCTGTGATGGTTGGGGGCTATGAGGTAGTAACCATGCTCCTAATTTGAGGTGCAAGTCCCCAAATGAATCGCTCAATCCTCTTCAATTCCGGCTTGACTAAGTAGGGAACGACCCTAGACAAGTCGTAAAATCGCTGGACGTACTTAGAAATCTCCGGCCCGTCCATTTTCAAATTCCAGAACTCCACCTCAAGCTTCTGGATTTCAACCCTAGAACAGTATTTCTTCTCCATCATTTCCTTAAGCTCATCCCAGCTCAGTGCATAAGCAGCTTCGTCCCCGAGGGTCTGAACCTGAAGGTTCCACCAGGAGTGTGCGCCATCTAAAAACAACCCTGAGATAAAGGTAACACTCCGCTGGGGCGAACAGTTACTCATTCTCAGGACGGAGTCAATCTTTTCTGCCCAACGAACAAATGCAACGGCACCTCCCGTGCCATCAAAATTCAATGGCTTACAGTCCAGGAACTTTTTATAGGTGCAGCCAGTTGGAGGGTTACTTCCAGAAGTGCCACCGCTACGTCCAGAGCGGAGGGCTTCATGCTGTGCTATAGCTTGGGAAATGTGTTCACTGAGTTCGGCCTCCGTTAACGTAATGGTGTCCGTGTTACGTCTGGGCGGCATTTCCGTCTGTCAAAATGGTAGGGAGTAGGTTAGACAACATTCTATAATTGTCTTTGTGGTACATAGTACCATATGCAAACATGTAATCACCCAATATCACATGCATATATAGTCAATAATGTACGAGTGAGGAAGCAATTACTGAGTTTTCATAATATGAAGGTAGTAGTGATTTTCCTCCTACGTTAGCTTTCTTTGGTCTTTAGCTTCACAAACGGGTATACTTTCCCAGAGATGGGGTTGTCCATGTAGGGGCGATAGAGAGTGTAACGTCACTGAATCTTTCCCGCGTGTTGGCCATCTCTACTTGCTTAGATATCGGTTCTTAAACAATTCGTGAATGGGCAGAAGTGTCAGACACGAAGTAGGCAAAGACAGGTTTCCTACTTTATAAAGTGCTAAAGCAATGGTCTATGTATTGTTCTACCAGATGAAGGGGTGAACACCTATAGATTATTTTTGGAGGGATGGTGATCATTAACCTGACCCGTAGAGTCCACCAGGATTTCCATGCACTACAAGTTGTTATTACATGGGCCCCCGTAATAATAAATTGCCTTGCACAGTTACCCCAATTTTCCCTCATCCAGGCAGATGATCAACCAAGGAGGGGACACTACTGTCCTTATACCTCTAACATGGAAAGGACCATTGCGGTGGTCCACGCGATAACACTCGTTATCGTTACGCGCGAATAGGCACGATGATTAAACGAAATAAGAATAAGGAGAATTCCTGGTAGTTGGAGGGGCACCTTTAAGATGAATACTTCATCTTCCTTGTCTGGTCAAGTGTGTCGTCAATCTTGCTTCACAAAAGCCGCAGGGACCTTGTCCCGCTGATTAAGAAGTTGTCCAAGGTTGCCGCCTCTGCCTCGCCGTCACTACCATAGTCAGGCACCTTCACGATCGAGAGGGAAGAGCAGCCATCTCCTACGGAAGCAAGCTCAGAATCCCGTTTGGTAATCACTCTAGCCATGAGCTTTGCAATGAACGCGAGGCCGATAGCTTCATCGTGCGAGTAAGAATAATAATAGGATTCGAAGTCGAAGGTATCTTATTCACGTCAATAATCATTCCGTACACTTATTCGTATGTATATATCGATAAACAAATATGTTACTTAGCATAAACAGGCAATTCGATGCATCATATCACATATAACTCTCGTTTATCCTTTTGGGGGGTCATTTTCTCTTTGGCAAGTCTAACTCACGTAGACTATGCCTTAGTTGGCACCTTATTTTGGGGTATTCTCCTCCCTACTAATGTCCTTGCCTTGTCTCTTCTTTGAAAAATGTTTGACTCATGGATCTTGACGCTTACGTGAATGCAATGAAAACCTTTTTGTAAAAATGTTTTTGTGAGAGAATTCTAGTGATTGTAGTCTAGACTCGAGAAGGAATCCTAGTTCACTACAATCGAGGCTCTGATACCAAACTGTCACACCCTGACTTTTGCGGAAGCGTATGATGTGTGACTGGTTTAATATCATTGCATTCGACCATAATAAACAACTACATGATCAAAACGATGTTCATCCATTCATAAAACTTAAAGTGTTACAAGCACCGATTACTTAAGTTTTAAAACACAACCTTCGACTAAGTCATAAACCAACAAAAACGGACGACATCTAAACTTGAAATTTACTTCTAGGAACAACACCCGCGCCCAAGATCCAACCTGTTACCTTAAATACATGTAATTTTGGAAAACATCAACAAAAGTTGAGCGAGTTCATGCGTTTTATGTGAGTACTGGCAAACTTGGAAACCTTTGAGAGACTCCTTTGAAAACAGGTATGAAAAGCATTTATGAACATAAATAAATGTTTTACAAGGACATTAAGGCATGTGAGGACATAGGGAGCACTCAAAATGAGTAGGCTTATACCCTTGTCGATTTCCCTCGACTATGTCGAATTCCCCTTCGACTATGTCAATTTACCTTGACTATGTAATTTCCCTTGACTATGTCGATTCACCTCAACTATGTCGAGTCACCTCGACTATGTCGATTTCCCTCGACTGGGACACCGAAGCACTCGAGTGGTCACAAGTAACATGAGTAGGGTTCTGCCGTACCCGTTAGATCTAACCTTCGTCCCTAATTAAAAGTTAATGGCATTTCAAATTTAGTCTATGCTCACATGATCTAATAGTTCATTTCATAGTCAATTCATACCGTTTAAACATTTGTAACATGTATTCCACCCCCGAGAGTTATAAAACCGAAAACAGTTAAGAGAAAAGGGGGGAGCATGAACTCACTGTTTTGCGTCTTCAGTACTCGTAACTCAAATCTCGTCAGCCAACACGACTACCTACAATGTACTATGGTCTATTAGACGAAAGGGTCGTGCCTTGCCTTAGTATTCATGTTTTTTAGTTACGTTTCTTCCATGTCTTCAATGTTATCCCAACTTATAATTACTTGTTAAAATAATAATTATTTTAACTTTAAATTATATTTAATTTTGGAATAATTGTTAAGCAATATTTTGTAACAATACTTCTCAAGTATTTGTTATCGTATTTCCTTCCCAAGGATGGGGGTATCTTATACATGTGTATTCGCATTCTTGTATTTGTATATCTTGCCATGTATTGGCGTCGTATTCCGGTGTATTACTCCAAATAAAATATGCCAATATATTTCCCAATATATATTCCCAAAACAATATATTTTCAAGTCTCACTTAGAAAATATATATGAACTTATTTTGTCCAAAAATAATGTATTTCAAGAAAATATATATATATTTTCCAAAATCATATATCTTCTAAATATTCTAAGAAAATATATTTTTACTTCCAAAAATAATATATTTTCTCTTTGTAGAAAATATGATATAGCTTGGTAATATTTACCAAAAATATGCTCATAAATATATTTTCCGGAATACTTGTAAGTTACGTTCTATCGTTCGGTTTCGCAATATTTTGTGTGTAACTTATATATTTATTCCTTGTGACTTTTGGTAATATTTTGGATTGTAATTTCTTGGTATTTTGTTAAGTCATATTATTTTAAATCCTGAAATAATATAACTAATACACAAAGTATACAAATAATCACACACAATGTGTCTTTGACGTAAATATATTCTAAATACATATTTATCCATTTTTATTTATAAAAACCAACCTCCAATACTTGTATTTTTGTAACAAATTCTATGGCAAAGTTTATATTGAAACCCATGGTTAAAACACACTTGTAAATACTTGTTTAGAAAATATTTTTCTAAGTGTTTGTATTTTAAGAAAATTTTGTCATAGTTTCCCCTAAAAATGGAGGTGTCCATGCTATTAAAGCATATCATTTTCTTTTCAAAAATCCATCATAAACAATCAACAATCAATCTACACTTACCAAGTGCTAAAACAAAGCTATCTACATAATGATCATGAACTTGAGTTTTCATAAAAACTTGTAGTAACTTGGTAGTATGTTTAGTAGACTTAGTTACCCCTTTAAAGTGTGTTTATTTCTTTAAAAATCTCATTCTTGAAAGATTTGAGTGTTTGCAACTTGTTAGATGATTTTTCCAAAAATCATTCTTTTGAGTTTTTCTTGTAAACAAAGTGTTCTTATACTTGTTTTAATACTAGAAACATGATTGGTTCTTTTTAAAACAATGTTCACGTAAATCTTTGTGATTTAGCTTGGTTTCTTTGGAAAACTATTTTAGAAATCATCCACTCACAAGACTTGTATCTTGTTTAAATCATCATCACATGAAAACAACTTTTATTATTCAAGTTCATGCTTATATATGAGGATGATCATCTTGTTTTGTCACATAATCATCCTCTCACTTGCTAGATCATGTGTTCAATCACAATCTAGCAAGCTCCTTATGATGATTGTTGGATCGCCGTGTGACCCTAAGGAGTCAATCTGAGTAGATCATCATCAAAAACAAAGGCGGAATCAATGTAAATGATGTCAACACAGCTTGATACTTTCTAATCTTTATCTATAACTGATTTCCTGAGCTTTTACAAATCTGATTACAATTCGGCAGCACCTCGGCTCTCAAACAATGACTTCTAATTTAGTTTCAAATGACAGACATGGTCAGGTATTTATAGGAGTTTAATTCCGCTTGAAACAGACTCAAACGGAATCACCAAGTTCAAACGGAATTACCTAATTCCGTGCGGAATTAGTAATTTCGCTTGAAACCTTTAATTCCATTTGAAATGACATTGTTTTCTCGATATCCGTGCCCTGATCTATCTAATACAATACAAGACTCATTAAAGACGAAGTTAACAGACATCAGTGCACCAACAGACTCCCCCTTGGATGTTGACGAAGTCTTTAGCATCATGTCTTCAGTCTTTAGTCTTGATTGATCGTTCTCTTGCTCCAAATTGTTTTGACATTGTAAAGCTCCCTCCAATCTTCTATCTTCAAACTTTAATCTATAATCTCCCCTTTGAATGTTGATCCAGAATCTTGACTCCCCCTTTCGCAGACTCCTCCTCTCGATAAGCTTGGGCTTGACTTCTGGTTCAATCTTTGACATTTTCTTTGGCATGGGGATCTTTCACAATCTATTACCTGTTTCTCAAATATATAACATTACAATCTATTGTCTTTCAACAATAAATCTCATTATCTATCAGTTTTTAGAAATCCACTTAAGTATTCAGGTCCAAGTTAATGACCCTGATTACTCAATTTATCGACCAAGTCCAACTTAATGACCTTGGTTGATCTCAGACAAAATGAAAACTGATTTAGTACAACATTTTTTTTAAACATTTTCTGAAAATAACAAGTTTCAAATTAATGAACTTGTTTTGACTTTTCAATTCTCACAAACTTATCATGTTAAGCTCATAATTCATCTTCCAGTTCAGAACCTTCCTGCATCTGCTTCAATTCGAATCTGAAGATCAACTCTCCACTTTGATTTGTCGGAAAATAAAGCAGAAATGTAAAATCTTTTTGGTTTTTTAATAAAGTTTCTAAACTAGAAATGAATTACAGAAATAAAATGCAGTAAATGTAAACTATTTACAAACATATTTTTCGTGAGCGTGATAGGGAACCATATCAGCTATTTGACAAGTCACTAGTACCGTTAAGCTTTAATTTCATACTCAGAATTAAACAATTTGCTTAGATTATCGATATGCTGATCCACTTAAATTCTCACACAATTTTTCAATCTGTTCAGGATACGAATTAGGTGAATTAAGAACTTAAACTCATTCATGTGTCCCACCTCTTGAATATACTCCCGTATCCAGATCCCAATATTCAGTCTTACAGGTGAGTATACCACAGATGATATCTGTAAGGGGTTAAATTGCGAAACCGTGAGAGCTCAGGTCAGAACTTCCGTTCAGCAGAGAGATGACGGTTCGACTTTAGGTGTGTCCCCTTTAGAGGATCTTTTTTACAACAGCACATGATTAGCAATTTTCAATGTTTCATCATTTTTTATGCTGAGGGCGGCTCTATATTTCAAGCAATGCAGAAAGTATTATTCGGGGACTAGGCCATTGCTTCCGCAAAATCAGAAGTCCCGGGATAATATCCCAGATATCACTGAGTATAAAGACCTAGTATCTCAGAAAGAGGGATCCTTCAAACAAGATTTCAGGGGTTACCTATATATCCAAGTAGTGTTCCCCACGAAATAAGCAAGTAAGGATTTTATGTTTATATCCCGAACAAACCTACTAAATGTGTAAAACCCTATCGGCACATCATCAGCGAGACTGATTAACGCTTTATACTTTACAAATCTTTAGCATACCGTAACTGTCAAGCCAATATACTATCATTTTCCCTTTTTACACAAGCTCTTTTTCAGTTTTCTATTGTTTTTGGATTTTGAAATTTTCTCATGTTTTTGGATTTTGAATTTTTTTACTGTTTTTGTATTTTCTGAAAATATTACCCTATACTCGCCCCCTAAATACCAAAACAAGTAAAAAATCGACAAACCATTGCAGATTGTTTCTCATCGTCCTCTACAACTGTACCTTCATCAACGCCAATTATTCCATCCGACACCGATAAGAGCGTCATACCATTCAGTTTTAAAAGATATTTAAAACGTGTTTTATCAAAAGCTTTGGTATGTAAATCAGCTTTTTGATTGTCAGTGTGGATTTTCACAATTCGTATCAACTTCTTCTCGAAACAATCTCGGATGAAGTGATGTCGAATTTCAATGTGTTTAGTTTTAGCGTGATGAACTGGATTTTTTGTAATATTAATCGCTGCCTCATTATCAATAAAGATAGGGGTGTTTAGAAATTGCAAACCGTAGTCGCGCATCTGTTGCTGGATCCACAAGATCTGAGAGCAGCAACTGCTAGCAGATACATACTCAGCTTCATATGTGGACAAAGCTACAGAGGTCTGCTTTTTGCATTGCCAGGTAACCAATCGTGGTCCGAAGAACTGGCACCCCGCTGTTGTTGAGTTAGCGTTAACTTTGCAGCATCCGAAATCAGAATCGAAATACCCTTCGAGCGTGAAATCGCCTGTTTTTGGATACCACAACCCCAAAGATGGAGTTCCTTTCAGGAAGCGTAATATCCTTTTCACAATCACCATGTGCGAAGCTCTCGGGTTAGATTGAAATCTTGCTGCGAGGCAGGTTGGATACATAATATCGGGTCTTGAAGCTGTCAAGTACATCAGCGATCCGATCATGGAACGATACAGCGTTTCATCAACCTTCTCTCCGGTGAGATCAAGGTTTATCCCATGATTCGTTGCTAATGGGGTGGAAGCTGGAGTAGATCCTGACATCCCAAATTTCTCTAGAATATCATAAACGTACTTAGTCTGATGTATGAAAATTCCCTCGGGTAGTTGATCAACCTGTAGACCCAAAAAGAATTTCATCTCACCCATCGATGACATTTCAAATTTATGCTTCATAACTTGTTCAAAATCTTTGCACAGATTCTCATTTGTTGACCCAAATATGATGTCGTCCACGTATATCTGAACAATCAGAAGATGTCCGTTGACCTCTTTGGTGAAGAGAGTGGCATCCACTTTTCCTCGGATGAAGCTGTTGGCAAGTAAGTGTTGAGACAATGTCTCGTACCAAGCTCTCGGGGCCTGGTGTAAACCATACAGCGCCTTATCCAGTAAGTAAACCTTGTCTTTGTGGATTGGATCGGTAAAGCCCGGTGGCTGTCCGACATATACCTCCTATTTTACCTTCCCATGGAGAAACGCCGATTTAACATCTAGCTGATAAACTTTGAAATTTTTCCAAGATGCAAATGCCAGGAAGATTCTGATTGCTTCTAGTCGAGCCATTGGAGCATACACTTCGGTGAAATCTATCCCCTCCTGCTGACTGAAACCCTGGACAATGAGTTGAGCTTTGTTACGAATAATAACCCCTCTATCGTCTCTTTTACACTTGAACACCCACTTGGTGTTTATCTTCCTTTGACCATCAGGCAAATCTACCAATTTCCACACGCCTAACTTCTCAAATTGACTCAACTCTTCTTGCATAGCATTGACCCAAGAATCTTCAGTTAGCGCCTCCTTATATGTTCGCGGTTCGATCTGCGAAATAAAACAACTTAGTGAAAACTCAGTTTGTAAAGACGCAACTGTAGAATAAAAACAAGTAAGGCCTTGGTCTATTTGACGTCTAGTGCGAACGCCTGATTGTAATTCTCCAATGATCAACTCTTCTGGATAGTACGAAAGAGTTCTTGGCATCACTTCGCCTGGAACCTCTACCTCGCCTTCCAGATTAGTAACATTCTGATTTGCACCTTCTTCAGTGACTGGGTTTGTTTGACTTGAAATCTAGATTTGCTCCCCCTCAGAGTCTGAATCACCATGATCAAATACTGGCATGTTATCAGATTCTTGATTATCATTGTCTGTCGTCTGATTATCAGGAGCAACTTCATTTTGTTGAATATCATCATGTTCTCCAGCATTGCTCAGACCTGCTTCATTATCATTTGAAGTTTGTTGCGGTCGTCTTGAATACTCAGCTGGGAACCTTTCCTACGAAGACTCATACTCTCTCAGAATATCCAACTCGTCAAAGAAATCTTCCTTTTCTTCTTCCATGTCAAACGAATCCCACAAAGTGTCATAATGAAAACGCCATGAATCTCCAGGATTCTGCGGTGGTATTGTGTGACCTTGGCATTCAACATTGTGTGCTTCAATAATCCGCTTCAAGCTTGGAACAAAGACTCGTTTTAATGGACTTGAGTAACCCACAAATATTCCTTCAATGCTCTTTGCACCAAACTTTCCAAAAGGCTCTAGAACAGTGCAGGGAGACCCAAACGGTTTTAAATACTTCAGATTCAGTTTGCGGTTATTGATCAGCTCGAAACATGTCTTGTTGAATTTCTTTACAGTGAGAACCCGGTTGAGTGTATAGCAAGCGGCTGACACTGCTTCTGCCCAAAAATTGACTGGTAATTTAGAATCAGCAAGCATTGTCCTGGCCATTTCAATTAGCGTCCTGTTCTTTCGTTCAGCTACCCCATTCTGTTGTGGAGTGTAAGGAACACTAAATTCTTGCAATATACCTCTCTCATCACAATACTCTTCCATCTTGTTGTTCTTAAACTCAGTACCGTTGTCACTCCTGATTCTTCTGATTCGAGTTTGGTACAAGTTTTCAATTTTCCTGAACAACACCATAAACTTTCAAACGTCTCATCTTTTGACTTCAGAAATGATATCCACGAAAATCTGGAATAATCATCAGTTACTACTAGACAGTAGAGATCACCAGTTATGCTTTTAACGTTCACTGGACCAAAAAGATCCATATGAAGTCTCTCTTATGGTCGTGAGACTGAATTGACTTTCTTTTGAGGATGTGATTTCTTCTTTTGCTTGCCTTTGATGCAACTGATACACTATCCTTCCAGATGAAAACCTTTCACATGAACACCAGTAACTAAGTCGTTGTGCACCAGATGATTCATTTTTTGGAGATGAATATGGCCCATCTTTCGATGCCATAACTTTGATTCTTTTTTCGTTGCTCTTGACACAAAACAGTGTGCTTGACCCGTGGTAGTAGTTGCTACACTCATGTCCAACACGTACAGATCATTCACTCTAGGTGCCCTCATGATAATCCACTCTTCAGGAACAACAAATCCTGGTTTCAAGATCAAACATTCTTTGTCTGTAAAGTGCGTGGTATACATTCTATCACAAATCTGAGAGATGCTCAGAAGATTGTTTTCAACCTCGGCGATGTAGTTTACTCTTTCAAACGTGATGATTCCATTCGATAAAGTTCCTTCACCAACTATTCGACCACCTTGATTTCCCGCAAATCCTACGTAACCTCCATTAAACCCACGAACATCATATAGTAGGGTCTTCTTCCCCGTCATGTGCCGAGAAGCTCCACTATCCATAATCCATCGTGAAACAGATCTTGGAAGCTCCTGCACATTTCAAAAACACTTAGTTAGAAGTTGATGCCACCCAAGCCTCTTTGGACTCAGGTAACTTGACATTAAGGTGAGTTTTTGCAATGTAAGTGGCGGAAAATTCTTATCGTTCATCTTTAAGCACTCCTCAGACCCAATCTCAACCTTTTTGTATAAAAAGAAATCATTTTGAGAAGGTTGACCAGATGATTGGTCTTTCTTTGGTACATTCTTCTTTTCAGAAGTAGTAGCCTCTTGTGGTTCAATGTTCTCATAGTAATCCAAAGGAACATCCATCTTTACCGGAGTGGTAGAAGACGATTGTTTTTCTGACTCTGAAACCTTTGGTTTTGGAGAACTTTTTGGCTTCCATGTTTGTTGAGACGATGCAACCCGTTTGTAAAACTTGTCATTTTTAGTTACCATATTCTTAACAGGTTCAGTTTTGATCTTTGTGTTGTCATTTTTCAAAATCCTTTTCTCAACAACCAATGGAGCTTTTCCCTTCACATCATCTTTCTTTCTTGAATTCATCACAACTTCAGTCTTAGGCTTCAAGTTGGTACACTTTCGTGCAATATGTCCAACTTGATTGCATTTGAAGCATGTGCGAGTGTCAACAACCCGACTTGTGCCTTCACACTGAGGCTGTGAGGCCTTCTTCTCAAAGAACTCTTTGTTTGATTTTGAAAAAAAAATTAGATTCTTCATCAGAAAGTGAACTCGAACTCGAAACAAACACCTTTTTCTCAACAAATTTCTTGTTTTGAAAGTTTCTTCTTTGATAATTCTTACCACCCTGATATCCACCCGACCATCTGTTTTGGTTTTTGTTATAAAAACGTGGTGGAACAACAGGTTTCTTGTAGTAAGCTTTATCTTTTTCAAAATTCATTTGCCTCTTCGTCTGTTTTAGACCTTCAATCTCAGACAGATCAATTTCAACCAATTTGAACACATTTGTCAATTTAGAAACATTAACATTCTCCAGTGAAAACTCAGAATCCAAATACAACTTATCCGATCCCGACATCTTGTACATGACAAGAGTAGGTTCTTCATTTAAGTTGTTTTTGGATTTTGGTTTCGGAATGTAATTGTTCAGAAAACACTCTCCATCCTCAACTGAATCACTATCAGACTTCAAAACACTTTCAACCATGCCTTTCACAATCTCGGTTTGAACACTATCATCAGATGAAGAAAATGTAACATCAATTGACTCTGGAAGTTTTATTTCATTTGTTTCATCTTCATCATTAACCAACCCGGATGTTTTCTTTGAAAAATTGTTTAACACTAGCGGTGGAACCTGATGATACCCAACCCCAGTTCCATCCGAGTAAACATCTACGCCTGCTTTGTTTTTCCCGATGGGTTTAGGAACAATGTGTTGTAAAACAAAGCTTGCGGAGTTGTAACTAGTTAATTTCAGATTGATACGCTCATTCTCAATCTTAGCTTCTTCAAACTGAAGCTTCAATTTAGCAATCTCATCCAATTGTTGGTTGATTTGCTCTTCTTTGTATCTAAGAACTACAGTTAAATGCTCATTTTCTTTATTGGTTTTACCGTTTCTTTCATCAGAATCATTTACCGTTCGTTTTAGTTTGTCAAAATTTTCTGAGAGTTGACGATTTTCGTGAATTAGCTTTTCATTCTCTTTCCTAATTCTTTCTATTTCAATTTTATCATTTTCAATTTTCTCAGTTAAATTTTTAGCTCGATCATTTGAAGCTTTTAGCATTTTATCACGGTCTAGAATCTGGTCTTCAACCTTTCTGACTCTTGTTGTCAGTTCTTCAACCTTTGTATCACTAAGGTAAGTGAGTGTACTACAAAACTTGCAGTTTTTCATGCAACTTTTGCAGTCACTATCACCTTTGACTTTCTTACCTGACTCTCTTGTTGAAATGTTTGGACTGACCTTGCTTTTAGACTCAGTTTCAGACTTAGAGTCTACCTCAAGTTCCTTTGCAGCAAACACTTTGTCAGCCATCTTCCCCAAGTTTTCAGCGGTGAATTCTTGTGAAGTATCAATAATCCCATCATCAATCTTCTTAGACTGTGACTCATTCTCTTTCTCTTTTTCTTTTTCTTTCTCTTCCCCACCTCCCCACCATTCTCTCTGTAAGGCTTCTTCTTCTTCAGCAAATTCCTCAATGAAAGCTTCTAGACTAAGAGTTTTCGTATCAATAGCAATATTTCCTTGAGGATCAAGGTAACACTCTCTATCAGCATCCCATCTCTTTGCTCTCTTGGCTTCACTGAACACCTTAGATAATCTGATCATCTTGTATTCTGCTCTACTCTTTCTACTGAGGTATTTTTCTTTTTCATTTCTGGTGTCTTTGTAAGGAATAATCTTTTCTGCTATGAAAGTGTATTCTACTGCATCTTCCTCTGGTAGCAGTTCACTCCAATCAAAACCTTCGTCATCATGAATAACAACAAGAGCTCTTGATTTTTCTTTGGGGGCATCCTCAAGCTACTTCATTCTGGGCGGTTCTGATTTATTCTGATGATAGATCGCTCTTTTGTAGTAATCCTCACGGAATGGATTTGCAGTATCATCAGCAGGAGCATTACGGCATTCATGTTTGAAATGTCCTTTTTTTTACACCTGAAGCACGTGACTTTTGATTTGTCAAAGCCAAGTTTTGTGGACAGCCCACCGATAGAATGTCTCCCAGTAATCCCCATGAACCGTTGCGCTCTCTGGACTGCACTGGCCATACACCACCTGATATCGATCAGTTCCATCTCTTCAGGATCTATTTTATCATAGTCCTCCTTAGTCAGGTTGGTGTTTCCAATCTTGCCCGCCACGAGGCTCTCGTATGATTCTAACACCGACGCTAAGAACACCATCTGTTGTTTTGCTGACTCTTCACTAAAATTTTGAGCGTTCTTCAGATCCACAGCAATGTTACATTGGAACAGATTCTTTGATGCAGATTGGCTTGGAGTTGTTGAAGAAGATCCATTATGAAAACCACTGTGAAGAGTTTCTTGATTCACATTATTTGAACTCTCTGCAGAAAATGTTGTTCTTGGAGAACCAGTCTTTGGTAGATTTCCTCTGTAGTACAACTCCACATTCTGCTGATAAGATGAGTTGTTGACTTTGCTAGATTTCTTGATCTCCAACTCGTGACTCTCCAGTCTTTCGATAAGCAGATCCACTGTCAACTCTTCAGACTTGATTGTATTCTTCAGCATTAATGCAAAGTACGGCCAATCTTGTACATTCGGCAGCGAGTCGAACAGTTTGTCAACCAATTCTTCTTGAGTATATACAATTTTGTGTCTTGCCAGCTCCAATTTCAGATGCCCGAATCTCTCAATCATCTTGGAAACAGACTCGTTCTTTAAACAACCAAATAAATCAAACTCTTTTCTTAACAGTTTCTTTTTGTTTTTTACTATCTCAGCACTACCTACACATTTTACCCTCAGTTTCTCCCAAAGATCTGTCGAATTCTCATATTCAATCAACGAAATTATATCATCTCGCACAAATTGATGAATCAAGGCAATGCACTTTTGTTCAGCAACAAATCTTTCTATATCATCATTATCTGTCAAACTTTCACCAAACCGTGCTCCTCTAACGTAACCATTCTTTAAACTTTTCTAGCTTGGATATGCAAAAGCTTGAAGCCACTCATCAAACCTTGTAACCCACCTATTGTAATCTTCAATAGCCATCAACTTTGGAGGTTTGTTATATGTACCATAAGCACTCTCCACACTTAAAGCATCATTGAGAGTTTTCTTTGCACTTGATGTCGGTGTGGTTTCATTCGTGTTGCTTGATGTAGCATCTCCAGAACCACCAGTAAATGCAAACACATCACAGAAAGGATTCATGAAATCGTCCATCTTTCAAGTACCTGAAACAATCAACAAATACTTAGAAAAATTTTTGAAATTTTGAAAAATAGCAGTTTCAAACGAAATTAGTTCACACGGAATTGTGAACTTCAAACGAAATTACCCCACAATATCTAATCCCGTGCGGAATTATATCAATTTCAAACGAAATTAAGCTAATTGAAGCGGAATTAGGTACTCTGAAGCGGAATTAGTAATTTCGTTTGTACTTTTAAGAGAAATTAAGTCTCGTTTGAAATTTTCAAGCGAAATTAAGAACAATATGTCTAATTTCGTGCGGAATTAGGATCTGGTTCAAACGAAATTATGGTGAGATCAGCATATTCAAACAGATTTTCCAACGGAATTACAAGTTTTTATCAGAATTTGTTCGAGTTAAGGTCTAAATCTTTCAAGGATTAGTTAAAACTAAGTTTCGCTTGATATATGTGAATTTTAAGCCATTTCAACCGTTAAAACTTGTTCAAATCAGAAAAGAAGGTGTAGAAGTGAAAGAATCCAATGAAAACAAGCTGATTTGGTATGAACTCCTCATCCTGAGCTCTGATACCACTTGTTAGATCGTCGTGTGACCCTAACGAGTCAATCTGAGTAGTTCATCATCAAAAACAAAGGCGGAATCAATGTAAATGATGTCAACACAGCTTGATACTTTCTAATCTTTATCTATTACTGATTTCCTGAGCTTTAACAAATCTGATTACAATTCGGCAGCACCTCGGCTCTCAAACAATGACTTCTAATTCCGTTTCAAATGACAAACATGATCAGGTATTTATAGGAGTTTAATTCCGCTTGAAACAGACTCAAACGGAATCACCAAGTTCAAACGGAATTACCTAATTCCGTTTGAAATGACATCATGCACCTTTCAAGCGGAATTACCTTTAACATTGTTTTCTCGATATCCGTGCCTAGATCTATCTAATACAATACAAGACACATTAAATACGAAGTTAACAGACATCAGTGCACCAACAATGATCAACATCATAATCCCAAGAATATAAAAATCAAGTATCATACATACACTAAACAACATAGTTTCATCATGATTTCATCATATTTCAAGCTTATGTTAGAGTTTTATGAATATGTCTTTTAATGTTCATCAAGATTAACAATGTATATCATCTTTTAACCTATAATATATGAAATAACAAGAGATTATAAGGGCCTTACTACTAGCACAAGGCTAGGGAAGAACACAAGATGATGGTGATGACAAAAGTGTTGGATAAAAGCAATCGGGAGAGGTCCTTCAAGATCCAAGAGCACCGACCTTCCTTAAACACCTTGTTACACCTTAGGAATGAACTTGGAGTGAATGAACTTGAAATAGAAGTGATGGTGGTGTGGGGGTGGCTCTCGGCCGAGAAGAAGAAAGGAGGAGAGGGAGGGAGTTGTGGTGTGTAGTGTGTGTGAAAATCAGGACCCTTAATCCTTCTTATAACCCCTAATCCTTATATCCAATGGGTCTTGTGTCTTCAAAGTACATAACACAATCTTTAGCATATCTAAGGAAGATTAATGGGAGATTTAGAGAAATCTTGCAAGATTTTCGAGGTGGGGTCACATAAGTGACCGTTGACGGGTGGTCCGTATGAAAACCCTTAAGTGCCTTAAAAATATTAAAATCCCATGCTTTACACGTTTAATTGTTTGAACTTGGTAACTACTAGTTGTTTGGACGTGCAGGTGCAAATGGAGCATAAAAGGGAAAGAATTTGGAGCATCAATAAAAAAATTAATTTTTGGAATTGAATAATTAAGAGGATAGCATGATAGAGGACGAAATTACGAGAATGTAGGCGAAAACGGTGAAGAAAACGGAGTTGAAACGAAAAAGTTATGCTGAAAACAAGTTTTCAGAATTGCCTGTCGTAAGACAGAAGACAAGGACCGTATGACTTGGCTGCTCGCCGTAAGCTACGGCCCTATGGCGTAGCTTACGGAGCCGACTGATCCAAAATCGTAACTTATGCATTTAATTGTCATTTTTATGGGGTTTAAGTGTGTCTCATCATTGTTTTTCGGTTACACACAACTTGGCAACGAATTCTTGGAGAAATTTGGAGACTTTTGCAAGAAGAACATCTTGGAATCATTGGTTTTTGTTGCTTTTGATCTTGATGAACAATAGAACTTTTGTTATGATGTTATTTCAAGCCATGAGTGGCTAAGCACTATATGGTCATCTTTAGTTGAAGGTTTGTGGAGACAATTGTGCTTGATTTCATATTTCTAGAATGGTAAATTGACTTTATGTTTTGTTTATCATGGTGTGTTCTTATTTGTTTGTAAATTGTTGATGCTTACGATTATTCTATTTTGAAACCATACGTTCTTGGTGCCGATGGCAATCGAGATATCATGGGTAGAATTAGGATTGGGTATGGGTCAATTGGTCATCGGGTAACAACCTCACGTTCTAGGAATCTGAGTACTTAGTTCCCTTTTATCACAACAAGTAGTTGCACATGAACTATGTCTATGTAGTTCTTTCTAGTGAATGATAGCACAAATGTTGAAGCAAACCGGAAACTAAAGGTGGTCATTACTCTCCAACTTGTTTACAACCAAAACTTCTCTTTTGCAATTTAATTAGTTTAATTTAGTCTGAAACCAATTCTCTCACATAAACTCTTGAATTTTACCTTACTTGCAAATTAGTTTAATTTTAGTCAAGCTAGATAGTCTTCTAAATAACACATATTCCACAAACTCCATGTGTTCGATACCCACTTACCGCTAACTATTTAGTTGTATTTGGATTAAATTTGATTGTGACCACGACATCACGTCAAATTTTGGCGCCGCTGCCGGGGAGTAGAGCGCAACGTGTGTTATTTTTTATCCTTTTAAGTGTGTTATTTTTCTGGTTTACACTGGGTGTGTTAGTGTGCAGGTATTTACAGGTGCATGCGTACTAGAAGCTCTCAAAAGCTATCACCTTTGGCATTTGATCCAGAAATTGAACGGACTCTGAGAGGAAACAGAATTTTGCTAAGAGAGAACAGAATCAGCGGTTCACCAACAACACCAACTACACCAATCACACCAATTCGATACATGGATCCACCACCACCACCACCCACCACGGGTGAACTCGTACCACCTTTCATACCATCAACCACTCAACCTTCACCAAACACTACCATAACAAACACCACTTCCAATCCTATTTCACCTCATTATGTAACACCACCCAACCCATTACCACTCAAGAAGAGCCTACACTCACTTTCAATCCTTCTACTACAATTCCACCACTCACTCATTTCTTCCCAGTTTCAGGACAATCATCTTCAACCTATACATTACCACAAGGTTCAACGGTCGTTCATGCTACTTCTACGTTTAGACCATCGAACCAGTCGGGTTTTCAATATTCGACTCTTCCATTTGGGCAATCATCGGGTATAGGGGGAGATGGATATGAAGAAGGATATGAGGATTTTGAGGGTTATGAGGAAGAAGGTTATGCTTATGTTGGTGATGGAGAACAAGGAGAACTTACATATGTGCCAGGGCAAACTCAAAGAATGCCAAGTGTTGGTGGGTTTCAACAACAACAAATTATACCCCAACATATTCGACCAAGGCCACAAGGACCACAAATACAACGTCCTATACCATTGCAACAAGTTCATCCGTAAAACATACAACCTCAATTCCGAAGGCCAATCCAACACCCACCGATGCCACAACAACAATTTCAACCCTATGTACCACAAGGGCCTATGCAAAGACCAATGGGTCCTATTCGACCAAGGGTTCGGGTGGGTGTGCCAAGAAGGCATCTTAGAGATCATGCAAGAGGCATTGAAGCGCATTTTAGGCCAGTAATCACTCAAAATCCTTCACCGGTAGTTATTCCTCACAATGATCAAGGGAGGACTTTTGAAGTGAGAACAAATTCCTTGCAAAGTTTGCCGAAATATAAGGGTCTAGCAACGGAGGAGCCTTATTTCCATTTGGAGGCCTATGACTCAATTTGCAATACTCTTGGGAGTCAAGGTTTTTCGGCCGATGATGTCAAGTTAGTCTTGTTTCAATTTTCGTTGGAGGACAAGGCAAAGAAGTGGTTCTACACTTTGCCTTCAGCGTCTATTTACACTTGGGCGGAAATGCAACAAATTTTCCTAGATGAGTTTTACACCGCTCAATAGACCAATGATGCTAGGAAGGGTTTCAGGAGTTTTCAGCAGCAACAAGGTGAGATGTTTCATGAGGCCTTTAAGCGTTTCAACATGATGATCAAGAATTTCCCTCACCATGGAATTGAACTTTGGGAATCGATGAACGCTTTCCACGAGGGGTTGAGTGCCGAAGACGCTCATGACTTAATGTCTATTACCGGTGGCACTTTTGGTATGAACTATGAGCAAGACGATTGGGAGTCTTTGGAGCAAATGGCAATTACATCAAAGAGGAAAACTCAAGCATCAAGGAGAGCACGACCGGCCGTTACCCGAACACAAGTGCATGCGGTTGACGATGGTAATGTTCAAACCTCTAATCAAATTTATGATGTTTGTGCTATTTGCAATGAAATAGGTCATGCGGCTAAAAATTGCCAAGGAATGGTGGAAGGGAAATATGAAGAAATTAATGCGGTACAAGGACAAGGAGGGGGTGGTAGAAACTATAATATGAATTCTAATACTTACCACCCCAGGTTGAGAAACCACCCAAACTTTCGGTATGGGAACCCTTCAAATCAAGCTAACCCAAATTTCCAAGGAAACCAAGGATTTCAAAGGCAATATCAAACGGGTCAAAGCTCTTCGGGTGGAAACGAAGTAATGGAGATGTTGAAGGCGATGCAAGTTGAAATGCAACGAATGAATCAACGTGATGAGGTTCGGATGCAAAAGGACGAGGCCCGTGATAAAACGATTCAAACTTTGACCACCCAAATGGGTCAACTTGCAAGTGAAGTGGCGATATTGAAGAAAGCAAAAGGCCAGTTACCAAGTGACACGGTGATAAATCCCAAAAACATTAAAAGTGTTAATATCAATGTGGTAAGCACTGTTCCTAGTACTAAATTTAATGAAACATTGCTAACTTCTTCGTATCAAGTGAATGCAGGTTTGGAAAAAGATGCCGAAATCAAGAATGATAAAGAGTATGGAGCGCCAATCGTGCCTATCCGAGTGGGGAAACTAAAAATTCCTCATGCATTGTTGGATTATGGGGCGAGCATGAGTGTGTTACAGGGTGAGCTATATGACATGTATTATTTCGGTCCGCTTCAAGATGCAAACACTATGGTGAGTTAGGCAGATGAAAGTTGGAGGCGTCCACGGGGAATAGTTAAGAATGTTATGATTCGATTGGGAGAATTCGAATACCCGGTGGATTTTCTAGTTCTAGATTATGCTTCTACCAAAATGGCAGCACAACAAAGGGTAATTTTAGGTCGACCGTTTCTATACACAGCAAATGCTCAAATCAATTGTAGAGACGGGATTATTACCATGACCGAAAAGAACCATAGGTTGTCTTTTGATGTTCAAACTAGAGTGATTAGTTATGAGTCCATTGAGGGGAAGGGTGGTGAGTCTAGTGATTGTATAAAAAATGTGTGTCAAAGAATGAAAATAAATCACCCACCGGACCGTGAAGAAAAACATATGGGTTCAAGCAGGAGTGTATTTGATTACCCACCAAGTCGAAACGGGACGGATGCATTCTACGCAATGGCACGATGTAGTGATGGAAGTGGCAGGAACCGATTCTTTGTGCCACCATAAATGGGGGTGGCTTGGTCTGGCTGAAGACTTGAAACTTAGCGCTGCTCGGGAGGCAACCCGGGGTTTTATATTGATCTTGCTGTTTTTATCTTTCTATGTTTCAGGGCCATGGCAACATTCAAGTGTGGGGAAGATGTACGGATATTTGGGTGAAGGTGGTGATAGAAAGTCGGATTATCTACAACATCTGTTTTGTCAAACTTCACCAGGTCATGTACTCTTTCCTTAGTCTTGATATGTTCTTTAGCTTTGAAATATTGGTAGTTAGTTTGTTTGCTTTTGTTTAAAAAATAAAAAAAATACAAAAAGAAATTTGGGGTTTGAGAGTATAAGCAAATGTTGGTGTTTTTGTTGAAAGCGATATTCCCTTCAAAACCATACATTGGGACAATGTATCTCAAGTGTGGGGATGAGGGGAAAATTTTGAGAATTTTTGAAAAATTTGTGAAACCAAACGAAAAGTTGTTGGAATTTGAACACTTGACATTATTCCGCACGACACACCGACACCCCTTTCTAGTCATTTCATGGTGAGTTTTTGAGCCACATATGATTATTAAAGATGCTTTCCTTGTTTTGAGTGGCGGTGTGTGTATTGTGTTAATAGAACTTGTGTACGAATTCTTGTTGAAGCCTAGGATTAGCATGCTTGTGAAAATGATAGGGGACTTTTAGGTAGCCTCGTCTAGATGTGTGAGAGTGTGGGAATTGGGGGTTGGACCTCATACGTTACATATATGAGCTTGGTATTGTGAGGGGTGGGGGTTTGGTCTTTAGAAAGCCATGTTTGAGCCTTATACCATTCGGTTGTGACCCAAACCTACTTCTTACAAAAACTTTACCTATTGAGATGACCCAGTTTAGGAATTTAGTTTGTGATTGTTGATGTTCTTGTATATATTTTGGAGTTCTATGCTTAAAAAAAACAAAAAAAAAAGAAGAAAGAAAAAAAAGAGAAAAATATATGAGAAAAATACAAAAAGAAGGATTTAGTTGCAATAGTAGTTGAAAATGTTGATGAAGTTGTGTATATAGTTGATGTTTGTTTTGTTTAGTAGTAGAAATAAAAACTGGGTTGAATCAATGAGCTACTTTCACATTCCCACTATTTCCTACATTTACACATAGCCCCGTTACAACCCGAATGTCCTTTTGATTCATAAGCATGCTAAATATTTGATAGGGGGAGATTTTATTTGTATACAAGCTTATTGTCGCACAATCACACACGTGCATTGAGTGTTTTAGCATAATGTGCTAATATTTCTTGTCACCGAGAGTTGTTGTGAGGGGTGTGTCTTGTGGTGTGATAAAAAGTTAGTAAAAGGACGATACATTTTAGCTTGATTTGCATGTTGATCGCTTGTGGTTTTGAAATGGTTTTTGAATAGGTTGCTTGGGACAAGCAACGAGTAAGTGTGGGGATGTGACGGGTGGTCCATAGGACAACCCTTAAGTGCCTTAAAAAGATTAAAATCCCATGCTTTACACGTTTAATTGTTTGAACTTGGTAACTACTAGTTGTTTGGACGTGCAGGTGCAAATGGAGCATAAAAGGGAAAGAATTTGGAGCATCAATAAAAAATCAATTTTTTGAATTGAAGAATTAAGAGGATAGCATGATAGAGGACGAAATTACGAGAATGTAAGCGAAAACGGTGAAGAAAACGGAGTTGAAACGAAAAAGTTATGCTGAAAACAAGCTTTCAGAATTGCCTGCCGTAAGACAGAAGACAAGGACCGTATGACTTAGCTGCTCGCCGTAAGCTACGGCCCTATGGCGTAGCTTACGGCGCCGACTGATCCAAAATCGTAACTTATGCATTTAATTGTCATTTTTATGGGGTTTAAGTGTGTCTCATCATTGTTTTTCGGTTACACACAACTTGGCAACGAATTCTTGGAGAAATTTGGAGACTTTTGCAAGAAGGACATCTTGGAATCATTGGTTTTTGTTGCTTTTGATCTTGATGAACAATAGAACTTTTGTTATGATGTTATTTCAAGCCATGAGTGGCTAAGCACTATATGGTCATCTTTAGTTGAAGGTTTGTGGAGACAATTGTGCTTGATTTCATATTTCTAGAATGGTAAATTGACTTTATGTTTTGTTTATCATGGTGTGTTCTTATTTGTTTGTAAATTGTTGATGCTTACGATTATTCTATTTTGAGACCATACGTTCTTGGTGCCGATGGCAATCGAGATATCATGGGTAGAATTAGGATTGGGTACGGGTCAATTGGTCATCGGGTAACAACCTCACGTTCTAGGAATCTGAGTACTTAGTTCCCTTTTATCACAACAAGTAGTTGCACATGAACTATGTCTATGTAGTTCTTTCTAGTGAATGATAGCACAAATGTTGAAGCAAACCGGAAACTAAAGGTGGTCATTACTCTCCAACTTGTTTACAACCAAAACTTCTCTTTTGCAATTTAATTAGTTTAATTTAGTCTGAAACCAATTCTCTCACATAAACTCTTGAATTTTACCTTACTTGCAAATTAGTTTAATTTTAGTCAAGCAAGATAATCTTCTAAATAACACATATTCCACAAACTCCATGTGTTCGATACCCACTTACCGCTACCTATTTAGTTGTATTTGGATTAAATTTGATTGTGACCATGACATCACGTCAACCGTCCACTTATATGGGGGGGTCTTGGTTGGGTTTAAATGGGTAGTTAGATTATTAAGTTAAATTTCAAGTATAGTGTTTAAGTGTATGATGTGTTGTATAGTGTGTTAGGGTGTTCGGGGATCATAATTATCTCAGAAACATTAAAACAATGCTTCTAGTATAATTTTGATGTTTCGGGTAATGTCCGGTTATTCGGTTAGATACCGGTTCGTTAAAGTGTCAAACTATTCCGTTTAGTGATCTTTATGTACCCTTTTGTGACACTTTTGATTCCCGACACTTAAGAAAGCATTCAGGATCATTTAGTCATATTTTTGCATGTTACTAGCTTGTTAAATTGTTGAATTTTGCTGAAATATGCAGAATTATGCACTTTATGTGGGTTTTAGGCACTTTCCGGCACTTAAACTATCACCTAGAAAAGCAGTTTTGTGGTCCTTACTTCCCTACACACTATACTAGTGTAGAACTTGGTTTCTAGCTCACACTGGTTCTCAAAACATTTCCTGTCTCTGTACTGAACTCCCGTCAGTGCTTTTAGTTTGTCTGATAATGGTGCCAATTCTGTTATGTGCATTATTAGAACTATATCGTGTTGCATGTAGTAATGATAAAAGTCTTGCAACATGAAATGCCATTGTATGTATATAACAGTAATAAAAAATTCATTTGTCTTGTAAACTAGATCATGCACAGTTATTAAAGCACAGATTACTGTTCAATTAGTGTACGGAATGTACGGAAAAGTGACAGTTGTCACATGTAAGCCACAAAAAAAGAGTTTTGCTTGAGGACAAGCAAAGATTCAAGTGTGGGGGTATTTGATGTGTACAAAATGCAACATAGAAATTACATCAAATGAGGCATAAAACTAACCCTTTTTAGTACTAATGTTGGAAAAAGTGTGCTTTTGTCTTCCTTTTGTATTTTCAGGGTTAAATGAGCTTAAATGAACAAAAGAAGCAAAAATGCAGCCAAATCTAACAATAATACAAGAAAAGGAATAAACGTGGCAAGCCCGACCCCTCGACAGCATCTCCCCAAGCAAAAACAAGAGAACAGAAGGCTGAACACGCCCCGTGCTCACTGAGCACGGGGGCGTGCCCAAGTGTTTGCAGAAAAGACAAAGTTGTAGAAGCTTCTATTTCCCAACACAGGGGTGTGGCCAGTGGACACAGGGCCGTGGTCAACGCTAAGATTCGCAGAATCTAGGCAAATCTTGATAGTACAGATACACTTCTTCACAAGGGGTCGTGCCCATCGGACACGGGGGCGTGGTCAACTAATGCAGACAAACTGCAATTAATGAAGAAAGAGAAGATGGATGGACACGTGGTCGTGCCCAACGGGCACGGGGCCGTGTCCGGGCTTCTGTGCAGGCTATAAATAGGGGTGCTTGGCTCACTTGCAAACCATCTCTTGGCAAACCATCTCTCTCACACTTCACCCACCCACCACCACCACCACCATCACAACCCACATCCACCACCATCATCCATCATAGAGTGTGTGAGTAGTCTCGGGATCCAAGATTGATCGTAAGAGTTCTTGACAATCAAAGGCCATGTTTGCCTAAGTCTCTTACATCACTTGGTGATGACAAGCATTTAGTGTAATACCTTTTTTTTAGTCTTTTCGCACTTTTTATTTGGTTATGTATTAATGACTTTAATAACTAGTTTTTTATGTTGAATGTGAATCTTCCTTATCATTTGTCCGTGGTGTCTTGGCATTATTTTACTGTCTCTACAAAATAAAATATTTTCACCATTCATATCTCCACGGTCTATATGGAGATATGTTGGCTACCTGGTCGGGGGTTAAGGGAATGGTTTGGTAAGCGTCTTGCCTTGTTCAGTGTATAGATCCTGCAAGGACCTGGGTCAAGTTTAGTAGGACCTCCTTCAATACCCACTGGTATTGGATGGCGGGGGGTCCGAACTCCTTGATCCCCTCATATGTAAACTACTATTAAAACTTTAACCTGGCTACTTAGGATTGTATCCCTGCTGACTCAAACTACTTAACCGAGGGTAACGTCACCTTCAAAAGAGGGGCCTACCACAATATGCATTAATAACTTAATTAATTATCTTTCAATAATCCAACCCTTTAGGATTGTATCCTTGCTGACTCAAACTACTGGGTTGAGGGTAACGTCACCTTCAAAAGAGGGGCCTACTACTATAACTAAGATAATCTCTTAAAAAGTGCAAAAGTGCGGAAATAATCAATGGTTACACTAAAGGCGAGTCGGATCCAAGTGATTCACCCTATCTATCTGTTTTTATTTTTTACTTTTATTTTCAGCATTTTTAGTTAGTTTTATTTTCTTGTTTAAAAACCTTTTTTTCTAAATTTTTGATTTGATTAGACGTTGAGGATAAACCGGTACTAAAAGCTCTTGTGTCCTTGGACGACCTCGGTATCTTACCAACACTATACTACGCTCACGATGGGTGCACTTGCCCATATGTGTGTTTAGTGTTTGTAAATATCGTGTTTTATAAATTTAAAACTTGACTAAAGTGTTAAAAAGGGCTTAAAATATACTAAAAATATATATACACGACCACACACATCACATAGCATACATTAGTTCGGGTATATTAACAGAAAAACAGTATTCTGACAATTCTGGATACTCCTCAAGATCCTCATCCTCTACAGCATTCACTTTCTTGTTGTCATTCCTGCCATATGGCTTAGAGCGATATGGTTTGTATGAGGATTCTGACTTCCTGTTAGTTGATTCATAGGTTGAGGATGAATTCATCCTCTCTTGCATCTTTTTGTCATCTTCCAGTCTGATATATCTCAAAGCCCTATTCCGAGCTTCATCCAGGTTCCTGCAAGGATTCATTACAAGATCCTGATAAAATTGGAAATCATTTTGCAACCCCATTTTGAATGCCTGTACGGCTGTAGCAACATCAAGGTGTGGGATATCCAAGGATTCCCTGCTAAACTTGTTCACATAATCCCTTAAGGATTCTTGAGGACCATGAGTTATCCTTTAGAGATCACTGGTTAGTTTTTCAAAACTTCGACTGCAATAAAATTGACTATTAAATAAGTTAACTAAGTGAGAAAATGAAGTAATTGAATGAGGTGGAACGTTTAAGAGCCATTTTAAGGCTGATCCTGTTAGAGTAGAGCCAAAACCCTTGCAGGGGCATGCTTCCTTGAGATCCGGAGGGATAGGGTTAATCTCCATCCTTTCCCTATACTGAGCGACATGCTCTTCAGGATCCGTGGTTCCATCAAAGAGCTTCATGTTGGGGGTTTGAAATCTTTTCGGGATCTCAGCATCACATATGGGATATGCAAACTGGGATATCATGTGGCTATCTTGGGATACTTCTGGAATTGGCTGGACCACCCCAGGTACACTGGATATCATATCCTTCAACTTCTGAAGCTCCCTAGAGAGTGCCGACGTCACACCTGTATCCTGCAAAGATCCAACACCGTTAGTAGCAAGAGTATTGGTATTATTAGACACGTTACCGATCTAAGGATTCTGGCCATATCCTGGAGCATATCCTAAACTTCTCACAGTTAATACCTTGACCGATGAGGGTATCTCAGGAGTATGGCTCTGTGAATGGCTAGGTACAATATTGCCCCGGTTACTCAGTATATACTGCCGAGCTGAAGTTCAATGCTCTGGGCTGTAAGGGAGTGACAGTATCCTCAGCAGGCCTGTTTGAACTAGATTTCAAGAGTTGTATTTCTCTTATCAGCATTCGATTGGTCTCCTGTTGTTGCTTCATCTGATCCTGTATACTACCAAACAAAGTTAAAATTTCATCATTAGAAGCCATAATAGGGATTCTCCCTGAAGCAGCAGATCCATGGATATTTTGAGTAGGCACAATATCCCGAGACGTGTGGGTTTCAACCCTCCTTGGAGGAACTTGAGGCTGTGAAGAAGCTTGTGTCCTCGGAGGTGGTGGAAGCACTGAGCCGATTGTTGCAGAGGTTGTAGCAGACATGGTAGAAGAGCTCACGTTTGATTTTGAGGCCATTGGAAATAGTTGTGCAAAAAGCTTTGAAAATAGAAAACCAAGTAGTGATTTTAAGAAAGTTTTTACTAGAAATAGCACCACTTGCCCCACGGTGGGCACCAATTGTTTTGGTCAAAAATTACCTAAGAAATTTAGTGATCAAATTAGTTTTGTGAGGTAGTGTGCTAACAATGTGTATCAAAAATGTTCTGGTTTAGTTGTTTGCAAAAAAAAAATTCAGGATATAGCTCAGGATACCAAGCTATATCAACAATCAAACAATGAGCAAAAAAGTAAAGGATGGCACGAGATGTACGAGGAAAGCCCTTGATCAATCTAGATCGCCGGTACGAAACCTCGGGAGCTGACAATCGCAGCTACCTTGTTCTTCTTATTACTTCAAATTTCAGGATACAGTGCAGGATATGATACGGATCAGCTAAGTGTTACAATAAATTTCGATTGTAAGTGTTGGTGACTGCGAGTGATTGCAACTAGTAGAAAGCAAAAGTGTGTGTGAAAGATTGTGTCTATCGATCCGTACATTCCTTTTTATAGTGAAATAGAAACAACTAAATATCATAAAAATAAGGGATGCTTCGAATATTCCCATTTGAACGTTGGAGACCCCTTCTTTCAGGCTTCAACGTTCTCTTCTCAACTGTTTAGTCCGAGTCTTCAGGAGAACTAGTCCACTCGAACGTTATAACCTTGCCATGCTAATCTGCACGTGAACAATTAGTAACTACTAGGATACTGCATCAGGATGTTACCAATATCCTGATCCGGTATCCTGGTCACAAACATAAGTATTATAGTCAGGATATAATTCGGAATATATGTTCAGAAAACCACCCATAACAGGAACCCCGAGTAATAGTAACGGATAGAGATCGCGTCCTAATGAACGCATGTGCAACCGTGTTTCCCAGGGCTAGACATTCATTGTTGTTATGGGTCATTTTCCGAGTATATATCCTGACTAATATTCCGCTTTTGATTGTTTACTTGTGACCAGGATACCGGATCAGGATATTGGTAGCATCCTGGTTTGATATCCTGGTATTAATTGAATTGATCACGTGCAGATTAAGAGTTACAAGTCTCCAACGTTCAAGAAGACTTCTTACCCCAAGACTCGGGCAAATCAGTTGGAATAGAAACGTTGATCCCGAAAGACCAGGACTACAACGGTTACTTGGGAATATTCGGGGCATCTCGGTTTGTTAGGAAAGTTAGTTGTTTTCGGTTAGCTATAAATAGTATGATCGGATCAAGTTAAGGCACTCACTTCATTCGCACACTTTACTCTCTAGCTACTAGCCATCACTACACACTAACACTTGTACTCAAATTATATTGTAACACCTAGTTGATCCGCATCATATCCTGCACTGTATCCTGATATTTGAAGCAATAGAAGAACAAGGCAGCTGCGATTGTCAGCTCCCGAGGTTTTATGCAGGCGATCTAGATTGATCAAGGGCTTTCCTCGTACATCTTGTGTCACCCCTTTACATTTTTTGCTCATAGTTTGATCACAGATACAGCTCTATATCCTGAGCAGTATCCTGAAAACTGTTTTTACAAACAACTTAATCAGCATATTTTCAACACATATTTCTAGCACACTACCTCACTTAACTAATTTGATCACTAAATTGCTTCGGTAATTTTTTACCAAAACAAGTTGGCGCCCACCGTGGGGCAAGTGGTGCTATTTTTACTAAAAACTTTAGTAAAATCATTACTCGGTTTTCTATTGTCAAAACTTTTTGCTACATTGTTTTCAATGGCCTCGAGATCAAACATGAGCTCTTCCACCATGTCTGCTACAACCTCTGCAACAATTGGTTCGGTGCTTCCACCTCCCCCTCCAAGAATGCAAGCCTCTTCACAAGGAGCTGAGAGTCATGTGGCTCGGGATGTTATCCCCGCTCCCAATGCCCAGGGATCTGGTCCTGTTTTGGCTTCTAATGATGAAATTCTGAATTTGTTTGGTAGTGTACAGGAACAGATGAGGCAGCAGCAGGAAACTAATCGGATGTTGATGAGAGAGATACAACTCTTGAAATCCGGCCCAAGTAGGCCTGCTGAAGAAACTGTCACTCCTTTGCAACCCAGGGCTTTGAACTTCAGTTCTGCAGTTTACACTGAGGATAACCGGGGGAATATCGTGCCAAGCCATTCCCAGAATCATACTCCTGGGATACCCTCTTCAATAAGAGCATCAACCGTGAGAAGCTCAGGATATGCTTCAGGATATGGCCAGAATCCCCAAACTAGTAATGTATCTAATAATAATAACACTCTTGCTACTAATGGTGTTGGATCTTTGCAGGATGCAGGTATGACATCGGCATTTTCCAGAGAACTCCAAAAGCTGAAAGACATGATATCCAGTGTGCCTGGGGTGGTCCAGCCGATTCCAGAAGTGTCCCAAGACAGTCACAGGATATCCCGGTTTGCGCATCCTATCTGTGATGCTGAAATCCCAAAAAGATTTCAAACCCCCAACATGAAACTCTATGACAGAACCACGGATCCTGAAGAGCATATCGCCCAGTATAGGGAAAGGATGGAGATCATCCCTATCCCTCCAGATCTCAAGGAAGCATGTCTCTGCAAGGGTTTTGGTTCTACCTTGACAGGATCAGCCTTAAAATGGCTGTTAAATGTTCCTCCTCACTCAATTACTTCGTTTGCTCATTTGGTTAATTTATTTAATAGTCAGTTTTCTTGCAGCCGGAGTTTTGAGAAACTAACCAGTGATCTTTACAGGATAACTCAAGGGCCTCAGGAATCCTTGAGGGATTATGTGAACAAGTTTAGTCGGGAATCCTTGGATATCCCACATCTTGATGTTGCAACAGCTGTGCAGGCTTTTAAGATGGGATTACAAAAAGATGCTCAGTTCTATCAGGATCTTGTAATGAATCCCTGCAGGAATCTCGACGAAGCTCGTAACCGGGCCTTGAGATATATTCGCTTGGAGGATGATAAGAAGATGCAAGAGTGGATGAATTCTACCTCCACCTATGAATCAACCAACAGGAAATCAGAATCCTCGTATAAACCATATCGCTCTAAGCCATATGGCAGAAATGACAACAAGAAAGTGAATGCTGTTGGAGACGAGGATCCTGAAGAATATCCTGAATTATCTTAATATTTCTTTTCTATTAACATACCTGAGTTAATGTATGCTATGCAGGGTTTGGGAGACAAAGCTAGGTGGCCTCGAAAGAATCAACAAAAAGCTGATTGGAAGGATAAATCCAAATGGTGTGCCTTCCATGAAGATTTCGGACATGTAACTGAGGATTGCATTGCTCTAAGAAAGGAAATAAGTTATCTTCTAAGCAAGGGATATCTAAAGGATCTCCTAGGAAGAAAGAAGAATAAGGGTCAGGATACTGAGAAGGATCCTGAACGAGCAGCATCACCTCCTGCGGATGCCAAAATAATCAACTTTTTTTCAGGAGGATCCGACATTTGTGGGACTTCATATTCCGCGGCCAAGAGACATGCAAAGGAAGCTAAGGCCGAGAGGGGAGATAAACCAGCCAGGACGACTACCCTCACAACTGATAAAGTGATCACTTTCGACAGTGATGACAGGGATACTGTCCAGGATCCTCACCATGATGCTCTCATAATAACATTATACGTGGCTAACCATTTTGTACGCAGGATATTGGTGGATAATGGCAGCACCGTCAAGATAATCCAACTAGAAACTTTGAAAAGAATGAATGTATCTCCAATGGATATTACTTCAAAATCCACCATACTTGTTGGGTTCAGTGGAGAGGCAAGAAACACAGTGGGAGAGATAAAATTACCAGTATATGTTGAAGGGGTCAACTCAATACAACGTTTCTGTGTGATGGACTCCCTATCCTGCTATAACATCATACAAGGCAGGCCATGGATCCATGATATGAAGGCTGTGCCATCGACTTATCATCAGCGCATCAAGATCCCTACCCCTTGGGGGGTTGTAAAGGTTGATAGTGATCAGCAGGAGGTGAAGGAATGTTACTCATCCTCAATGAAATCCTCAACCAAGTCTAATGCAGCATAGCAATTAAAGATGCGGGCCCAGGATATCATGGAGGGTTCGGAGCAGGATGTAAAGAAAGTTATCCTGGATCAGGATAATCCGGATATCTCGGTGCTCGTAGGAACCAATACCCCTCAGGATATTGAAAATCAATTGACTAATTTTTTAAAATGTAGGATGTCGACGTTCGCGTGGAAACACGAGGATATGACATGTATTTCCAAGGATATTATAACTCACAAGCTTGGAATTGACAGGTCTTTCAAGCCTATCCAGCAAAAGAGAAGGAAGTTTGCTCCAGAACGAAACATAATTATTCAAGAAGAGGTTAAAAGACTATTGAAGTCCAAGATGATCAGGGAAGTCAAATTTCCCAAGTGGCTAGCAAATGTGGTCGTGGTTCAAAAGAAGAATGGGAAATGGAGAGTTTGTGTAGATTACACAGACTTGAACAAAGCATGTCCTAAAGACCCATTCCCTCTGCCTCATATAGACTCAATGGTGGATGCCACTGCCGGTCACGAGATGTTAACCTTCATGGATGCATCCTCAGGATTCCAGCAGATCCAAATGGAACCTTCAGACCAGGAGGATACTACTTTCATGACACCAACAGGTATTTACTGTTATACTGCTATGCCTTTTGGTTTGAAAAATGCAGGTGCGACGTACCAGAGATTAGTGAACATGATGTTCAAAGACAAGCTGGGGGACACTATGGAGGTATACATCGACGATATGGTAGTAAAATTTAAAAAAGCTGAGGATCACCTTCAGGATATCAAGGGTGCATTTGATATCCTGAATTAGTATAACATGAAGCTAAATCCTGCTAAGTGCCATTTCGGAGTGGGGGCAGGAAAGTTCCTAGGATATATGGTCACTAAAAGAGGGATAGAGGCAAGCCCGGAGCAGATTAAAGCTATTTTGGATATCAAATCACCTTCAAATATGAAGGATGTTCAACGGTTAACAGGGCGAGTGGCAGCATTGAACAGATTTATTTCAAGATCCTCGGAAAAGTGCAAGGAGTTTTATGATATCCTGAAGAAGAATAAGAAGTTTGAATGGGGAGCGAAGCATGAAACAGCCTTGCAGGATTTGAAACAGTATCTTTCAACCGCACCTCTGTTAATGAAACCTGAAGATGGTGAACCACTATCCCTATACCTTGCTGTGTCAGGGAATGCGGTAAGTGTCGTCCTCGTAAAAGATCATGAAGGTCAGCAGTATCCTGTCTATTATGTCAGCAAAAGTTTATTAGATGCTGAAACTAGATATTCTCATCTAGAAAAATTGATATTAGCTCTAGTTATGGCATCAACAAAACTTAGACATTATTTTGAGACACATAGGATTCATGTTAAAACTAATTATCCTGTTAAGAACGTGCTTAGGAAACCTGAAATGTCGGGAAGGATGGCTAAGTGGTCAATAAAATTAAGTGCCTATGATTTAGTTTATGAGCCTAGAAATGCCATAAAGTCTCAGGCTTTAGCTGACTTTGTGGTTGATTTCAGTAGTGACATTCAAAATGAAGTAGACTTAGAAGTACAGCAGCTGGGAGAAAACTTAGAATCCTGGACATTATATACTGATGGTGCATCTAATGTAAGAGGTGTAGGTTTAGGTATACTACTAAAATCGCCACAGGGGGACATATTACCCCAGGCTGTTAGGTGTGAATTTCCTGCTACTAATAATGAAGCAGAATATGAAGCTTTAATTGCAGGATTAGAATTGGCTAAAAATATGAATATCAGGAGTTTGCAAGTATATGTTGATTCTTTGTTAATCACTAATCATTTTAATGGAACCTATGCAGTTAAAGGTGAGAAGTTAATCGAGTATCTCGAAATTCTCAAAAAATTAGCAGGATATTTCGATATTTTTACACTTGAACAGGTACCAAGAGAGGATAATGCTGAAGCTGATGCCTTGGCGAATCTAGGATCATCAGTCAGGATACCGGAGGGAACCCGAATACCAATATTACATATCCTATATCCTGCGATGGATCCTCAGGATAAGGAAGTTCTAAGTGTTCAGGATCCTAATGAGTATCCTGCGAAGGATCCTAAGTCTTGGATAGCTCCAATCGTAAGATATCTCAAGGAAGGACACATCCCAAAGGATGAGAATCCTAAGGCCTTTAGAATGAAGGTATCACGATTCACTATTATAAATAATGTCTTGTATAAGAAATCTCTTGCAGGACCATATCTGAGGTGCTTAGAGGATCCCGAAACTAAGGAAGTGCTTCAGGATATACACGAAGGGGATTGTGGTAACCATACTGGGGGCAGGTCATTGTTCTCAAAGGCGTTAAGAACAGGATATTATTGGCCGACAATGAGGAAAGATGCTGCAGAATATTCTTGAAGATGTGATGCATGTCAAAGACACAGTAACATATTACATCAGCCGGCCGAACCACTTTATCCTATAGTTTCCCCTTGGCCATTCATGAAATGGGGGATGGATATAATAGGGAAATTACCAAAAGCTCCAGGAGGAAAAGTCTTTATGCTGGCAATGACTGATTATTTCTCTAAGTGGGTTGAAGCTGAAGCATTTGTTCAAGTTAGAGACCAAGAAGTAGTATCCTTCATAAAGAGGAATATCCTGACCAGATTTGGAGTACCGACTGAAATCATTTGTGACAATGGATCCCAATTTATAAGTAAAAGGACTACTGACTTTTGCAAGAGTTGGGGAATCAAAATGATCACGTCTACTCCGGTACATCCTAAAGCAAATGGACAAGCAGAATCCTCAAACAAGATAATTGTCAACAACTTGAAAAAGAGACTACGGGCTAAGAAAGGAAGATGGGTAGAAGAGTTACCCTTTGTTTTATGGGCTGATAGGACGACAGTGAAAAGTGCAACTAGCCAAACCCCGTTTTCCTTGGTGTTTGGAGCAGAAGCAGTGATCCCAACAGAAATGGTGATACCTACAGCGAGATCCAACCTCTGGGATCCTGAGCAGAATCCTGAAGTCCTATGCCAGGAACTGGATACTATTGATGAGACAAGAGACGCAGCAAGGCTAAGGATGGCAGCATATCAACAGAGGATATCTAAAGCATATAACAAGAATATAAGGACTGGAAGATTTCAAGTTGGAGATTGGGTATTGAGAATGGCTTTTCAGAATACTACTAATCCTGCTGATGGAAAGTTGGCTCCAAAATGGGAAGGACCTTATGAGGTTGAATCTGAATCTGGAAAAGGAGCATACCGACTCAAGAATATGGAGGGGGTATGCTACCGAGATCCTGGAATGCTATACATCTAAAACTCTATTTCAAGTGAGTATGGAATTTAAATTCTAACTCAGGATGGTATGGATTCTGTCTTTTTTATTAAATATTATTTACTGTTTTGAACCCATTACTGACTTAAGCATCGGAGGGGTGTTAGCCAGGCTAACACCCACCTTAGCTTACAGTTGTTTTGCTGTATATGCTTCGAGATATAGCTCCAGGATATACATTCAGGATACTTCAGAAGATTAGAGGATTGGCCCCCTCTCTTACGTCTAAGGGATCCTGATCCCTTCACAGGTTTAAAGGTATTCACCTTTCTTCCGAATTGGGTTTAAACACCCCGTCTGGAGCGCTAGTTATTCGGGAATAGTTCAAGGTGGCGGGACCAGTTCATGTAAAAAGTGGCTGACAATTTCGTTACTGTTGGCTATATCCTGAATCCTAAAGGTATATGAGGATTGATCACCCTCTCTCACGAAAGTGTATTTTCATACTCTCTAAGGTTTAAAGGTTATCACATTTCTAAGTCTTGGAGTTTATACACTCCCGCCTGTAGCGCATGAAAATTTGGGATTTTCCCCAGGATACTAAGGATTTATCTCCAGTATATTTTTGGGTTTAACCCCTATAACACAAGAATTGTCTAAACAGTTGGAACTGATATTCAAAAAAATTTCTAAGTGTTTATAGACTTCATGCACAGGGGACATTCCTTCTAAAGCAATTGTGTGAAGCTCAAAAGATCAAAATTGGGCTAAGTGTCTCGGACTGGAGACATCTTAGTGGGAAAAGTCGCAAAAGGGGTTAGAGTTTAATACTAGGGTTACACTCAATTCCTGGTATGATCTTTCCTTTGTGAACCTTATATGAATTGTTTAACTTTGTTTAAGGCTCAAAGCATCCTGATTAGGATATATCATTAAGATATATTCTCGGAATACGATTCAGAATATCCAGTTAGAATATCTGGGATACAATACTTGAATTTAAAAAGAATCAGAGTTAAAAATGCTATCAAAACAAGGTTTATAAGTTCTAAGTAAACCATATTTTTCCTTTAAAAACCCTATTGCTCGAGATTTTGTAGAATAAACTGTTTTAAAGATATTGGTTGAGTATCTTGGTCAAGATATTTTGTAAAGTTGAAATTCGAACTAAACAACGAAAAATTAGAAGGCAACAACAAACAAGTCAAAAGGAAGTTATATTATTAACATGTCAAAAGTTGTGCTTTTGGTTTCACCTCAAACCGAGGCCCATCCGCCAAAAGCACGATTAGTCTTTACCATACTTACATAACGGTTGAAGGTTTTATCCCAAAACGGGACTGATGTGTGCAAAATGCAACATATAAATTTCATCAATTGGGGCATAAAACTAACCCCTTTTTAGTACTAATGTTGGAAAAAGTGTGCTTTTGTCTTCCTTTTGTATTTTCAGGATTAAATGAGCTCAAATTAACAAAAGAAGCAAAAAGACATCAAAATCTAACATAAATACAAGAAAAGGAACAAGACGTGACATGCCCGACCCCACGACAGCATCTTCCCAAGCAAAACAAGATAACAGAAGACTGAACACGCCCCGTGCTCAGCCAGCACGGGGGCGTGCCCAAGTGTCAGCAGAAAAGACAAAGTTGTAGAAGCTTCTATTGCCCACCACGGGGCCGTGCTCAGCGGACACGGGGTCGTGGTCAACTATAAGATTCACACAATCCAGGCAAATCTTCATAGTACAAAGATTCTTCTGCACACGGGGTCGTGCTCAGCGGACACGGGGGCGTGGTCAACTAATAAGACAAAGCTACATTAAATGAAGAAAGAGAGGATGTGGAAACGGGGCCGTGCCCACTAGACACGGGGCCGTGCCCGAGCATCTGTTCAGCCTATAAATAGGAGTGCTTGGCTCAAGCTCAAACCATCCCTTGGCACACCACCTCTCTCACACTTCACCCACCACCCACCACCACCATAACACCATCATCCACCACCATCATCCTTTGTCCATCGTAGAGTGTGTGAGTCATCTCGGGATCCAAGATTGATCGTAAGAGTTCTTGACAATCAAGACCATGTTTGCCTAAGTCTCTTACATCACTTGGTGAAGACAAAGTGTCTAGTGTAATACTTTTTATTTTTAATCTTTTCGCACTTTTTACTTGGTTTTGTATTAATGACTTTAATAACTAGTTTCTTATGTTGAAGGTGATCTTTCCTTATCGTTTGTCCGTGGTGTCTTGAAATTATTTTACTGTCTATATAAAATAAAAGATTTTCACCATTCATATCTCCACGGTCTATATGGAGGTATGTTGGCTACCTGGTCGGGGGTTAAGGGAATGGTTTGGTAAAGGTCTTGCCATTGTTCAGCGTTTAGAGGTCCTGCAATGGACCTGGGTCAAATTTAGTAGGACCTCCTTCAATACTTAACGGTATTGGATGGCGGGGGTCCAAACTCTTTGATCCCCTCATAAGTTAACTACTATTAATACTATAACCCGGCTATTTAGGACTGTATCCCTGTTGACTCAGACTACTTAGTCGAGGGTAACGTCACCTCTAAAAGAGGGGCCTACCATAATTTGCATTAATAACTTAATTAATTATCTTTCAATAATCCACCCTTTTAGGATTGTATCCTTGCTGACTCAAACTACTGGGGTGAGGGTAACGTCACCTTCAAAAGAGGGGCCTACTACAATAACTAAGATAATCTCTTAAAAAGTGCAAAAGTGCGGAAATAATCAAAGGTTACACTAGAGACGAGTCGGAACCAAGTGATTCATCTTGTCTATCTGTTTTTTCTTTTATTTTTATTTTCAGCATTTTTAGTTAGTTTTTATTTTTCTTAGTTTAAAACATTTTTTTCTAAACTTTTTTGATTTGATTAGACGTTGAGGATAAACCAGTACTAAAAGCTCTTGTGTCCTTGGACGACCTCGGTATCTTACCAACACTATACTACGCTCACGATGGGTGCACTTGCCCATATGAGTGTCTAGTGTTAGTAAATATCCTGTTTTATAAATTTAAAACTTGACTAAAAAAGTGTTAAAGGGGCTTAAAATATACACCTAATATATATAACACTTGACACCCATCATGACCTGTCCACCTTCAACCGTTACGTCATTCAAAATAGGTTATATTAACCGATGACTAAGGGCTTCATCCTAAAACCCAGGACTCATCCACCTTTGGTCATCGTATTGTTCTAGTGCAGGAAATATAAATTGTTCAACGACAGGAAAAGTAAATTGTTTGTACAAACCACAACCATGAATTTTTAAAAAGTGGGCTCCGGCCTTGGAACATATATCCATCATCGCCCACAACGATGCATTTAAGGGACAGCTCCCTCCTTCACCATGACATCTCCACCAGTATCCTCCCCAGAATTCCTCTCAGCATCATTAGCAGCATCCTCTCCACCAGCATTTTCTCCAGCATCACCACCGGCGTCCTTTGAAGCACTAGCATCAGGCACCTTAGCAGGTTCTTCCACAGCAGATTTGGCAGGAGGCTCCACAGGATTTCCCCCGAGATCTTTCAGTTTCGCCTCCCAGGCCTTAGTGTTCCAGGAGGGGCACTGAAGGCCCAAAGCCATTGCCTCATAAGCCATTTTCAGTCTTGCCTGGAGAAGGGAGATGACGACAGAGTTCTTGAGACTCTCCCGATACGAAGCCATAGCCTGCTCATGTTGTACTTGGGCGGCGTCGATCTTGGCCTGGGCTTCCTGGGTGACCTTTTGGATGGTGGACTGCTGCTCTTGGGCCATTGCCTTGTATTTGGCCTCATAGTGCTCTGATTTAGCGGTGGCGATCGCTGCTTGGTCTGTGATAGTGGCTTCGGCCTTTTTTAGCTGACTTTCCAGCATGACGTTCGAGCCATATGCATCCTCGTAAAGGAAAATCAGACGTTCAAGACCCTGAAAAATAAAGAAACATGTATTAACTTTAATTGAGTTCAGTAATTAGCATATGGTGCAGGATATGAATCAGGATATTTACCTGATTGAGGAAGCTGGTCATGAATTTGTTGGACTCTCCAAACCCATGATTTTCAAATGGGAATACACTGGGAATAGCAGGAGGCTTTATTTCCTTTCTCTTCCGGGAATTGGAGGCCCGGGTCCGAGATGCCGGAGGAGCTTTAGGAGCGGAAGTCACTTTCGAACTGGTAGGCTTCGGTGTGATGGATGGCTTCGGGTTAGATTCTTGCTTGACAGGTGCGAGACTGGAATAACTGTCCAACTCGTCAAGTTGGAAGCCTTCAAGGTTGATAACTGGCGCTGAAGAAGGGAAGAAATATTCAATTTGCAAACTCTTGTATTTTACAATCATTATAATTGTGTACTTACAAGACATCTCTGAACTTGATTTTTGGCTTGAATCTGTAAGAGACAGGGAGAAGGTTCTTTCACTAGCAGGAAGTCGGTAGATTTCTTTGATCCTGGACTCTGATTCCGCACTTGGGGGTGCTAGATCTCTGAAATTCACTGCAGAAAAACATCAGGATATAAGTCTGGGATATAGTTTAAGGATACACTTGGGGATATTCCTAAAACCCTAGATCCTACCCTTGGTTAACCATCTAACCGGCAGATCAAAACCCTTGTCAATAGAGTCTCTTTTCACAAAAAAAGAACTTTCGCCACCACTGGTCTTCGTTCTTGGTGGCCTTAAGGACTAAAGGGCTCTTGGAGGTGGAGAACAAAAGAAAATGGCTATTACCATGGGACCTCAACCGGTATGCTATGGGGAGGTCTTCGATGCACAGGTCAGGGCAGTGACGAGATTTAATCTAGTTCAGCACCATTAAAACTCGCCAAACCATAGGCATGGTTTGGGCATAACTAAGGCTGGTAAGCTCAAAGAAACGAGAGATAAAGGGCGGAAATGGATACCGGAGTCCCAAGGAAAAGGGATAGGCGAGGAAGCAGACCCACTCGTTTGACAATGCGTCTGATCGGATTTCCCGATCAAAAGGTCGTATGACTACTCCGGCAGGGAACGCACCAGAATTCTTCAGGGCGGCGATGTCAGCGTTATTGAAGGAGCAGATTTCGTTTTGAGGCTCTCGTATGAGGTTCTAACTCGTTAGGTCTGCGACTGGCTCGTTCGACCAGAATCTTGTTCAAGATGCCATAAAGGGTATCGGCCGAGAAACAGAAAATCCAAAGGAAAGGAAAAACAGAGAAGATAAGAGAAATACCTAAGATCCGCTTGAGGAGTGGTGATCATAATGTGAACTATTTCGGCTAGATATAGGCTGAGTAATAGGGGTAAAGAGTAAATAGCATCTTGGAAGTTGCACATTGTCATTTCAAAGGTCTCATCGTGTTAATTGCCTCGATCCAGGTGATAAAATTTAAAAATATATCTGTTTGAACTCGGAATTCCAACAGGTATATTTTTGGGGACAATTGTTATGGGTCATTTTCCGAGTATATATCCTGACTAATATTCTGCTTTTGATTGTTTACTTGTGACCAGGATACCGGATCAGGATATTGGTAGCATCCTGGTTCGATGTCCTGGTATTAATTGAATTGATCACGTGCAGATTAAGAGTTATAAGTCTCCAACGTTCAAGAAGACTTCTTCCCCCAAGACTCGGGCAAATCAGTTGGAATAGAAACGTTGATCCCGAAATACCAGGACTACAACGGTTACTTGGGAATATTTGGGGCATCTCGGTTTGTTAGGAAAGTTAGTTGTTTTCGGTTAGCTATAAATAGTATGATCGGATCAAGTTAAGGCACTCACTTCATTCGCACACTTTACTCTCTAGCTACTAGCCATCACTACACACTAACACTTGTACTCAAATTATATTGTAACACCTAGTTGATCCGCATCATATCCTGCACTGTATCCTGATATTTGAAGCAATAGAAGAATAAGGCAGCTGCGATTGTTAGCTCCCGAGGTTTTATGCCGGCGATCTAGATTGATCAAGGGCTTTCCTCGTACATCTCGTGTCACCCCTTTACATTTTTTGCTCATAGTTTGATCACAGATACAGCTCTATATCCTGAGCCGTATCCTGAAAACTATTTTTACAAACAACTTAATCAGCATATTTTCAACACATATTTCTAGCACACTACCTCACTTAACTAATTTGATCACTAAATTGCTTCGGTAATTTTTGACCAAAACAATTGTGTAGGTGGCACATACAGCAAAACATTGCCAAACATTGCAGGCCAAGCTTTAAAACCGAAGAAAGCTGGGAAAAGTTTCTTTATAAGTGGTGCAAGCAAATTAACTCAACGACCGATCTTGACTACAACTACTGGTACGAGCGAATACGATCAAAATTGCCAAGCAAAAAAAGCGACGGTAAGTTTTTATATTATTTTTTTAATTATCGTACTTATTTGACTTGTCTTAACTGCACTTGACTTTGGTTAAGGAGATTATGGGCTATTTGTATTCAAACTGGTTACAACCATATAGAGACCGGTTTGAAGCATTACCTAGGCGACTCTAATTACACGCTGGATAAAGTGGTACTACTTATTGATAAGCTCATACGAACCAGGTGACAGAAATAAAAAGCAGCATTGAAGCAAGCAGGAGCCGAACATTGGATCCACATAACAAACCAATATTTAATCTCCTAGGAAAGAAGGTTTCACATGTCTGCCTAGACTTGATATCCGCCGAAGTAAATCCTATAGAAACCTTAAAGTTATCTAACAGTACATGCGCGTGCCGTTTGCATACAAGCTGTGGGTTGCCGTGCGCGTGTCGGTTGCAACCGTATACAACGAATGGTAATACATTATTCGACCGACCACATTTTATAATCATAGCATTTCATCACGCAAAATCTTATTAACGTTTTATGTTGTTTGTTGGTATGTTTCTTAGGTCAAATGATTCCGTTAGAGTTGATAGACCCCTTTTGGAAAAAGTTAAATTTGGACTCCATACTAAAACCGAGCGAGGAGGACTGTTTCGACTTAGACGACGAACTTGCGCTTCTCAAACAACATTTAATGGCCTGGTTCAAAAGATGAAGGATTTGGTACAACTCAATAAGACGAAGCTCAAACAGCCAGTTGTGCAAAAAAACACACGGGGTTGTCTAAGTTTAAAAGCTCAGCAACAAAGGAAGGATGATTCGTTTACAGAGCCTTCAAGACACAACTTTTTTACATCGGCAGACGCGTATAGTGATTCACCCCTTGGGTTTGGCACACAAGAGTCATTCAACGAACCTACCAGGCACAGCTCGTTTGTCGAGTCAAAAAGTTATTGTGCTGAAACACCTTGGTTTATTGGCGAGATTGCGAAAGGCGCTAAGAATTCGAAAACGAAAAAGAAGGTCGTAAAATCAACGGAAGAGCGACCACACTTACCTTTGCTGCCTGCCGCACAACTTAATATGTTCATGCACTTCAAACCGTTCATTCCACCTCGCTTCTATCCATACCTCAGTCACATACAAAATGTGCAGGGTGATGGTAATTGTGGGTTTCGAACTATAGCGGTCGGCTTATCGCTTCATGAGGGGCAGTGGCCGTCAATACGGCGGGAGCTTGTGGCTGAGTGCAACCGGTTCTATGACCTATGGAAAACGATAAATGAACTTGAGTTTCAAGATGTTCTGCAGTCATTAGATTGGTCTGGTATAGACACAGCACCTCGCCATAAGTGGCTACAAATGCCTTTCCCGGGGCTTATGATACTAAACCGATGGAATGTCATTTGTCTCTTATTAAGTGACAGTGGTTGTGCTTCATTTTTTCCCATGTTCAGAACAGCCGAAGATAGTATTCCGCATCAAACGGTCGTGCTTGTACATGTAAAAAGTAACCATTTTATTCACGTCAGATTAGACGGGGAATATCCAATGCCAACCCCATCAGGATACTGGCGACAACCGACACAGAATACGCCAGCAGAAAGTTGGTATTACTATTACCAGGAACGTATTGACCAATACAATAAGATAGTTGATGAATACAGGACCAGGGAATACGTGGATTTAGGTTGCCTATGAATTTAAAATGTTATTTCATGTTTTAACAATTTGTAATGATGAACATACACGTTATATAAATGTTTTGGCAACTTGTTGAAATTGAACTTGAAAAAATGTTTAAAACGAATCAACGTTAACACATACCAACTGTATCTTCGTCACTTTCGCATATAGTAATTTAAGAAAAATGAAAAATACTCAATAGTATACGGGCCGTATACGTGTATATGCCTCGTATACATGACGAAAACTGGGATCGTATATGATGTATACGAATGAATTAAAAAATAATAAAAGTTTGTATACGGGTCATATACATGTATACGGCCCGTATACATAAACAAAAGGTCGTATAACATGTTAATATACGACTTCATTTCCACCATACGGCCTCAACATTCTCTAAAAATTCTCTCGGTTTTCTCTCGGATCGTTCTTGGATAGCGTTCTTCGGCGTTTGTTACGTTTTCTTCTTGTTCTTCCTATACGGTACGTTTTCGTATAGTATACTTTCAGATTCCCAAACATGTTAGATTACGGTCTTGTACAGTAAAGGATCGAATAACGTACATAGGCGTAACAATTAAGATTGTATGATTGTATGGTGGTCTAACCCAGCGGCCTTGTATAGAACAGATGTGATCGATGCGTCCAAACAAAAGATTGCGAGTTGTTATGCTACGGTGCGTTAATTATGGTTCGCGGTGGATGGTGGCGTTGCGACTGTGATGAAGCTTGTTTGCCGGAGACGAATGTGAAAACCTAACGGCGCCGGCCCCAGAGTTAGGTTACGTACAGGACTCAAAAGATGAAAGAATTTATATAATTACATTTTTCAAAACCTACCCTAGATTAATAGACAATCCACAAATCAGTCTTTCACTATAAGTTTGAATTATTTTATAAGACCCTACACCATCATAACTCAAAATAATCTAATATAAAATGTTAATAACAAAATTCTTTATATCTATCATATAAAATAAGAATACAATTTTAATATCTACTATGAAATAAAAATAATAAAGTTGTAAAGTATTATTTAATAAATAATTGTTCGGTTAAAGTAGTTAATCATTTTATAAATTTTACGACGCATTAAATTCATTTCATACCAGATGCATTAAATTCCGTGGCAGCCCCGGAAGTGCTTTCGAATGGAACAACTGGGTCCCAAAGAAGGTTAGCATAGTAGCTTGGCGGGCAGAAATGGAAAGGCTACCAACTAAATGTGCGCTGGCTAGAAGGAATGTGCCGGTTCCGAATCAAATGTGTGTTTTTTTGTGGCGAGTATGCTGAGTCGTGTGATCACATATTTGTATCATGCCACTTTGCACAAATGGTGTGGCAGAACTTGGCGGTCTGGATTAATATACAACCGATTATAGCGTTTGGTATTAAGGACCTTCTCACACTACATGGTTCTAGCTCGGGTTCACGGAGAAGAAAGGCTATTCATGCTATAGTCCTGGTGGCTTTTTGGTGTAAATGGAAGACGAGGAATGATATAGTATTCAGGCAAGTGGTCCCAAACTTCACGAGAACTCTTGATGAGATAAAGTCCGGGGCATATCTATGGATTAAGAATCGATCAAGAGCGACAACATTGACATGGGAAGATTGAAGTCGGTTTAATCTAGTCGGTATGTGATGTAATGATGTAATAGAGTATTGGCTTGGTCGGTTCGTTGTAATCCGGTGTACATTTGGTGTGTAGCATCTTGCTACTATTAATAAAATTTCTGTCGGCCGTTCAAAAAAAAAAGAATGATATTTAATACTTTAGGGTTTTCAAATTCTTGTATATTACAATGCTACTAGGATTATCCTTAGCAACATAAGTGAAAGTCGAGAGGACCTAAGTATGAATTGTTTTTCGGCAAATTTGTCATAATTTGAATTATTAAAATTCAATTTTCTTTAAAACTAAAACAAAGAAGATAAAGCAATAGATATGTATGACATCATAATCTTAGAAGAATTATTGCATTCACTCTTTACAAATCTTATTGTCTTTTAAAGATTAAAAAATTTATAAATACATTAAGATTTACAATCAACACATCATGGCTTATGTTCTTCTGCGTGTCCATATAGATCGCTAGTTTGACCCGAATTATCAAGTAACGGTGAAGGTGACCCGATTGTTTGTGGCGCTACATTTTCCATATCTTCATTGTGCAACCCGTTGGAATCCCCAATTGCACCTCCACCAGACTGCGCATTTCCTTTGCCGCCTGATTGTCGTTACATGTGTTGTTAGGTGTTAATAATCGAAAGTAGTTACATTAACGGTCAGCCGATCACAAATAAGATCTAACCTGTAACATTTGGCATGTTCATGCTGGTAGGTTTTCGTTTCCTTCGCAAGATGATAAAAACACCCGCGACAACCCAAACAAGAAAGAAGGCGGGGATCGTGGTACCTAGTACTAACGGTAGCGAGCTGCTTTTCTTGTTCTTTGTTTTAGCGATGCCACCAGGAGAAGAGTTGACGGTCCCCGGAGAACTCAAGCATGATTTACCAGATTTACACAACGAAGGATTTCCAGTAACACTATCCATAATTTGTAAAAAAAAAGTGGAATATAACTTTCGATAAATAATACAATGGCTGGTTTTCGAAAGTCTTATAACTTTAATAATGAAATAAAAGAATGTATAAAAAACATATGATAAACAACTTACTTTAATTTCATGTTGTTGTTGTCTGATAAGGTAGTGGGTATGCTTCCACTAAACTTGTTATCTGCCAAATTCCTACAAAATAACAGTTTTTTTTTTCTTCTTATCATTAATTACTTGTACAAATGTGGATTTAAAAGTATAAACTCATACACACTATTGAACTCATTTCAATTCCTGACAAGTGAAATAACTTTTAACATTGATACAAAGTTTATGAAGTTGTTCCAAAACATCAACTTTTGTATGGACAATTAGCCAGAATAGGATACAATTTAAAAGAAACAAAAATTTTGGATTCTTTTAACGTAAAATTGGAAGTCTTAAGTAATCGAAAAAAAAAAAAAAAAAATTCCATCGCCAGTTGTGTTCTCAGCTTGTGGGCATATGTGCCCTTTATAAGAATGATAAAAAAAATACACTTACAGTTGTTTGAGATAAGACATGGTGCCAAGGTAATCTGGAATTGGTCCTGTCAAGCTGTTATTGTGCAGATCACTGCAATAATAATACTCCCTCCGTCCCACTAAATGTGTCTTATTTTGAATTTTCAAAGTCTTTATTTATAAACTTTGACTTTAATTATATATTTTTTCTGTTATATAAAACTTGATGAAAATTAACCTGATAAAAACACTTGTAAAACACACTCAAATCATATAACTTTCATCAAGTATTATCTAAAACAAACAAAATTATTTAAGGTCAAAGTTTATAAATAAAGACTTTGAAAATTCAAAATAAGACACTTTTAATGGGACGGAGGGAGTATAAAAAAACTAATAAAATACAATAACAAAGTGTAAAGTTTACTTAACATATGGTGATACTATTTTTAGTTGTAATTTAAAAAGAACAAATATTTATCTTTTCCAAAGTCAGAGGATAAATGTTATTGATTTTTATTAAGGCACAGACTATTCACACACCAAGGCTGTCTATTTGCACACTTAAGGTTTATATACGTTACGTATAGCTCTATACGCTGCGTATAAGTTGCATAGAATTCAGAACCTACCCAACAATCATTGGCACAGACAACCAGGGTTTATATACGCAGTGTATAGATGCCTCGTATATTTGCCGCATATAGCTCTATACGCTATGTCAGACAGATTTGACAATGTACTAGGTTGTCATGTACCTGTCTATATGCAGTGTAGGTAAAGATAGGGTTTTGTGTCAAATAGCCATGTTGGTGTGCAAATATGTAGTCCCTTTATTAAAGTTCAGAGTTGGTTAACTCACATGATCTCAAGAGCATCCATGGAGCTAATATCAGGAAATGCATCGGAAAGATCGAAACTATCAAGATACCTGCGCATTTTGAATTCCATATAATTTAACATAGATTTCCTTTGAATTTCCATATGTAAATAACCAAAACAAAACCATAAAAGTTAAGATAGTTACAATGCAGTAACCCGAGGTGTATCGTTGTCGCTGCAACTGAGCCAGTCCCACGAGTACGGTGCTGAGAGACACGGATCACCACTCCATTCTCCTAACACGTCGAATGTCTTTTGTAACAAAGCTAAAGCTTCAACTGTACTTATCATTAAAAACAAGTTGATTAAAACAACAACGTTAGTAACACAATATTAATGATTGAACGTAACTAGATGGCATTAATTACTTATTTTCTTACCATCATTGCTATCGGTCCCATCGGATAAAACTTGGCTGATGTTGAACGCCTCGAGGGCGTTTATAAGAGGAGGGAGATCAGAACCGAGCGTAGCAACTAAAGAAATGTTGGTGATGGAATCAACCGTGTAGTCATTAAGCTCCCGTACAACCACGCGACCATAAGGTGGTTCAATCGGTTGTTGTATAGGATCACTTCCAGCGGTTGATGTCTCATAAATACTAAATGATCTTGTTTGAGTGGAATCGAGGTTACTAACTTCTGAGAAGTACATAGCTGCGTACACGGGGGTATTCGTAGGGCGAACTGTGGCCAACAGTAAAGAATTGGACGTGCTTTCAACTGTGACAGCGTTTTTCAAAATCCCGGATGGGGGGTTATTTGGTCCAGACGAGTCGATAAAAATTGCTTCGTTTGCGACTTCCGTGGCCTCGCCAGACATAGGTAACCATATCCGGTCATAAGGGTCATCTGGATATCTGAAATATTAACAAAGTTTGCATAAATCAATCAGATGTCAATACAGAGCCGGCTCACACATTTTGGAGGCCTAAGCTAATAATAAATTGCCTCTTTAGTAAAAAAAAAAAAAGATTTGATAAATAATTAAAAACACTTTAGCTTAATGGTGCACCATTAAGTTGGTTTTAATCCAAAGTTTATGAAAAATGTCTGGTTAAAATATCCTAGATAACTATATTTCAACAAATACTTTTGAACTAAAAAGATAGTACTACCTCCGTCCCATTAAAAGTGTCATATTTTGAATTTTCAAAGTCTTTATTTTTAAACTTTGACCTTAATTATATATTTTTTGTGTTATATAAAACTTGATGAAAATTAACCCGATAAAAACACTTGTAAAACACACTCAAATCATATAACTTTCATCAAGTATTATCTAACACAAACAAAATTATTTAAGGTCAAAGTTTATAAATAAAGACTTTGAAAATTCAAAATAGAACACTTTTAATGGGACGGGGAGTGAGTACTTTATAAAGCATGGTAAATAATTTAATATCAAAAGTATAAACTTAATAAATATTAGTGATGTTAATAAATAGTGTGTTGTGTTTTAATGTGTTGAAACTTAGAATTATTTTGTGTTAATTTTTAACTTGTAGCGTTGAAACTTAGAATTTTGCTATTTCGGAATGTTAATTTTTAACCTTTGTGTTTTAATCTGTTTGAAATTATGATTAGTGATGTTAATTTGTGTATAGTGATGAAAAATCATAGATAACAACTAGGTAGTTTTTTTTATTCGTAAAAACTATCGTATTTTGTATTACGTGTTTTTAAATTTCTAATGAAAATGTTTTTTTCAGGACTGTATTGTATTTTATTATTATTATGTGATGGACCTAACCTGACCTAAACCATCGAATGGACTCGAAAATTTTTATGTTTGTCATATGAAATTGGAACATCTAAAAGGGTGAAACAAGGGGAAAAAATCATGGATCGGCTAATGGTTGTATGAAAAAGGTAATTGCAAAAAAAAGAAAGAATTGAGACATCACACCTTAAGATTTGACTTGCTCCATAAGAAAACCTACTGATCAAGAACAAAGCCCGACTGTCATCGACTTCACTATAAGCATCCGAGTCGACTCCACGAATTTCAAGAGCCGACATAAACGGGAACTGGTTGGGCTTTGTTTGAGCTACACACACACTAACCGCATCTCGTTGTGCGACAAATATTGCTTCATGCAGTGTCAGCCCTTTAAGCGAACTCTGAACCGTGGCCCAAAAGTTACCATCAAAATGGAGATCGAAAGCGGGAGGACTTGACAACCCGTCGTAGTTTCCATAGTAGAAACTCGCTCGAACAAGGAGTTTTTCGCCCTGTGTAACCGGGTAGGTGTAACAGTTCTTTTTCCGAGTTGTGAAAACCCTTAGGGTGTCCAAAACCGGAGGTAGTGAGTTACTAGACTGAACCACTCGAGAAACACCAGTTGAGTTAAAGTATCGTCTGGAAGCCAAGTCATAAGGTTCGTATCAACTTGGATTTCGGATTCCCCACAGTTTATGCTTGCAATTACTGCAATCATAATTCATTATTTCAGAAAAGCAATACATTAACTTTAATGATACAACATAAACATGAAACTGAAACTATAAGACTAAATGATTATATGGTTTAAAACTCGGGCGATGCTAACATATATGGTGTGTATATATACGTATTACTCTCTTTAGTTAAATAACAGATCGATTATAATCATATATTTATGAGATGCTTACAGTCGCCAGAAACGGAGAATGTAAATAGAGCCAATAGAAGAACCAGCAGCAACTTGAAAAGTCCAGCCATGGTGATAGATGAGTTAAAAGCTTGATGTGTGAGGTATATATAGTCTCTTCATTGGTTGACTTTTTATGGGTTGACTTTCGAATTCGAATCCAAAAGGTAACCAACTACTCATATATCAGCATAAAAAATGTGAATCCGAAAACAGGTCGTTTAATAACCCGGCATGGTCACCACATAGTCATAAGTCATGGGTGGGCTGATTTGTCGCAGACAGGTTGGGGTGTGCAATAACCGAACCATTAATCGAAACCGAATTGAAAACCGACAAAACCGAACCGGAATTAACCGAAACGAATTAACCGAAAGTCGGTTAACGGATATTTCTTTTTACCATCGGTTAACGGAAATTAACCGAACCGAACCGAATCATTTATTTCTTTATATATTTCTAGCTTTTATACATTTATTTCATGTTTTATACCTTAATTTTATTTAATAATACCTCTATTTCATTTATTTATGCCTTCATTTATTTATACGTTCATTTCATTTATTTATACCTTTATTTTATGTATTTAAACATCTATTCTTACATTTATACCTCCATTTCATTTATTTATACATCTATTTCATGTATTTATACATCTATTTCATATATTTATACCTCCATTACATGTATTTCTAAGCAAAAAAAATAGCCCTTGTTTGAATTGGTTATTAACCGAAAATTAACCGAACCGAAAACCGACAAATTAACCGAATTAACCGAACCGATTAACCGATGACTTTCGGTTACGGTTATGGATAATGCTAATAACCGAACCGAACTGTGCACACCTCTACAGACAGGTGCGGACCCCGTGTACCCCTTGAAAAAAAAATTAGTGTATTTTTTAGGCAAAAAATGTCGCATCTTTTGAAAATATGGTTAGACCCTTCATCCGCACCCCAGAAAAAATTCCTTGGACCGCCATTGGTCTCAGTAGCCATGCGTGAAACACCGCCGCATGGGCGTAGTCTACAATTGTTAGAGGTATTTATGGTTTGGTTCGACTGAGTTTGCCGAAAAATTCATGGTTTTAAAGTTTGCTTTTGCGTGTTTAATGGTTTTGATAAAAGTTTTTTTTTTATTTTTTGAAAAGTAAACTTAATTAAAAACCATCAACCTACGGAACGCCAAACGGGGAGGTCAACAAGAAGAAAAAACTACATAAATCATGGCAATCTATATTTGCTTGTGTGTGTAAATTTACATAAATCGGGGCAATCTATATTTTATTTTACTAATAATGAGTCGAACAGATTTAACAATTCAGTTTTAGATAAAACTTTATGCGACTATATAATATAATTATATTTCACGTATTATATTATATATATTAGTGGTGAATGATGATAAATATTGTCTTGATGCTAAAATGAGTCACCCCTCTCTGATTGGTTCAGAGGGGTGGTGGCTTTTTTTTTTATCTCAAGTGATTTCTTGATTTCTTAATATAAATAAATTTAAAGACAACAATAAATGCTAAAGAAGTAGTGGTGTGTAGGTCCCTTTTCGCGGAGGATTATGAACCTAAACCTTGTTATACTAACCCACTAGCAAGTGCGGAATCCAAGCTAGTAGGCAAACCGAGATGAAGCAAGTAGAGAAACAAACACACAAGATTTCACCGATTAACACCACTGTATTAATACGTATGAAGGTTCCGGTTACAAGCACAATGTTTACAATCAGTTTGCAAACTCTCAAGTGTGTGTGTGAGTTTTGGACAGAAGCTCTCAACTTTCTTTCTGTCTGTGTGTGTGCCTCTCTCTCTCTAAACTCAACACTGCATGGGTATATATATACCCAGCCCATGATGTCTGGTCGAAGGATCCGATGGATGGTCCGAAGGATCATCTATCGAGGACAAGGTAATCGAAGGATCAGCATTGACCTCGAAAGATCACCTTTCGAGGTCTATCATTCGAAGCCTATCTTTCGAGCACCTCGAAGGATCAACAATATCCTTCGAGGCTATCCTTCGATGCAGACAAACATATCAAACATATGTTAACTGTTGGCCAAGTCAATCCGGAGGATGGTTGACTTGGTCAACTTACAGACTACCAAGGACATCGTTTACATACAGACCGAATACAGACAAAGTACAGACATAAGTGCACCAACAAACTCCCCCTTGGCTGTAGCTTTGTCTTTATCTTCTATAGTTGCAGACTCGTCTTGAACTTCGACGGTCTTTGGTCTTCGAGTTACCAAAACTCTGATGTCCTTTCACGTCTTCAAAGTCGGAGGATCTTCAAAGTTTTCACGTCTTGAAAGCAAAGAGTGTATCAACAAACTACCCGTATCATGTAGGAAGTGTGTTGACAAACTCCCCCTTAACATAAGCTCCCCCTTGGGCTATGCTCGTGAAAAACTTTATCTTTATGAAGTGAGATCCTTGTGGTGTTGATGATGGCCAGCGGCAACTCGATCATCTTCATCACTTGAGTGCCTTCACGTCGTTTCTTCATTCCGAAGCTTGTCATCGACCATGTTCTCCTTGCCTTTAGAATCTGCACATGCAAGAAATCTAAACGCGTAATGAGAACAACTGCTTGGAATATAGTTAACATAAACACATGACACACGGATGACCATGTCACAATCAAACACCGTCCGATAATTTGACAGTCTAATAGATTTATCAATTTCAGATTTAACTTTCAAAACATGCAAATTTCGACCGTTTATGAAGATATAGTCAATTCGGTTTTCGTTCAGGTTTCAGGTAACGAAGACTCGAGCTCCAACATCGTACGATCGAAAATAAAGAAGAAAGAGAATCTTTTTGGCTTTTATAAAGTTTATATTAAAACACACCTAAAATCTTTTTGGTATTTTTGAAAGTAAAAGACAACAATTTAAAATCCTTTGAGTGTTATCAACCGACATCACCGCTAATGTCGTGCTGATATGCACCAAACGACGAAACTGTTTAAAAGAAAAACAATAAAAGTTAAACAGTAAATAAATATATACAAACATTCTTTTTGCGAGTTTCGAGGGTAAGAGAATCATATCAGTGTACGGTCATGCCAAAACACTCTTGTTGTTCAGTTAGTTAACATTAAGATAAGCATCCTATAACAATTATCGGTATTGTTGTCCACTTAAGCTCAACTTATCAGATGTAATCATGGCGAGGGGATACGTTAAGGTATGATTTATACTTACCGACCGGTGTTCATCCACATCACGACACATTCCCGTATCAAGGTATGCACGAGAGTTCATCTTACCGGTGAGTATACCGATTATCATCTGTTTGACCGTATATGGTGTGAGATACTCACTTATTTTGAATTGAAAACAAGCCCTTTGTGATATAATCACTTATTGGTGAGGAACTTGATTTTCATATGCATGAGGGCGCAGGTGCAAGTCCGTGAACAGGTCAGTACTTCCGTACAGCAGAGAGACGAACTTGACACCCGGATAAATGTGATATTTTTATCACTTATTTGATTTGGACATGTGATTGTTTATCACTTATTGAGATCGAATGCAGTATGTATTATGTACACGTATGTATAGTATCATGGAAGATCTTAGACTTAGTCTATTTATAGAAGCAACCATGATACCCAGATGATAAGCAGCATAAAGACCGAATATCTCAGAACCTCGGCAATCTCTCAAACGAAATTTCGGTACCAAGACCATATGCCAATGAATGGTTCCCACCCAGTCTTCAGTCGATTTAAGTTTATATCACCCTGCACACTTTAAAATGATTGTGAGCCTACCGATACATCTTATATAGAGCTGCTTATCGTTTTGCATTTTGCATTTCAGTTTAAAAAGGTTTAGACAGACCACTGATCTACTATCATTTTCTCTTTTTCTCGCCAGGAAACTCATTTTTGTTTTTCTATTGTTTTTGTGCTTTTGAAATTTTTCGATGTTTTTGGATTTTTCGATTTTTGGATTTACTCCCCCTAAAATCAATAAACTAAGACAAATTTTAAAACACAAAGGTATTTACAAAGGTATTTACAAAAATGATTTTCCGATGTTGGTATTACTCTTGCTTGACCTTAATGCCATTTACCAATAATAAGAAGTCAAATCTTGATTTGTCAAAAGCTTTGGTAAATAAGTCGGCACGTTGGTCATCGGTGTGGACCTTAACAACATCGATTAGCCTTTTCTCAAAGCAATCACGTATGAAGTGAAATTTGATTTCGATGTGTTTGGTCTTTGAATGCTGCACAGGATTTTTAGTGATATCTAAAGCAGCAGAATTATCAACGTATATAGGAGTAGTTAGGAATTCAAAACCGTAGTCCCGCAATTGTTGTTGGATCCAAAGAACTTGGGAGCAACAACTTGAGGCAGCAATGTATTCAGCTTCGCATGTTGATGTAGCTACACACGTCTGCTTCTTGCACTGCCATGTGACTAGGCGATTTCCTAAAAACTGACATCCAGCCGTTGTGGATTTGCCGTCGATTTTACATCCGCCAAAATCAGAATCACTGAATGCGACCAAGTCAAAGTTATTATCCCTAGGATACCACAGACCGGTGTCGGGGTAAGCCTTCAAATAACGAAAAATCCTTTTGACAGCTGCAAGATGTGAGGCCTTCGGGTTAACTTGATATCTGGCAAGCAGGCACGTTGGGTACATTATATCTGGCCTTGATGCTGTGAGGTACATAAGGGATCCGATCATCGCGCGATAGTATGAAGGGCTAACAGGTTCACCCTTCAAGTCAGGAGTAATGCCGTGATTAGTTGGCAATGGGGTACCAATGGGCGTTGCATCGGACATCTGGAACCGGCTCAAGATGTCTCCAACATATTTAGTCTGATGGATGAATATCCCAGACTCTGTTTGTTGCACTTGTAGGCCCAAAAAGAAATTCATTTCCCCCATAGCACTCATCTCGAACTTATCCTGCATGATGCGCTCGAAATTCCTACACAAAACATCATTAGTAGAACCAAAAATAATATCATCAACATATACCTGAACCAGAAGAAGATCTCCATCTTGTTCTTTGATGAAGAGAGTACAATCGATAAGACCTCTTCGAAAACCGTTCTCCAGCAGATATGTAGATAAGGTTGCATACCAAGCTCGTGGCGCTTGATGAAGGCCATAGAGAGCTTTGTTGAGCAACCAAACCCGATCGGGATGAACAGGATCTTCAAAACCTGGAGGCTGTTCGACATATACCTCTTCTTCAACCACACCATGTAGAAATGCACTTTTGACGTCCATCTGGTAAACCTTGAATCCTTTGAATGAGGCATAAGCCAGAAAGATCCGAATAGCTTCCAGACGTGCAACTGGTGCATAGACTTCGTTGTAGTCGATCCCTTCTATCTGACGAAAACCTTGAACGACTAAACGAGCTTTGTTACGAATAACCACTCCACGGTCGTCTTTCTTGCATTTAAAGACCCATCGAGTGCCAATCTTCTTGTAGTTCTCAGGCTTTTCAACAAGCTTCCAAACACCAAGCTTGTGAAATTGCTGTAATTCTTCCTGCATGGCTTCAACCCAAGCACTGTCTTTCAATGCTTCCTTCCACGACTTTGGTTCTTCTTGTGACACGTAACACGCGAAGGACCAGTCATTTTGTTGGCCAGATTCTCTTATAGCTGAGTACAAACCAGCATTCCGGTTGTTTCTCAGCTGATTACGCGTCTGCACACCGCGATGGACATCTCCTATGATATTCTGCTGGGGATGGGTATCGTGAATCCTCATTTCAGGATTATCTGGCACACGAGCATTGATACCCAAATTATTCAGATTAAGATCAACAACCAGCTCCACACCTGGAATGTGGGTAGAGGTGGATGCATTCCCTTCAGCAGTATCTATATTCTGCGTATGAGGTGTATCACCAGAGGCACCTTGAACAGGAGCAGCTGGAGCTGAAGATCCTTCGGCTGCATCATGATATTCATCATCTTCAGAAGAGTCATTATAATCAGCAGCATCTTCATAAACCTCATTTTGAACCATATTGTTGACAGACGTAGAAGCTTGAGGGTCAACAACAATAGGTCTAACCAATGGCGAGACAGCAGCGTTGTCACTTTCCAACAACATTCGAGCCGCTGCTGATTCTTCGTCAAAGGTTGGCAGATTGAAGGAGTCAAATAGCCCATCATAATCGAACATCCACGGATCACCCGGAGCCCTAACAGGACTCGTGTACCTTTGAACCCTAACTTCGCTCCATAGCTCAATCTTTTTGGTAGCTAGATTCCAAACACGAAAATTCGGAGTATCATATCCAAGGAAGAAACCCTCGATAGCTTTTGCACCAAACTTTCCATCCGGCTCAATCATAGTACAAGGAGCACCAAACGGTTCAAGGTAAGAAAGATCCGGTTTCCTTCTCTGAAGGAGTTCGAAACAAGTCTTGCCATGTCTCTTAACTGTAAGAACTCTGTTCAACGTGTAGCAAGCAGCCGATACAGCCTCCCCCCAGAATTGAATAGGGAGTTCCGACTCTACTAACATTGTTCTTGCAGTTTCAATAATAGTTCGATTCTTCCTCTCAGCGACACCATTTTGTTGTGGAGTATAACGAGAACTGTACTCATGAAGAATGCCTTTAGAAGTACAAAACTCATCCATAACTTGATTCTTGAATTCGGTTCCATTGTCGCTTCGGATCCTTTTCACTTTCAACGTATAGAGATTTTCCAACATTGTAAGAAGATCCTTGAGGATGCCAGGAGTTTCACTCTTGTGTGCCATAAAAGATACCCAAGAAAATCTAGAGTAGTCATCAGTAACTACTAAACAGTAAGCATCACCAAACGTTGTCTTGTGCTTCATAGGTCCAAAAAGGTCCATATGAAGACGTTCGAGAGGCATGCTGACAGTGTTGATTTTCTTCAAAGGGTGAGACTTCTTTGTTTGCTTCCCCTTTTGGCACGAGACACAGATATCTTGTAGATGAAAACTTCTTACAGGCACACCATTCACAAGATTATTTTTCACCAAATGGTTCATCTTTCTCAAGTGAATGTGTCCCATTCTTCTGTGCCAAGATATAGACTCCTTTTCTGTGGCTTTTGAGACAAAACAAGTAACTTGTGCAGATGTGGTAATTGCCTGGCTCATGTCGAGAATATAAAGATCATTAACTCTCGGAGCCGATAAGAGAATCCATTCTTGTGGAATTTTGAATCCAGGTTTCAGCACATAGCAGCCAGCGTCATCAAAAATCACTGAGAACTTTTTATCGCAGATTTGCGACACACTCAGAAGATTGTGATCAATCTGCTTCACATAATTGATCTTGTCAAAGCACACGATACCATTTGAGATACTTCCTTCTCCAGTGATGTACCCGCCTTTATCACCCGCAAAAGCAACATACCCTCCTCTGATATTTCTTACGTCATACAGGAGCCGTAAGTCGCCAGTCATGTGCCTGGATGCTCCACTATCAACAATCCAATGACTATTAATAGTTCCTCCTAGAACATCCTGCACATGTCAATTAAACACATCAGTTGAGAATGGGGACCCAAGCCTTAGTGGTCTTGGGTCGTCCCTTGGCATCACGATACGTAAGCTCTATCTCTTGATAGTTTTCAAGAACAACTGCTCCCCCTGAATTGTCACCCGACTTAGGTAACCAAGTTTGTCCGTGCCTACCAGTTTTTGAAGATTCTGGTTTTACAGGTTGTGACACACTTGGTTCCTTTTGCACTGTTTTAACTTCAGATTTCAAAGCTTTTTCAACAGTTTTTATGTTCTTACGTCGTTGTTTAGTTTCTTGTTCTTTTACAGTTCGTTTGTCTTGTTTAGGTGAAACTGACCGACGTTGAGGGTGAACTGTTTCAGGTGGAGTTTTCTCAACAAATTTCTTCTTTGGAGCATTTGGGCAATTTCTGATAATGTGCCCAATTTCTCCACATTTGAAACAAGTTCTCCTTTCAACAGACTTAGGAGAACTTGATCGACTACCAGATGTTGAACTTGTAGAGCCTGAGGTACTTGCTCTTTCATCACACCCGTTTGTGAGTTGGGTGTAATTGTTATCACTGTTACGTTTTAAAATCTTGACTTCTTGTACAAAATCAGTGTTTGATTTGTTTTCAAAAGTCTCAATTTTATCCGTACCTTTTGATGCTACAAATTTAACATCTTTTCCTTTCTTCATGTAACGAGCTCCTTTTGATTCAACTTTAGCCTTTGGCTTTGGAGCTCGTTGTGGTTGTTTACCCTTAGAAGCAGTAGGTTGTCGAGTGGTTGGAGATTTTTGATTACCAGATTGTTTCCTAATCTCAGCCTTAGGAATTGGATCACATTGTGTTACCACAATTCCCGGAAGTGTTTTTCCCAAAAATTTGTTTGTATTGTCTTCAAAGACTTTATCAATCAAGGATTTATTTACATTTTTAATTGGAAAAACATGATCTGAGTAGATTTTATTATCTCCAACCAAAGTGTACAACACATTACTGCTTTTAACAGTAGATACATCTTTCTTATCGACTTTGACAGGATCAATCACTTGCTTTTTGACAGATGGAGCCTCAGGAGTATCAGGATCACAAAGGATGTGATTCTCTCGTGGAATATCTACTCCTTTCATCTTGCTAAGTGATTTATCCTGATCACTTACAGCCACATCTGATTCATCATCCGATGTCTCATAGTCCTCAATAATTGGAGGACTTTGCTTCATGGATGGTGAAGTTTCCTGTTCTTCAGAGGCTGTGTTTGAAGGATTGTCCGGTTTGAACCCAAGGCCAGTAGTAAACTCCTCAACATCAAGAGGCACACTGGGTTCATACCGAGGCATTTCTTCCTCATCAGGCATCTTGGTATAGTTGTTCATCAAAGGGGGTGGACATTTGTTATACCCTATGCCTTTCTGATTTCCCTTTAGTTGTTGAACATCAATGATGTGATCAAGCACAAATCGGGAGTTAGAATAACTATCCAATTTCTGTTTGATCGCATCATGTTCGCATTGGGCAATGGCTAATTGCTTTTTAGTTTCTTCCACAATATTAATATACTCATTTATACTCACTTGTTTGTGGTAAACTACTTTGTTAACCTCGGACACATTTTTCTTTAAAGTCTCTATTACAGATTTAAATTCTTTTTCATTCCGGGTTAAAGCCATGTTTGCCTCTTTGCATTTCGACAGTTCAACAACCAAATTCTGGTTATGACTATGAAGCTTTTCTGATTCAAGCTTCATCTCTGCACATGATTTACAAATACTAGGAGCAGGTGGTTCAGAAGTTACCTGACTAGTAGAGGCTGAGCCGTTTGCCATAAAGGCAGTTTGAAAAGAAAAAGCTCCATCTTCAGAAAATAGTTTTTCCATTTCCGTTGATGTAGCAGCAGCCTTCCTAATCAGAATTGATTTCTGACATTTAAGCTCATCAGCTTCATTCAGAAGATCCTGAATATCTTCACATTCTTCCTCATCAGGCTCTGAGTGATTATCCCCAGAAACAGAGCCTTCTTCATCCGAACTGCCAGAATAACCAGAACTGTCATCGCTTCCAGACGATTCTACTTTATGAACATGCTCGATGACCTTAGCATACAGGGCAGTTCCACTTCCCTGATCTCCTTCACCAAACTGCACTGACCAGTCACATCCTTCATCAGCTTGAACAGCCAAAGCCCGATTGTGATTGGTAGTTCCAGGCTGTCCCTGATTGTTATTCACTGCCACCATCCTCCGTTCACGGTTTTCTTGTTGGGCATTCACATTCGTCTGGTTTCTGAAAGGGTTGTGATTGCCGTGTTTTGTTGGTCGAGTGCACTCACGTTTAAAGTGCCCTTTCTCGCCACAGTTAAAGCACGTGACGGCATTAATATCAAACCCATACTTCGTGTTTTTCTTTCCTTCCAACGAAGTTCTTCCAGTTCGTGCCATGAAATCTTTTGCCCTTCTAACCGCACTAGCAAAAGCCCATTTAATATCCATCAACTCCATTTCTTCCTTGTCGATCTGATCATAATCTTCATTGGTCATGTTGATGTTTCCAAGCTGACCTGCTACCAAACCACAGTATGCACTGACCATGGTGTTAATAATCTCCATATGTTCCTTAGCAACTTCAATACTAACGTGTGAAAGATTTGAGTTGTCGACTCGGATGGTGTGATGACTTTGGGGTTGAGGTTGAGGATTGCTTGTATAGTGAGCTTGCTGTTGTTGTTGTTGAGGTTGTGGTTGTGGCTGTGTTGGAACAGGAATGTAAGACCTCGGATCGAATTGAGGTTGTGGTGGAGCAGATGTTGACTGAGGAAACGGAAAGGAACTTGAACTTGTATTGGACACAAATGCAGTCTGCAGCTTAGGTTGCTGTTGCTGAGCTGCAGCAGATCTTGCCAAAACATCGAATCCTGGAAGATACATTTCCGTATTCTGAGGAGCTGGAGCACGCCTTGCTTTCCTAATCTCTTCATCATTCTTATGTTCCAGCTTTTGAATGAACTCATAGATGTTGACTTGATCTAGAGTTCCAGTATGCTTCAACAGTTCAATGAACGAGCTCCACTTTGGAGGTAAGGCGTCAGCAAATCTACTCACCATTTCTTGTTGAGTAGCGACAACTCCATAAGCACACATCTCACTAATCAAATGATAGAAACGTGTGATCATATCATTCAGAGTCTCGTTCTCCAAAAACTGAAAGGATTCAAACTCTTTCTTCAACAAATCATGCCGAGATTTTCGAGCAGCTGCATTGCCTTCTCCTCTAGCAACTAAGGCATCCCACAATGTTTTCGTGGTCTTGCAATATGAGAACTGATGGTAGATGTCTTTGTTGAGTGCTTGAGTAAGTGTGGCAAAGGCCTTTTTCTCCAATTCATAAGCCTTCTTGTCATTTTCAAGCATATTTGCATAACCCTCTGAAGTTGACGCAGCAGTTTCAAGATTAGCATTGAACGCATTGATGAAACACGTCCACAGATCAGTGCTTTGCCCTTGAACATATGTGTGAAACCGGTTTTTCCAAGATGGAAAATCGTTCATATGGTTCAACTTAGGTGGACGATTGTTGCTGCCAGTTTCACTTTCACTAATCAGAATGTTCTGAAGACTTTGACTTTGATTGGATACCAGAGCCCATTGACTTGGACTGATTGATGGCTGTGGAATCATACTCTTTGCCCAATCTGCAGCAGTCACTAACTCTTGATTGTTTCGTGAGTCCAAACTCCAATCCCATGGACTTGTACAGCTCATTTTGATCAAATATAATTATCAAATATAAGTACCAAACCTACACACCACAAACTGTTAAGTGCAGAAACAAATATGAATCGAAAGATACTGACTTGTTCGAAAGATCAATGCTTGTTCGAATGATCAACAAGGTTCGAAAGATCCCTGTTGAGTTTCGAACCAAGACTTCGAAGGATTGATTTCGAAAGGTTGATCACACGAAGGATCCTTATCTTTCGAATGATGATTTCGAAAGATTCTCCTTATGTTTCGAACACTGGTCTCGAAAGATGACACTTGTTCGAAGAATCAACAGTGTTCGAAGGATCACTGTTGATGGCTCGAACTATAACCTCGAAAGATAGCCTTGAAAGATTCACCCAACACAAAGGATCCTTATCTTTCGTAATGAACAGTAACTCGAAGGATGTATCTATCGAAAAGATTCCTTGACTCGAAGGGTAACACACTGACTTCGAAGGATGTTCGAAGGATGGTTATCTTTCGAATCTCCTTGATCGAAGGATGATCCTTAGAGCTCGAAAGTTATCTTTCTACGTCTGACACACTGTCAAAAGTACTGATGGGTTGGTGAGAAAAGTGACAGGTTGGTGTACCAACTTTCGGCAGAAAGGATGGTTCTGCCAACAACTTTTTCACCAGCCTTTTGATTTTCAAAAAGTTTACCCAAATTGGCAACCTTATCAACAAGATATGGTCACCGGAAACACACCGGAGATATGGCCGGAAGAATCAAAGTCACTTAAAAACAAGTTTTTTTAAGTTACCCAACCCAACCTTGAACACTCCCGAAGGTTTAGTAAACGTTTTTCAGTTTAAACAAGCAAGAAAACCACCAAAAACGGGTGCTAAACCAAATGTCCAAACACACCAAGAACTCGAACAACCCGGTTTTAAACAAGGTAAAGAGCCTAGGCTCTGATACCACTTGTAGGTCCCTTTTCGCGGAGGATTATGAACCTAAACCTTGTTATACTAACCCACTAGCAAGTGCGGAATCCAAGCTAGTAGGCAAACCGAGATGAAGCAAGTAGAGAAACAAACACACAAGATTTCACCGATTAACACCACTGTATTAATACGTATGAAGGTTCCGGTTACAAGCACAATGTTTACAATCAGTTTGCAAACTCTCAAGTGTGTGTGTGAGTTTTGGACAGAAGCTCTCAACTTTCTTTATGTCTGTGTGTGTGCCTCTCTCTCTCTAAACTCAACACTGCATGGGTATATATATACCCAGCCCATGATGTCTGGTCGAAGGATCCGATGGATGGTCCGAAGGATCATCTATCGAGGACAAGGTAATCGAAGGATCAGCATTGACCTCGAAAGATCACCTTTCGAGGTCTATCATTCGAAGCCTATCTTTCGAGCACCTCGAAGGATCAACAATATCCTTCGAGGCTATCCTTCGATGCAGACAAACATATCAAACATATGTTAACTGTTGGCCAAGTCAATCCGGAGGATGGTTGACTTGGTCAACTTACAGACTACCAAGGACATCGTTTACATACAGACCGAATACAGACAAAGTACAGACATAAGTGCACCAACATGGTGGATTGGTTAGGTGCATCCTCCAATAACGGATTTGCCTAAGTTTGAGACATGCTTGGGGCCGATTTTTAGCTATTTTTTGTTACCCAATTTTAGGCCCAATGTTGGGCTTGGTTCTTAATAATTCGTTTAATTAATTTCTTTGTTACTTTGTTTTTTTATCGGCCTTTAATCAAAACTTTAGTTAATGAGCTTGTAATTACTAATGATTGACTATACATTTGTTTTGTACCTAGCTTTTTTAGATGAACGCATATTGAATCACCTTGATATCCGTGATGATGTTGGATTTCAAGAAATTCTTTAATAGAGATTGTTAATCACCTGTATTTCATAAATTCTCGCTTATTTCCCGTCGCAACGCGTGATTAGTAAAAACTAGTATAATATATATACAGACACATTAATGTTATATCACTAAAGTAAAAATAAATAAATAAATAAATAAATAAATAACAAATGTGTAAAGGTCTGGTCGTTTTTACACGACCAGTTCCAATTTGCAAACCAGGAATGAATATTTATTTATTTTCAGTTTTATACATATATGTTGTTTTGTTATTTTTTAGAGAGATTAAAATAAAAGACGCTAGTTTTTTTACAATATATATTGGCTAATACCAAATAACGACGTATTGGTCGCCCATGGTTGGTACACCCGGGATCAAAGTGAGGAAGAAATGAGGAGGGTGTTGCTAACCTCACCTATTAAAAAAGTCATTTTAATTAAGTAAGTTCTAACTTCTAAGTATCGTCTATTTAGGTGGGGTTCGGCTACAAAGTCTATTATTTCTACAAAGTGTACAAAGTCATAAAACACTACAATTTCAGCCATAAAACACATTCAAAACCCACGAATAATATAGTGAAGATCACTAAAACACAATATCCAAACCCTAACAGTCCTTAGATACTTCAAACACACCATCATACAACTACAAATATAAAACACAACATGATAATCAACATAACCACACTAATGTTAGTCATTCGATAATCAAAGGCTTATCATATAAAACACAACACAAAACCCACAAATATGATGTTTTAGTAATCTCCACTATGTTATTTGTGTCACACTCTGACTTTTGCAGAAGCGTGATTATGGTGTGACTTTCTTAATATCATTGCATTCAATCATAACAACAACTATATGATAAAAACCATAGATGGTCATCCATTAGATAAGTTTAAAAAACATCACAAACATCGTTGTTTAAACATAGACTTCAAATTTAAGTTTTACAAACCATACGAATTGTTTAGAGTTCCCTAAGGACTCATCAAAAGACTCTAAATAAAATCAGGTTTGGTAGATGTGTCTCGTCCAGGAATAAGACACACTAACCAAACCCTAAGACAGCGGATGACATCCTTTATTCTTAACGCAACTTGAAACATCCAACGCCCGCCAGATCCACTTTTAATTCCCTGAAATACATGTATTTTGAAAACATCAACAAAAGTTGAGCAAGTTCATGTGTTTGTTTGTGTGTATGGATAAACCTTTAATAACATTGTATGTATGTATGTTTTGTAAATCCCGGTATCAAAGCAAAACAAGGAAACAGATCGATTAATGGTTTGCAAGGCCATTAACATGCGTGCAACGGCGTAGGAAGGCTCAAACGTAGCAGATTTTGTACCGGGCCTCCGGCTGTAAGACATAGTCACCTCATGGGCCAAACCCGGTCCACATGGGTGTGGGCTCGCTACACCCAAATAGATCTATCACTCATGCCCCTCGGTCCTAACACGAGGATTAATGGTCTTAGGAGTGCGCCTACCCATTCACATGATCTACTGTACTTTCCAAATCTAACTATACCAATTGTAATTGTATGTAATCATTTTGTAACATGTACTTCACCCCCGAAGTTATAAAACAAAACAGTTTAAAGAAAAGGGGGACATGAACTCACAGTCTTGCGTCTTCAATCACCGTAACTCAAGCTCATTCGGGTAAACACGACTACCTACAACGTACTATCATCTATCAGACGAGCGGGTCGTGCCTTGACTTAGAATTAATGTCTTTGAGTTACGTTTCTTTTGTGTCTTCGATATTATTCCAAATTATATAATTATTTGTTAAAATAATTAATATTTTAACTTAAATTATATTTATTAAATTTTGGAATAATTGTTAAAACAATTATTTTAACATAATACTTCCCAAGTAGTTATACTTTTATATCCTTCCCAAGGATGGGTGTATTTGTATTCTTATACTTGTATATTTTTGCCATGTATTGGGGTCGTATTCCGGTGTGTATTTATACGTATGAGAATACGTATTTTTATTGTATTCATTAAGTATTCTTATACTTAATTTCGTATTAATTTTCCGGAATATTATCTTTAATAAAAGTCTACCAATATATATTTCCAAAATATATATTATAATAAATATTATTTAGAAAAATTATTTATAATTTTTCTTTTGGGCAAAAATACTTGTATTCACTCATAAGTTTCAAAAATAATATATTTTCATGTCTATCTTGGGAAAATATATATAAACTCATTTTTCTCCCAAAAATGATATTCTTCATATTTATTCGAGAAAATATATCTTTCACCTCAAAATATTGTATTTCGTGTTTGTGTAAGAAAAAATATACATTTCTTAAAAATAATATATCTTCTAAAAATTTCAAGAAAAATATATATTCATTCTTGCCAAAAATAATATATTTTTCTCTGTAAAAAATATGATATATTCTTGTAGTAATTTGTAAAAATCATATTTTCATTTCCTTGGTGTCCAAAATAATCTTTACCAGAATATACTTGTGAATTAAATTCCGGAATATTTTTGTAAGTTATTTTCCTTGTTCGGTTTCACCAATATTTTGTGTACAACTTGTATATTTATTCCTTGGAATTTTGATAATATTTTGGATTGTAATTCTTGGTATTTTGATGTGTTATATTATTTCATGTCCTAAAATAATATAACTAATACACATAATATACAAATAGTCACACACATGGTGTCTTCTAAATATATATTTCCTAAATACATATTTAGTCACTTTTATTTATAAAAACCAACTTCCAATATTTATATTTTTGTAACCAAAAATTATGGCAAAGTTTTAGTAACAATTTATAGTTTGAAATACGCTTGTAAATACTTGTTAAGAAATATTTTTTCTAAGTGTTTGAATTTTTAGAAAATTTTGCCATAGTTTCCCCTAAAAATGAAGGTTTCCATGCTTTCAAGCATCTCATTTTCTTTTGTAAAAATCATCACAATCAGTTAATTGATTTTCATAGTGTCCCAATTTATAAATGATTTGTGCCTTGTGCACTTAAATTAATTTTCATAAATGTTTTCAAAAGACTCAGTTAATTGTATTTACCAGTGTAAACTGATGTATTTTCTTAAAGACTGATTGACAGGTACCTCTCGTAAATAGGCTAGAGCTATTAGGTGTCGTATAAAAAGATCTTGCAAATCCCTAAGATACCTGAAGTCTGTTATTTTGTTTCTTTGTATTTTGATGATCCGCCTGTGGATCTTATTACAATCCAGTCTGTATATTCTTTCATTCGGACACTCAGACATTATGGTTTGTAATAGTTTATTTACCAAGCCTTCCGTTGTGCTATTATATTGTGTGTATTGACAATGATGATATCAACTACGTCACGATACTCCCCGCCGGGCCCACCGGTAATATGTAGAAATATCGGGGTGTGACAGGTTGCCTATGAATTTAAAATGTTATTTCATGTTTTGACAATTTGTAATGATGAACATACACGTTATATAAATGTTTTGGCAACTTGTTGAAATTGAACTTGAAAAAATGTTTAAAACGAATCAACGTTAACACATACCAACTGTATCTTCGTCACTTCCGCATATAGTAATTTAAGAAAAATGAAAAATACTCAATAGTATACGGGCCGTATACGTGTATACGCCTCGTATACATGACGAAAACTGGGATCGTTATGATGTATACGAATGAATTAAAAAATAATAAAAGTCTGTATACGGGTCGTATACATGTATACGGCCCGTATACATAAACAAAAGGTCGTATAACATGTTATACGACCTCATTTCCACCATACGGCCTCAACATTCTCTAAAAATTCTCTCGGTTTTCTCTCGGATCGTTCTTGGATAGCGTTCTTCGGCGTTTGTGACGTTTTCTTCTTGTTCTTCCTATACGGTATGTTTTCGTATAGTATACTTTCAGATTCCGAAACATGTTAGATTATGGTCTGGTACAGTAAAGGATCGAATAACGTACATAGGCGTAACAATTAAGATTGTATGATTGTATGGTGGTCGAACCAGCGGCCTCGTATAGAACAGATGTGATCGATGCGTCCAAACAGAAGATTGCGAGTTGTTATGCTACGGTGGGTTAATTATGGTTCGCGGTGGATGGTGGCGTTGCGATTGTGATGAAGCTTGTTTGCCGGCGACGAATGTGAAAACCTAACGGCGCCGGTCCCAGAGTTAGGTTACGTACAGGACTCAAAAGATGAAAGAATTTATATAATTACATTTTTCAAAACCTACCCTAGATTAATAGACAATTTACAAATCAGTCTTTCACTATAAGTTTGAATTATTTTATAAGACCCTACACCATCATAACTCAAAATAATCTAATCTAATATAAAATGTTAATAACAAAATTCTTTATATCTATCATATAAAATAAGAATACAATTTTAATATCTACTATGAAATAAAAATAATAAAGTTGTAAAGTATTATTTAATAAATAATTGTTCGGTTAAAGTAGTTAATCATTTTATAAATTTTACGACGCATTAAATTCATTTCATACCAGACGTAGTGGAATGATATTTAATACTTTAGGGTTTTCAAATTCTTGTATATTACAATGCTACTAGGATTATCCTTAGCAACATAAGTGAAAGTCGAGAGGACCTAAGTATGAATTGTTTTTCGGCAAATTTGTCATAATTTGAATTATTAAAATCCAATTTTCTTTAAAACTAAAACAAAGAAGATAAAGCAATAGATATGTATGACATCATAATCTTAGAAGAATTATTGCATTCACTCTTTACAAATCTTATTGTCTTTTAAAGATTAAAAAATTTATAAATACATTAAGATTTACAATCAACACATCATTGCTTATGTTCTTCTGCGTGTCCATATAGATCGCTAGTTTGACCCGAATTATCAAGTAAAGGTGAAGGTGACCCGATTGTTTGTGGCGCTACATTTTCCATATCTTCATTGTGCAACCCGTTGGAATCCCCATTTGCGCCTCCACCAGACTGCGCATTTCCTTTGCCGCCTGATTGTCGTTACATGTGTTGTTAGGTGTTAATATGGTTAATAATCGAAAGTAGTTACATTAACGGTCAGTCGATCACAAATAAGATCTAACCTGTAACATTTGGCATGTTCATGCTGGTAGGTTTTCGTTTCCTTCGCAAGATGATAAAAACACCCGCGACAACCCAAACAAGAAAGAAGGCGGGGATCGTGGTACCTAGTACTAACGGTAGCGAGCTGCTTTTCTTGTTCTTTGTTTTAGCGATGCCACCAGGAGAAGAGTTGACGGTCCCCGGAGAACTCGAGCATGATTTACCAGATTTACACAACGAAGGATTTCCAGTAACACTATCCATAATTTGTAAAAAAAAGTGGAATATAACTTTTGATAAATAATACAATGGCTGGTTTTCGAAAGTCTTATAACTTTAATAATGAAATAAAAGAATGTATAAAAAACATATGATAAACAACTTACTTTAATTTCAAGTTGTTGTTGTCTGATAAGGTAGTGGGTATGCTTCCACTAAACTTATTATCTGCCAAATTCCTACAAAATAACAGTTTTTTTTTTCTTCTTATAATTAATTACTTGTACAAATGTGGATTTAAAAGTATAAACTCATACACACTATTGAACTCATTTCAATTCCTGACAAGTGAAATAACTTTTAACATTGATACAAAGTTTATGAAGTTGTTCCAAAACATCAACTTTTGTATGGACAATTAGCCAGAATAGGATACAATTTAAAACAAACAAAAATTTTGGATTCTTTTAACGTAAAATTGGAAGTCTTAAGTAATCGAAAAAAAAATATTTTTTTTTTATCGCCAGTTGTGTTCTCAGCTTGTGGGCATATGTGCCCTTTATAAGAATGATAAAAAAAATACACTTACAGTTGTTTGAGATAAGACATGGTGCCAAGGTAATCAGGAATTGGTCCTGTCAAGCTGTTATTGTGCAGATCACTGCAATAATAATATAAAAAAACTAATAAAATACAATAAGAAAGTGTAAAGTTTACTTAACATATGGTGATACTCTTTTTAGTTGTAATTTAAAAAGAACAAATATTTATCTTTTCCAAAGTCAGAGGATAAATGTTATTGATTTTTATTAAAGCACAGACTATTCACACACCAAGGCTGTCTATTTGCACACTTAAGGTTTATATGCGTTACGTATAGCTCTACACGCTGCGTATAGCTTTATACGCTGCGTATAAGTTGCATAGAATTCAGAACCAACCCAACAATCATTGGCACAGACAACCAGGGTTTATATACGCAGTGGTTTTTTGTCAAATAGCCATGTTGGTGTGCAAATATGTAGTCCCTTTATTAAAGTTCATGAAGTTGAGTTGGTTAACTCACATGATCTCAAGAGCATCCATGGAGCTAATATCAGGAAATGCACCGGAAAGATCGAAACTATCAAGATACCTGCGCATTTTGAATTCCATATAATTTAACATAGATTTCCTTTGAATTTCCATATGTAAATAACCAAAACTGTAGGTCCCTCGGAGGTTGAGGTTAAACCTATTCCTTGTTATATCTAACACACTAGCGAGTGCGGAATTCAAGCTAGCATGCAAACCGGGAGTTTATACGAGAGAACAAAGCACAAAACACAACACACAAGTCTTCACCGATTAACACCACTTGTATTAATACGTATGAAAGGTTCGGTTACAAGCTCAATGTTTACAAATGTGTTTTGCAAACTCTCTCTAACTCTCGTGTGTGTGTGGTCTGAACAGAATGCTCTCACACTTTCACCTCTCTCTTCTGTCTGTCTATTTTTCTGTCTAGCTAAGAAGTGAACACAATGCATGGGTATATATACCCGAACACAGCATGTCTGGTCGAAGGATCAGATAGATGATCGAACGATCATCTATCGATCTGAAACAGCTCGAAGGATCAACATGTACCTCGAAGGATGACATCTTTCGAGGTCCATCAATCGAAGGCTTATCTTTCGAGCTCATCGAAGGATCTAAACTATCCTTCGATGACACATCCTTCGACCTAAACATCTTTCAACCAATGTTCTAACTGTTTGGTCAAGTCAAACCGGAGGATGGTTGACTTGGTCAAACTTACAGGACTAACAAAGACATCGTTTTGTATCATGACAAAATACAGACAAAGTACAGACACAAGTGCACCAACAAACTCCCCCTTGGCTGTAGCTTTGTCTCGAATTTTATAACTTGATATTTGTCTCGATCTTTGTGTCTTCAAGTCTTTGACGTCTTTTCAAGTCTTCAATGTCGGAGGATCTTTAAAGTCTTCACGTCTTGAAAGCAGAGAGTGTACCAACAAACTCCCCGATTCATGTAGGAAGTGTGTTGACAAACTCCCCCTTAACATAAGCTCCCCCTTGAGTTATGCTCGTGAAATACTTGTTCTTTGTGAATTGAGATCCTTGTGGTGTTGATGATGGTCAGTGGCAACTCGATCATCTTCATCATTTGAGTGCCTTCACGTCGTGTCTTCATTCCGAAGCTTGTCATCGACCATGTTCTCCTTGCCTTTAGAATCTGCACATGCAAGAAATCTAAACGTGTAATGAGAACAACTGCTTGGAACATCATAAGTAAACGACACACATGTGACCATTGCATAATCAAACACCGTCCGACAGTTTGAAAGTTCAATAAAATTTATCAATTTCAGTTGTTAACTTTCAAAACTTGCAAATTTTGACCATTTATGAAGATTTAGTCGTTTCGGTTTTCAATCAGGTTTCAGGTAACGAAGACTCGAGCTCCAACATCGTACGATCGAAAATAAAATAGAAATAAAATCTTTTTGGCTTTTATAAAGTTTATATTAAAACACACCTAAAATCTTTTTGGTATTTTTGAGAATTTCAAATTTAAAGACTGAAAGCAGTAAATAAATATATACAAACAATCTTTTTGCGAGTTTCGAGGGTAAGAGAATCATATCAGTGTACGGTCATGCCAAAACGCTCTTGTTGTTCAATTAATTAACATTAAGATAAGCATCCTATAACAATTATCGGTATTGTTGTCCACATAAGCTCAACTTATCAGACGTAATCATGGCGAGGGGATACGTTAAGGTATGATTTATACTTACCGACCGGTGTTCATCCACATCACGACACATTCCCGTATCAAGGTATGCACGAGGGTTCATCTTACCGGTGAGTATACCGATCATCATCTGTTTGACCGTATATGATGTGAGAAACTCACTTATTTTGTTTTGAAAACAAGCCCTATGTGATATAATCACTTATTGATGAGGAACTTGATTTTCGATGCATGAGGGCACAGGAGCAAGTCCGTGAACAGGTCAGTACTTTCGTACAGCAGAGAGACGAACTTGACTCCCGGATAAATGTGATATATTATCACTTATTTTGGGGGACATGTGATTGTTGATCACTTATTGAGGTCGAATGCAATATGTACACGTATGTATAGTATCATGGAAGATCTAGACTTGCGTCCCCGTTATTTTTCGGAAAAAGAAACAACCATGATACCCAGATGATAAGCAGCATAAAGACCGAATATCTCAGAACCTCGGCAATCTATCAAACGAAATTTCGGTACTAAGACCATATGCCAATGAATGGTTCCCACCTGGTCTTCAGTCGGATTTAAGTTTATATCACCCTGCACACTTTAAAATGATTGTGAGCCTACCGATACATCTTATATAGAGCTGCTTATCGTTTTTCATTTTAGGTTTAAAGAGGTTTGGATAGACCACTGATGTACTATCATTTTCTCTTTTGCTCGCCAGGAAACTCATTTTTGTTTTTCTATTGTTTTTGTGTTTTTGAAATTTTTCGATGTTTTTGGATTTTCAAATTTTTTGGATTTACTCCCCCTAAAATCAATAAACTAAGACAAATTTAAAACACAAAGGTATTTACAAAAATGATTTTCCGATGTTGGTATTACTCTTGCTTGACCTTAATGCCGTTTACCAATAATAAATAGTCAAATCTTGATTTTTCAAATGCTTTGGTAAAAAGGTCGGCACGTTGGTCATCGGTGTGGACCATGACAACATTGACGAGTTTCATAGTTGAAACGATCACGTGTGAGGTGATATTCGAGATCAACGTGTCTGGTCAAGAAGTGCTGTATGAGAGGATAATAAATTATAAAGCAGCTTAAATATCGACAAGTATAGGAGAGATTAGAAATTTAGAGCCGTATCCTGCAACTGCTTCATGCAATGCAAGGAATCTGAGTGCTCTCCCAAACTGGATATCCACCCGGTGTGGATTTTCAAAGTCGATTTTGTAGCTACTTAGAAATCTCTTCACAGCAACAAGATCAAAAACCTCTGGGTCCGGCTGGTCTTCCACATTGCACCAGCGAAGGTCTTTATCTTTCTCTTGAGAAGTAGTGTGCGGTTGTTCAATCCATGCCAAGGCATCCGCACACCCGGTTGGTTTGATCAACCAACATATTTTCTTCAGTCACACCGTAGAGAAAAGTACCCTACACGTTCATCTTGTGGACTTTGAACTTCTTGTGGAAGAAAAATCCATGAATCTTCGAAAAGCTTCAGACGTGCTACAGGCGTGTACTTTTCATTGGAATCTTTCCTGAGGACCCGATCAAAAAAACCATAACAACCAATTTTTGGAATGATCTTCATCTTGTCGAATTTTTTTTTTAACTTCATTCAACAACATTCTTTCATCAGACATTTTTGTCTTCTTTTCTCCTATCTCCATCAAAGGCAACAACTCCTAGATATAATGATGTTTCGGAGTCTTATGTCGCCGATCTTGTGCATGGACGCTCCACTATCAACAATCCTAAGACTATCAATAGTTCCTCCTGGAACATCATGCACACTCATTCAGAGATTAGTTGGAGAGGGGGACCCAAGCCTTCACAGACTTGGGTCGTCCGTCATCATCGAGAATTGTGACATCCATTTCCCGATGATTCGGAATTGATGTAGCTCCCCCTGAAACAATTTCCAATTTTGGTTTCCAAATCTGTTTTTGGTTTTCATGTTTAACATTTGATTCAACAGATTTTGTTTGGACAACCTCCGGTTTTAAAACCTTTTCAACATTTTTCCGTTGTTTCTTTCTCTGTTTCACTTCTTGTTGTTTAACAAGACGAGGGTCTTGTTTTGGTGAAACAAATCTTTTATGGTAATTGTTACCATAGGGGGCATCAACCTTTGCCTTTAACTTATGAAGATACGGACAATTTCGAATAATATGCCCAATTGTACCACATTCAAAACATGATCTTCATTCAACAAACCCCGAAGTATCATGTGATCGTTTTGCCGATGATGATGAACTTTGTGATCTCGAGGTACTAGGTTTCGAACAGTTTGGTTCATTTCTTTTCAACACTGTTGCTTGTTTAACAAAATCCAAGTTAGATTTATTTTCAAAAGTTTCGATTTTGTCCGTTCCCTTTGACTTCACAAAGTTTATCTTCTTGTCCTTTTTCTTGGTCTGTTTCTTTTGACCTTTTCCATTTCCTTGGGCAGCGTGATTTTGCTTTCGTTGATTGTTTTGTTTTTGCAATTTTTGATTCCCATATTTCTTTCTAACTTCGGATTTTGGGATAGGAGCACACTGAGTTACTACAACTCCTGGGCTCGACTTTCCCAAAAACTTACTGGTAGAATCTTCGAAAACTTTATCAATCAAAGATTGATTGACATTTTTGATAGGGAAATCCTTGTCTGAATATATTTTATCAGATCCAATCAATGTGTAAAGCAAGTTCACGCTTTCACAGCTTCCAGATGAGGATTCAACAGACTTGGCTGTAGCAGTCACAAACGGTTTTGCAGGTGGATCACAAAGAATGTGATTCTCAAGGGGTATGTCCTCTTCTTTGATCACCGCATCAGACTTTGCGGAATCAGTATCATCAGACTCATCATCAGAAGAATCAGAATCCTCACTGTATATCACAACTGGAGGAACCTGATTTGGTTCGGCAGAAGACACACATGTATCTGCTGACACATCTGAATCTGATGATACCTCTTTCTTGTATCCGAGTCCAGCTGCAAATTCCTTAACGTCTAGAGGAACAGATGGTACAAAGAAAGTTCTATCTTCCTCGTCAGGCATGGCATCATAATTGTTTCTCACGGGTGGTGGACATTTCTTGTAGCCTATGCATGTGACATCCCGTTTCTCTTTCTGTACATCAATGATGTGATCCAACACATAGCTAGAACTCAAATAACTGTCTAGCTTAAGTTGAATCGCCTCACTTTCAGTTTTCACACATGCCATTTCCTTTTGCATTACCTCAAGACGAGTTATATACAAATTAATGTCTGTTTGTTTTCTGGAAACCATTTTAGTTAACTCGGTTTTATCTTTCTTTAATTTTTCAATTACCGATTTAAACTCCTTTTCATGGTTTTCATAAAACATGTTGGCTTCAGTGCATTTAGAAAGATCCACGGTCAACTTCTGGTTGTGGATGAATGTCACATCATACTTATCTTGCAAAGCCTCGTGTTTGCTTTGCAACTCACACCACTTAGCATTCAACGAAACATGTTTGTCTTGCAAGTCAAACAAACTAGCTTCTAAAGCATCATGTTTGCCTTGCAACTCAGACATGTTTGCCTCCATATCAGCACATTTAACACTTAATCTAGCACAATTATCGTAATTAATCGCAGTGGGTTCATCGACACATACCTGACTGGACGAACTGTCGACATTAGCCATAACGGCTGAATGTAGAGAAGAAGAAGAATAAGCAGCTTGATCCACCAAAATAGATCTTCTATCAGTTCCTGCTGCAGCTTCCTCCAAAAGCTCATCAATATTTGCATCGACTGACGCACTTGATGTCTCATCCACTTGATCATTGCCTGAAGTTGAGGATTCTTCATCTGAGCTTCCACTGTAACCAGAACTATCTTCGTCTTCAGAAGACTCATCACCATTGGTGGAAGATTCTCCACCACTGGCGTGCTTAAGATCCTTGACAACCTCAGCAAAACAAGCTGTTCCATTTGGAGTATCACTACTCAAATGGATTGACCAATCACCACCTTCGTCTATTTGAACCACAAGTGCCTGGTTAGCATTTGATGGTCCTGCTTGGCTTTGGTTGTTGACAGGTATCAACGTACGCTCATTGTTCCTGTTCTGATTCTGCTGGTCTCCTTCATTTCTGAAAGGGTTCTGGTTCCCATGCTGAGCTGGCTTAACAAGAACTTGAATGGGATTGCCATGTAGATCAGTTGTCACAGGAGGCCTTTGGGTTTGCTGTTGAGGCACCGGTTGAGGAACTGGTTGAAGCGGATTTCCGTACATGTCTGTTTCTCTGATAGGTTGTTTAGGTGCGCGAGACGGAGTACCAAAATACATCTCTGCATTTACCGGAATACCCCACATCGAATTCATTTTTGATCAAGAAAAATAATACCTGAAAATCACAAATTTGTTAAACATAAACAGACTAAGGATCGAAGGATCAAGACTTGTTCGAAGGATCAACAGTGTTCGAAAGATCACTGTTGAATTTCGAACAATGATTTCGAAAGATTCTCCAAACGAAGGATCCTTATCTTTCGAAAAAGAACTGTAGACCGAAAGATGTATGCTTCGAAAAGATTCCCTGGATCGAAGGATAAGTCACAGATTTCGAAGGATGTTCGAAGGATGATAATCTGTCGAACTTCCTTTGATCGAAAGATGATCTTTCGACTTCGAAGGATATCCTTCGATCGGTACTGACACAGTTGACAAAAGAGTGACAGGTTGGTGAAAAGTTGATGGGTTGGTAGAAACTTTCGGCAGAAGGCAGAAGGTATGGTCAGACCATATCTTCTGCATGCAATTTGAACAATAAAATATATTAAAAATCGAAAGATCTACCCAGAAACCGGTAACCGGAGTAGGCCGGAATTTGGCCGGAGATGTCCAAACACCTTAAAAACAAGTTTTTAAGTTACCCAACCCTTCCTTTAACACACCCGATAAGTTTAGAACACGTTTTAACAACTGAAAATGCGAGAAAAACACAGAAAACGGCTGCAAAACCAAGAGAGTTTTTGTCCAAAACACTCCAAAGTCTTGTAAAAACCCGGTTTTTAACAAGGAAAAGAGCCACGGCTCTGATACCACTTGTAGGTCCCTCGGAGGTTGAGGTTAAACCTATTCCTTGTTATATCTAACACACTAGCGAGTGCGGAATCCAAGCTAGCATGCAAACCGGGAGTTTATACGAGAGAACAAAGCACAAAACACAACACACAAGTCTTCACCGATTAACACCACTTGTATTAATACGTATGAAAGGTTCGGTTACAAGCTCAATGTTTACAAATGTGTTTTGCAAACTCTCTCTAACTCTCGTGTGTGTGTGGTCTGAACAGAATGCTCTCACACTTTCACCTCTCTCTTCTGTCTGTCTATTTTTCTGTCTAGCTAAGAAGTGAACACAATGCATGGGTATATATACCCGAACACAGCATGTCTGGTCGAAGGATCAGATAGATGATCGAACGATCATCTATCGATCTGAAACAGCTCGAAGGATCAACATGTACCTCGAAGGATGACATCTTTCGAGGTCCATCAATCGAAGGCTTATCTTTCGAGCTCATCGAAGGATCTAAACTATCCTTCGATGACACATCCTTCGACCTAAACATCTTTCAACCAATGTTCTAACTGTTTGGTCAAGTCAAACCGGAGGATGGTTGACTTGGCCAAACTTACAGGACTAACAAAGACATCGTTTTGTATCATGACAAAATACAGACAAAGTACAGACACAAGTGCACCAACAAAAACAAAACCATAAAAGTTAAGATAGTTACAATGCAGTAACCCGAGGTGTATCGTCGTCGCTGCAACTGAGCCAGTCCCACGAGTACGGTGCTGGGAGACACGGATCACCATTCCATTCTCCTAACACGTCGAATGTCTTTTGTAACAAAGCTAAAGCTTCAACTGTGTTTATCATTAAAAACAAGTTGATTAAAACAACAACGTTAGTAACACAATCTTAATTATTGAACGGAACTAGATGGCATTAATTACGTATTTTCTTACCATCATTGCTATCGGTCCCATCGGTTAAAACTTGGCTGATGTTGAACGCCTCGAGGGCGTTTATAAGAGGAGGGAGATCAGAACCGAGCGTAGCAACTAAAGAAATGTTGGTGATGGAATCAACCGTGTAGTCATTAAGCTCCCGTACAACCACACGACCATAAGGTGGTTCAATCGGTTGTTGTATAGGATCACTTCCAGCGGTTGATGTCTCATAAATACTAAATGATCTTGTTTGAGTGGAATCGAGGTTACTAACTTCTGAGAAGTACATAGCTGCGTACACGGGGGTATTCGTAGGGCGAACTATGGCCAACTGTAAAGAATTGGACGTGCTTTCAACTGTGACCGCGTTTTTCAAAATCCCGGATGGGGGGTTATTTGGTCCAGACGAGTCGATAAAAATTGCTTCGTTTGCGACTTCCGTGGCCTCGCCAGACATAGGTAACCATATCCGGTCATAAGGGTCATCTGGATATCTGAAATATTAACAAAGTTTGCATAAATCAATCAAATGTCAATACAGAGCCGGCTCACACATTTTGGAGGCCTAAGCTAATAATAAATTGCCTCTTTAGTAAAAAAATAAAAAAAAAAGGTTTGATAAATAATTAAAAACACTTTAGCTTAATGGTGCACCATTAAGTTGGTTTTAATCCAAAGTTTATGAAAAATGTCTGGTTAAAATATCCTAGATAACTATATTTCAACAAATACTTTTGAACTAAAAAGATAGTACTTTATAAAGCATGGTAAATAATTTAATATGAAAAGTATAAACTTAATAAATATTAGTGATGTTAATAAATAGTGTGTTGTGTTTTAATGTGTTGAAACTTAGAATTATTTTGTGTTAATTTTTAACTTGTAGCGTTGAAACTTAGAATTTTGCTATTTCGGAATGTTAATTTTTAACCTTTGTGTTTTAATCTGCTTGAAATTATGATTAGTGATGTTAATTTGTGTATAGTGATGAAAAATCGTAGATAACAACTAGGTAGTTTTTTTTATTCGTAAAAACTATCGTATTTTGTATTACGTGTTTTTAAATTTCTAATGAAAATGTTTTTTTCAGGACTGTATTGTATTTTATTATTATTATGTGATGGACCTAACCTGACCTAAACCATCGAATGGACTCGAAAATTTTTATGTTTGTCATATGAAATTGGAACATCTAAAAGGGTGAAACAAGGGGAAAAAAATCATGGATCGGCTAATGGTTGTATGAAAAAGGTAATTGCAAAAAAAAGAAAGAATTGAGACATCACACCTTAAGATTTGACTTGCTCCATAAGAAAACCTACTGATCAAGAACAAAGCCCGATTGTCATCGACTTCACTATAAGCATCCGAGTCGACTCCACGAATTTCAAGAGCCGACATAAACGGGAACTGGTTGGGCTTTGTTTGAGCTACACACACACTAACCGCATCTCGTTGTGCGACAAATATTGCTTCATGCAGTGTCAGCCCTTTAAGCGAACTCTGAACCGTGGCCCAAAAGTTACCATCAAAATGGAGATCGAAAGCGGGAGGACTTGACAACCCGTCGTAGTTTCCATAGTAGAAACTCGCTCGAACAAGGAGTTTTTCGCCCTGTGTAACCGGGTAGGTGTAACAGTTCTTTTTCCGAGTTGTGAAAACCCTTAGGGTGTCCAAAACCGGAGGTAGTGAGTTACTAGACTGAACCACTCGAGAAACACCAGTTGAGATTAAAGTATCGTCTGGAAGCCAAGTCATAAGGTTCGTATCAACTTGGATTTCGGATTCCCCACAGTTTATGCTTGCAATTACTGCAATCATAATTCATTATTTCAGAAAAGCAATACATTAACTTTAATGATACAACATAAACATGAAACTGAAACTATAAGACTAAATGATTATATGGTTTAAAACTCGGGCGATGCTAACATATATGGTGTGTATATATACGTATTACTCTCTTTAGTTAAATAACAGATCGATTATAATCATATATTTATGAGATGCTTACAGTCGCCAGAAACGGAGAATGTAAATAGAGCCAATAGAAGAACCAGCAGCAACTTGAAAAGTCCAGCCATGGTGATAGATGAGTTAAAAGCTTGATGTGTGAGGTATATATAGTCTCTTCATTGGTTGACTTTTTAAGGGGTTGACTTTCGAATTCGAATCCAAAAGGTAACCAACTGCTCATATATCAGCATAAAAAAATGTGAATCCGAAAACAGGTCGTTTAATAACCCGGCATGGTCACCACATAGTCATAAGTCATGGGTGGGCTGATTTGTCGACAGGTGCGGACCCCGTGTACCCTTGAAAAAAAATAGTGTATGTTTTAGGCAAAAAAAATCTTACATCTTTTGAAAATATGGTTAGACCCTTCATTCGCACCCTAGAAAAAGTCCCTTGGACCGCCATTGGTCGCAGTGGCCATGCGTGAAACACCGCCGCATGGGCGTAGTCTACAATTGTTAGAGGTATTTATGGTTTGGTTCGACTGAGTTTGCCGAAAAATTCATGGTTTTAAAGTTTGCTTTTGCGTGTTTAATGGTTTTGATAAAAGTTTTTTTTTTTTTTTTTTGAAAAGTAAACTTCATTAAAAACAATCAACCTACGAAACACCAAACAGGGAGGTCAACAAGAAGAAAAAACTACATAGATCATGGCAATCTATATTTGCTTGTGTGTGTAAATTTACATAAATCGGGGCAATCTATATTTTATTTTACTAATAACTAGATTATAACCCCGTGTATTACACGGGATGTATAAATATATTTTTATATACTAAATAATAAAAAAAATACATCTTACAAAAACATGTGTAGTACACGAGTTGAATAAATATAATATCGGTTAACACATATAATCATCAAGATATGTATTTAAAAATGAACTTAAATATATATTTAAAAAATGAACTTTGATATACTATTTACTTATTATATTTTTTTTATTTGTTGTTATGTTATAAACATGTGTATCACACGGGGTTAAACCAATAAAATATTAGATGCTTATTAATAAGTGAAAAAAAAAAGAAACAGTTGAGAAAATAAATTTAAATAAATAATAATAATATAATTTAACTAAATTTAATAATGAAAACAAAATTTAACTAATATAATTTATTTTTATCTAAATTGGATTTAGTTTAACTATTTTTTAATATTATTATTATTTGATAGAAAAGAGAAATTGAAAAATAAGGTGAGAAAACACCAGAGAATGACACGTGTCAAAAAAGATTTTCGTTTATTAGTATAGTAAGATAAGATGAGTCGAACAGATTTAACAATTCAGTTTTAGATAAAACTTATGCGGCTATATAATTATATTTCACGTATATAATATATATACAGACACATTAACTTTATATAAATAAAGAAATAACAAATATGTAAAAGTCTGGTCATTTTACACGACCAGTTCCAAGTTCCAATTTGCAAACCAGGCAATGAATATTTATTTATTTTCAGTTTTATACATATATGTTGTTGTTTTGTTATTTTTTTTAGTGAGATTAAAATAAAAACGCTAGTTTTTTTTACAATATATATTGGCTAATACCAAATAACGACGTATTGGTCGCCCATGGTTGGTGCACCCGGGATCAAAGTGAGGAAGAAATGAGGAGGGTGTTGCTAACGTCACCTATTAAAAAAGACATTTTAATTAAGTAAGTTCTAACTTCTAAGTATCATCTATTTGGTGGGGTTCGGCTACAAAGTTCACTTTTTCTACAAACTGTACAAATTCATAAAACACTACAATTTCAGCCATAAAACACATTCAAAACTCACAAATAACATAGTGAATATTACTAAAACGCAATATACAAACCCTAACAGTCCTTAGATACTTCAAACATACCATCATACAACTACAAATATAAAACACAACATGATAATCAACATAAACACACTAATGTAAGTCATTCGATAATAAAAGGCTTATCATCCAAACACAACACAAAACCCACAAATATGATGTTTTTGTAATCTCCACTATGTTATTTGTGGGTTTTGAGTGTGTTTTATTCTTGACATTATGGTGTTTTATAACTTTGTACACTTTGTAGGAAAAATGGACTTTGTAGCCAACTCTCACCTTCATCTATTTAACTGTTTGATATGAAATGTAACGTATTTCAAATCGCTTTTAAGCCAGTAGAGAATATTCATGAATCTATTTTTGAATCAACCCTTTCAATATATATATATATATAGGATAAGGATCATTACAGAACATTAATTATTGCGAGAACAAAAAGAACAACTCTAAATCATAAATTTTGGGAGTTAAGGTTCATATTTCTTAAATTTTATGTTTCTTACACTCATATGTGTAATATATATACATAAAAAATCATCTATTTTTTTCCTACACATAGTCTACATACATGTAGGTAATTTAGCCTACATATAACCTACATGTGTGTAGGTTATTTAAAAACTGAAGATTTTTCATATTTTATTTTAAATTCTAGTGTGAGAAACAACAAATCTTACATTTTAACATTTTCATTTTCTTTTTAGGTTTTTAGGATTGAAAAAATGAGTGACTCTTTTTGTTCTGCGTGTTATCGCAATATTTAGTGTTCTGCATAGAAACTCCCCCTATATATATATGGTAGGGTTCTAGAGTGAACAATGACTTACTTGTGAACAGAGTGAACTCATCTCAGCAATCCATTTGGTTTTTTGATTAAAGGATAGGATTGTAATTTTACCTTTTATTTTCATTAATGACTTATTCCTTTATGACTACATAATCAGTTATACTTCCTATTTTTAGGAAAAATATGAGATTTCTGGTTTTTTGATTTGCATTGTAAAGTTGTTTGTCTTTTTATTAATTAAGAGTAAACTTCCGTTTTGCTCCCTATGGTTTGGTCACTTTAACGGTTTTGCTCCAAACCTTTAAAAATAGCCATTTTACCCCCCTGATGTTTTGGTTTTTTTGCCAGTTTGCTCCTCGCCTCTAACTCCATCCAAATTGTTTGTTTTTCCATTTTGCTCCCCGCAGGGAGCAAACTGGCAACAAAACCAAAACATCAGGGAGTAAAATGGCTATTTTTAAAGGTTTGGGGCAAAACCGTTAAAGTGACCAAACCACATGGAGCAAAACGGAAGTTTACTCATTAATTAATTTTGTTGTATTACGATTATCTCGATTATACGTCAAGTAATAATTGATGCTAGATAGTTTTTATAGATTACTATTTTTTTATGTATTGCCAGCATGTTTTATTATTGTATATTGATTACATTTATAGATATAGTCATGTTTTTTAATGTTTTCAGCTGGATGTACACATCGATACACTTGTGTATATTCATTGTTACGCAAGTGTACATATACAAGTATACTGGTGTATACTCATTCATTCACTTGTGTATTAAAACATTAGGTGGCATGCTTTGTCTTTGATGTTATTTTGTTTTTTATGTTCATAATTATGTATTTGATTTTTAGGAGCTTTTATGTTTACCGATTACATTGACTATTTTATGTCGTAATACCATTATTTTTTTGTGTTTACTTATATGTGAACGCGTGTATTTATAAGTTACATCGTAATACCATTATTTTTAGTTAATAAATTCTTTCATAAAACTGATACATCACTTATACACGGATTTATATGACATTTACTTCAACACAACTATGTATTATCATGATTACATATATGTATCCTCAAAATTAAGTATTGAAACAAAGCAACTGACAACCGTGTCTCCAATCTACACACTAGGTTCCAAATCTTTCATTTGAAAATGCATTAACCCTATTCCAGCTTCGGTTTCAAATACCATTTGCCTGCACATAGTCCATAAGGTTACACATTCATACAGTTTCAATATTACTTATGTGTACAATAGTATGTACACCTGTGTACAAGGAACTGTACACCCGTTTACAAAAATTTGTACAGTTAACAAAGACAAGTGCATTACTCTAGAACACTACTGTACATATGTGTACACACTGTGTAACAATAACTATTATGAACGATATACACCAGTGTACATAACCGAGGTTAAACCACCTAACAAAAAACGAATGCATAACAATACGACGAAAATAATCAGAAAAAACAGAGTATCATCAACAATCTTAATGACATAACCCTAACCTTCAAACCAAGTAATATTGTAATCAGAAAAAACAGAGTATCATCAACAATCTTAATGACATAACCCTAACCTTTAAACCAAGTAATATTGTAATTAGAAAAAACAGAGTATCATCAACAATCTTAATGACATAACCCTAACATTCAAACCAAGTAATACTGTAATCAATTTCAGTAGAATCAAAACACACCATCGGAACTTTCCGATTTCAAATAATTAAAAACCGAACAAAACAAGTGCAACTGGAATGATGTAACGCATATAAACTTACCACTGCTATGCTTTTGTTGAGTTTCCTTGCCGGTTCGCATGAACGTTTTTCTCGATTCCTATCGATGCCTGGTTACAGAGAAAAAAGTTTGAATTGTGCTATTATTTTTAGTGAGAGATTATTATGATATAGAGAAAACAAGAAAGACGATTATTATGGAAGAAGACTTTTGAAAGATTCTATAAAACGTAGTGGATATTCCTAGTTCCCAAAAATTGAGTAGGTTGAAAAAAGTTTGAATTGTGTTATTATTTTTAGTGAGAGATTATTATGAAATAGACAAAACAAGAAAGGCGATTATTGGGGGGGTTTAGGTTTTTGGGTGGTGGTGGGGTGGGGTGGGGGTTTAGGTTTTTGGTGGTGGTGTAATGGATTTAGGTTTTAGGTTATTGGACACTTGTCACTCTATAAATCCTTCTTACACTTTTTACAATTAAGAGACTTTGTAGAATAACTTAATCCTTCAATTAGGAGCCTTTGTATTTGATCATAATTCATATATCATAATTATGATGAATTTACCTCAAACTCAAATCATCTCAAACAATTAGACCTAAACACAACACAACACAACACAACACAACACAAAATCAAGACCTAAAAATATAGAAGGATAAGACAAAGTAGGATCTAGAATCCGCATCACTAAAACTCATTTTGACATAATTTAACATGTTAAAAAAAAGTTTTTACATAAAACAAATTGGCAATTCACGTTAAACAACTATGAATGCTTATTAACTAGAAAACTCAATGGATATTCAGTCAGAATTATGATGAATTCGTTATAAACTACACAATCCAGATAAGGTAATTTGAAATCAATATTAAAACTAAAACGAGCAAGATCAAGTGTAGAATGAACCTCACCGATTCACAGGCGACATTCACAAAGAGCATAATCCTTCGTTGTGTAATTGTTATGGCTATAGAGATCGTGATTTCTGTGGTGCAGATCAGGTTTTAAATACACACAGCATGTGTATTTGAACAGAAAACGTGAAGGACGGACGACGGCGAGGGGTGGTGGCGGCGGCGGTGGGGAAGGCAGAGAGGAAAGGGACGGTGGAGGAGATGTGAACGACCTAATTGAAACTTTTCAAAATGACAATAATACCCCTCCGCGTTTTTTAAGCTTAAAAAATTTGATCCATAATCTCAGCCCTTGATTAACTTAATCCAACGGTGTTCCCCTGTTCCCCACTTTTTTGGTGTTCCCCAATGAACCCCACAATATATATATATATATATATAGAAGAGTTATCTTGAGAACGCTAAATATTGTGAGAACCGTGAGAACGAATGAAAAACCCAATCAAAACCAGTTTTTTTTTACTGCAAACCTCATTGTAATTAAAATACAATATCAGAAAAAGAATTTACAACATCATATAGTTTATTTCTTCTCTCAAAATCACTTTTATTAGATTCTTTACACACGTGTAAATATAACAAATTTACACATGTGTTAATGACAAACTTTCACATGTGTAAATTTTTCTTTATTTATGAATTCACGTAAATTTAAATGTGTAAATTTAATTTCTAATATTATATTCGAATAATAATGATAAGTGCAAAAAAAAATTTTGAATTTAAATTGTTTTTGACCAAGTTCTAGTGGTTTTTTCATTGGTCCTCACAGTTCTCACAATATTTAGCGTTCCCGTTTAAACTCTTCCCTATATATGTGTGTATATATATATATATATAGCTACTTGGTGCCAACCTTATATTTAATCTTTTTGCATATTATTTCATTTAATGTGGTACTCCCTGCTAAATGGCCAGCGATATTATTCCTTGACAGCTTCGACGTTGTATGGTGGTACACCACCTTAAATTTGTAATTGGGTACTCACATTTGTACTTCGTTCATAAAATTGACTTTTAATTGGCTGAGTCAACGTTTACTTTGATGTTTGCAAATCAATGATCGGAAAATACGCGATAGGCCCGTTGACTCTAGAGGCATATCCAATTATTAAACCCACTCTAAAGCAATGTGTCCAGGTTAGTTAAGAAACAAAACCAATACACTTATTAGTTATTTCCAATGATCTCTGGATCAAGTGATGGAAGTCTTGCATTTCTCTTGAGAGATGCAGGTTCGACTCCCACTTGGTGCAGAGTAAGGCACTGGTGGGCAATGATAGGAGGCCCAGGGAAACCTGGGTTGGAAATCCTTGAGCCAAACGGGTTTTACTGGTAATTTCACCGTCGTACCTACGGGCGGGTGGGTTATTGGGTTTTCCCCGGAATTGGTGGTGGACTCGGGTTACTCTCGGAGTACTCCGTTTGTCCAGTGGATACCCCGAGAGTGCTCGGAATTGATTTTGTTGGTCGTTCAAAAAAAAAACACTTATTAGTTATTAGTTAAGCATATAAATAGACATATCTAATTACTCAAATGATTTATTCGCATCTTTCTTGCACTTATCTCTGTCTCTCAATAGGCGAAAACATTAAAAGAGCTTAAGTTGATCAACAACTAATAAGTAAAACAAGTAAAACTTAAGTTTATCTTCATGGTACACAATATCATCACTTATAGCTTCATGTTCGCATTCTTATTAGCGTGTAGATTCGTGTATGTATTATTATTCACGTGTAAAAAGGAATAAGAAACAAAAGAAAACTAAAGCCTCTCAGTATAGTAACATCTGATTGACCTTCTTAGTAGGGATGAGATCGGTATGATACTGGTACCATACCGGTACCGATACCGTAAATACCGTTATCGAAATTAAGGAAATGCGGATACCGATTACCGTACCGTATTTATAGATTCGGTACCGGTACGGTACCGGTATTTCGGTACTTTACCACGTTGGTACGTCTTTGGTGTCATCCATTGTTTTACCTAAAAAAAATATCATGTGCAACTCATCCATCCATTATTAACTGAACTAGAGTAATATATAGAGGAATGTAAAAAAATGTAAACATATTAAACATCCATGGGTTCGACTTTTACCCAATTCCGAGTCACCATCAAGTTCGACAAAAGGGGTTTCTTCAACAATAATGTCGTCTCCTTACACAACCAAACCCAAAGATATTAAAAATCTAAAAATAAGAAAACATATATTGATAATTTATAACCAAACCATTAAAAAATTAACTTACTTCAATGGATTTCATGTTTTTATGGATTATTATTAAATTCGGTATTAATACCGGTATTTACCGAAAAATACCGGTACCGATACCGTTTTTTATCGATACCGAATTTCGAAAAATCTATTACCGATACCGGTACCGTTTATTATCGGTACGGTACAGCATCGGTACGGTACCGGTATGGTACCGGTTTTTCGGTATAAAATCTCATCCCTACTTCTTAGACTACACGATGTGGTGAGCAAGAGAAAGGAGGCAAAGCCTGACACGTAGACACCACCTAGACTTTGGAGGCTTTGCCCGCCAAGGCAAAAAAAAGAAGGGGTGGTCAGCGACAAATGGGCTAAAAAATCAAATGGTAAGGGTGAAGAAGAGTGGCAACACAAGATCTTGCCTTCTTGGATCAAATGGGAGGACGAGGTGGTGGGCAAGGCGTGGATTTATGCTTGGTTTTCTATGTCTCTCACAATAATGATTATTAACGAAACTAGGTTTATCACCCTAGCCGCGTTGCGGCGAACTTCTTTTGTTATTTAGTCTGTGTTTACATGTGTTTTGAAATCACTACGAGCGCGTTGCACGCGGAACCACGAACAAGAATAAAAAGAAAATGTAAAAAACACTAAAAAATAATCGAAAGAAAATCAACCAAAAAGTTGTATGTTAATGATGTTGTTCGTATGAAACTCGTGGTCAGAGATGAGCAAATACTGGGTACCGATACCGAATTTCCTAAACCGAAGGATCCTAATTACCAATTCGGTACCGACTTTTGGCGTTCCTAATACCGGTTCGCTACCGATTTTTACCTTCATATGCCGGTACCGTAACCGGTATTTTCGGTATCGGTTGCCACGATCTCATCCCTACCCCTGAAACTAAAAAAAGAAATCATTAAAAGTTGAAGAAAATCAACAAGAAAAAGTTGTACGATACCGTTGTTGTTTGTACGACACCCGCGATCAGGGATGAGCAAATGGTACCGTGTAGCAGTACCGAATTTCCCGAAGTAAAAGATTTTCAAACTCAATCCGGAACTAACTTTTGGCGTTTTCTTATCAGGCTGGTGCCGATTTTTACCTTCATGTACCGATAACGAACCGGACCGTACCTGTATTTTCGATACCAGTATTGGTTGACACCACGCTTATCCAACTAAGAAAGTAAAGAAAATAATAATAATAATTATTATTATTATATTAATATGTTATTATAATATAATATAATATAATAACTGTTCATTTCAATTGTATAATTAATATATAGCAATGGAGACATGTACAAGCGAAATCGAGTATAAATCAAGTGTAAAATGAGTGTAAATATATGATGATTATTTATTAGGATTGCCCTTGAGAACATAAGTGGAAGTTGGGAGTATCTTAGAATGTCTAATGCGTTGTTTTTTTAAAGGGTATGTTATTCAGGTTTTAGTTTTTTCTTATTTCGTAGTATGTATTCTCACACATAACTAGTTGGTGGAACCGAGACTCCAAGCAATGATCATGTTGAGCTAGGGCTATTTAAATAACGTGGAGCTCACTCGAAAATATGTCACTTTAAATAACTTGGCTCGACTTACTTATAATAAAAAATGAGTTCAAGTTTGACACTGACTCGACTCGGTTTGGCTAGTAAACAACTATCATTATGCATACACTTCAATTCTGTTAGTTTTATTCGTTTTCATGTTAGTATTATTTTCAAAGCCTTAATTAAAAAACACTTAAGATGTCACTAGTCCTTGCAAACTAGGTAGGTTTAAGCAGAACGGGTTCTAAATAAAACGAGTTTTGGTCAAAACATGCCATTTAAAAAAGGGTTAATGGATTTAAACACCCCCAACTATTGCCATTTGGCCGATGGCACTCTCAACTTTCACTTTGTCTCAGACCACTCCCAACTTAACACATCGATTGTCATGGCACCCCCTCGTTAAATATTCTCTAACGAGGTTAGTAAAATGAGCATATGTGGCAATTTTATCTGATGTGGCATGTCCTACGTGTCATACATGAGCTTATGTGGAACACCAATGATTCGATGAAGTTTATAATCCCCAAATTACATAACACTTCACTCAAACCAAGATAATTACATATCAGAAACTCTCAAGTTCATCAATGGCGATCAATGGCGATCAAACCCTAATATGATCGAGGTACGTTTTCTGTCAAAAATTTCTGGTATTGTTCACTGATTGCACTGATGGAGGTTATCGATGTGATGCTATGGTATGGTGGAACATTGGATTTTAGTTTTGATCAACCTCAATATATTGGAGGTCAATCTAAGTTGATACGTATGGATGTTGATCACATTGCATACTTTGAGTTGTTAGAGGATGCAATGGATTATGGGTGTTATGAAAGTAGGGATTTTTACATGTATGGATTAAATGCTGATACTGGTGAATTCAAGTTTTTGGGGATGATAATGATGTTATGGAGATTGCATTAAAGGCTCGAACATGGTCTGAACCATTCATGGAGGTATTTATTCAAGTCTGTCCAATTACCCATGAACAAGAAGTCCAATTCATGTCCCAGCCCAGTAAACCCAAAGCCCAATCTTATTCACCACCCAGTAAACCACAAGCCCAATCTAGTTCCCAACCCATTAAACGAAGAGGCCGGCCCAAAAAACTTGTAACCCAGTCCAAAAAGAAAGTAGTCCATGTCAGCAGAGTGAGTAGGGCATCTGACAAAAGTGGTAACACTCCTGTACTTGAAGTCCCTAGATCTGGATCCATTGTCTCAGGAAAGGAGGCTGTTGCTAATAAACCAGTTGGTTTGAATAAGCAGCCTAGTGTACAAGAGGCTACATGGGCATTTGATTTGGATGAGGAGTCTATTGTTCAAGAGGGTGTATCGAAAGAAACAGATGGTTTGCAAAAGAAGCCTATTGGAGAAAAGGTTTTAGTGGAAGAAGGGAGTGGTTTTGATAAGCAGCATAGTGTACAAGAGTGTGCAGATGAAGATGACGTTGAAGACAGTGACTATAAAGCTGACTTAAATGGGACAGAAGAGTCAAGTTCAGATGAAGATGATGGTTTTCTTGAGGATGGTAATGAAGATGAGGTTCATGATGAAATAGCTTTCTCAGATTCAGACAGAGAAGATGCTGAATGGAGACAGTCACAAGATGCCATTAAACGAGCTAATAAGGATGAACTTGAAGCTAAAAAGAAGTTAGTTGAACAGTGTACTAAACCTTATAAAAAATAAGGTAAGTTGAGTGAGTCTAATGATGCAGGGTGTGCACATGTAGAGGGATACAGTAGTTACGAGGAATCTGATGGTGATGTTGCTACTCCTGGTGAGAGTGAGGATGATGATATAAGAGGTAAGAAGTACAAAGAAACTGCTCCAAGTGTAAATGAACACACCAACTGGAAAAAGTTTACATGGAAAGTTGGAATACGGTTTGCATCAAGGGATCGTTTTAAGGAGGCAGTGAGAAGATATATTGTGACTAACGGCAGGAATCTGATCATTGCAAAGAGTGATAATAAGGAAGAAGGTCGTTTAGTTGTGAAGTGTGTATCAGGGTGTCCCTTCTATATATATTGTTCACTAAACAAAGCCAAAGAGTGTTACATGATTAAAAGTGTGAAGAACAAACACAACTGCCAGAGAAACATGATCAAGAATAGATAGCTAACTGCCAAGTTCTTAGGGGATGAGTTCCTTCCTTTGTTCAAGGCCAAGCCAAATTGGTCTGCTAAGGAGATTCAAGCAGCAGTTAAACAGAAGTTTAAGGTAATTATTACTAAGTGGTTAGCTTACAAGGCTAAATCAAGTGCACACAAGAAGCTTCATGGTTCAATGAGAGATCATTACAGTAAAATTGGTTCTTACCTGGAAGTTCTAAAGAAAGCAAATCCATCATCAACCTTTAGGTTAGAAACTACTCCACCAGGTTTCATTAATCTAGATCCAGAGGCCACATGTGAAACATTCTTTAGACTGTTTGTTTGTTTTGATGGAGTCAAAAAAGGATTTTTAGCAGGATGCAGGAAGGTATTGTGCTTAGATGGGTGTTTTCTTAAAACATTCCTTGGAGGGATGTTGTTAACAGCTATGGGAAGGGATGGTAATGACCAAATGTTTCCTTTGGCATGGGCAGTAGTTGAAGGGGAAAATAATGAGAGTTGGGAATGATTTATGGATGAGCTTAGGCAATGTTTGGGAGTAACTGATGATGGTGAATCATGGACATTTATATCTGACCAGCAAAAGGTAGATCTCCCTAACCAATAATTTGCTTATTCATCACTTATCTGTGACACTGTTGTATTGCTTTTGCAGGGTCTGTTGAATACTGTTGCAATGGTATGGCCAATGGCAGAGCATAGAAACTGTGCAAGACACATCTATGCTAACTGGCACAAAACTTACAAAGATGAAGAGTTGAAGGAGCTATTTTGGAAATCAACTAGGGCCTATTGTGAAGCTGATTACTTGCAAGCCATTGAAGAGATGAGGACCATAAACCCTGATGCAGTAGAGGCCTTACTGAAGCAAAATCCCAATTGGTTCAACAGGTGTTATTTGAACACTCACACAAAATGTGATGTTATAGTAAACAACATGGCAGAAACTTTTAATGGCTTTATCATCAATGCAAGGTCAAAACACATTATACACATGTTAGAGGACAAAAGGATTCAGGTCATGAGTAGGCTGGTTACTAAAAGAACAGAAATGAATGCCAGGGATGTTGTTATATGCCCTAAAATCCAAGAAAAGCTTGATTTTTCAAAACAGACTGCATATAGATGTGAGGTGTATCCCTCATCATACCATGTGTTTCAAGTCAGGGATTTTGATGATGTTTCAGTTGATCTAGATAATAGAACATGCATATGTAGGAAATGGGATTTGAGGGGGTATCCATGTAAACATGTTTGTGCAGTAGTTGGGTTTTTACATAAAAATGCAGAAGAGTATGTTGATGTGTGTTACCACAAAGACACATACATGAAGGCTTATGAATTCTCAATCCCTCCAATACCTAGTGAAAGGTTTTGGCCCAAGATTCACCACCCTATGGATCCACCACCAATAAGATCTCAACCTGGGAGGCCTAAGAAGAATAGAAAGAGGGATCCTCATGAGGATCCAAAGAGACCAGGGAAACTTACCAAGCATAGGGTGATAATGACTTGTGGTAATTGTGGGGGTAGAGGTCACAACAAGAGAAAATGTACTGAAGTGGGAAATCAGCAATCTACTACAGGTGAATGACTTGTTTTAGTGACAGTTGTATGTGTATATTGTAGGTTTTATCTCCTTTTGATTTTTATATTGTAGAGTCTGCTAAAAAGAGACAAAGGGGACCCAAAAAGTCAAGCCAGAAGTCAACTAAGCAATCTGCTCCAGTAGCTTCACAAGGAACAACTCAGCAATCTACTCCAGTAGCTTCACAAGGAACAACTCAGCCATCTACCCAGGAGGGAAGCAAAATTTCAATCACAAGGAACAACTCAGCCAAAAGTTATCCTATGCAGTTTTGGTCATTACACATTGCAGATTTGGTCATTACAGTTTGGATAAATGGAGTTTTGACCATTGATTGGTCAAGATACATAGATTTGGTCATTAGAGACTATATGTGTTTGGAGTTTGGACACTTGCAGTTTTGTGCACTACAGTTTGGACACTTGCAGTTTTAACCATTGATTGGTCAAACTACAAGTTTTGGTAATTCAGGCCTGCATGTCCAATTTTGGTCATAAGACATTCCACTTTTGGTCATTACTGTAATACCTCGCAAAATCATGTCCAATATAGTATTAACACGTGCATGGACTTTAAACGTGTAACGGATTGATTACAAAGGACTAAAGTTGACAAACGAAGAAAGTATATGTATATAAGGATACAAAGTGTCAACATTTGATAATTATGCCTTTCAACAACCCTACATGATGTTTTTACCCTAAAATGAATGTATTATGAAGCGTGTGAAACCGTTTGTGGAAGAAAGTGAAAGTTTACAAGACGCGAGGGTTAAATGTGTCAACATGTTTAAGTTATACCTCTGAGTGACCTTTTAGTGAACCCGAAGCTTTGTAACGATTAATTATGCTCACTAGAATAAGTGATAAAAATTTCACAAGGTTTCGATATCGTATGACAAAGATATGCTAACTTTCGTAATTAAGGGGTTAAAAGCGTCAACGAGGCAAAACTTGTGTTTTCGGTTATCGTTTAACGAAACTGGACCTAAAGATGATTGGTTTTATCTCATGGATCATAGAAATATAAATTTCATGGGTTAAAAGTGCCTAAAATGGAAGAAATTACACATTAGAAAGTCCAGGGGGTGAAAATAACATTTGTGAAACTAGGATTGCTGATCAGCTAGGTGCTGGCGCTACGCCACCAGCTGGGGTCTTCCCCGTGGTGTAGCGCGATGGACTACCAGTATCAGAAAAGTCAGTTTAACGTGTCAGCTTGCATGTTTGCGCGATTCAGCGAGTTTGCCACCCTCTAGCTCCTTGAAACACGTCCCTGGACACTTGTTATCACCTCTGGAGTTGCCATAACACCTGTAACAATCTCCAAGACCCATTCATGGCTATAAATAGAACCTTTGTTGCAACTTGTGAGCTCACATTTGCACATCTTGCTTGTTCTAACTCTCTGGAGCATCCTTGGCAATTGAGAAGCCTTTCCTCTATTCCAATCTCGTGCTAAGGACCATTGTAAGTCATCTTAGCTTCTGTAATTCAGTTTTACTTAGTTTATTAGCCTAAAGTCAAACTGTTGTAATTAAGGTTTGACTTCGTGATTAATTAAAATTTGTCCAGTCAAATCACGAATTGAAAGTAGCTTTGAGTTGATATTTATGTGGGTAATAAACCCTTAAAAGGGCACCCTCTGATTCCCACTCTAACTAGGTCAATTGTCGTGTCAAAGTTAATTTTAAAAAGTCAACAGAAAGCTAATTTTCGCATAAACACATAATTAACAATATAGAAGCTATGAAACCTGTTTTATCACTTGTATAACTTAGTAATTAATGTAAGAACATGTCTAGGCATGTTCAACCCGATAATTTTCAGTTTAAGCTCGGTTCGGAACCGAAAGTTGCAAAAGTAGACTTTTGCTTTGACTTTCAGTTCTGACCCATTAGAGCATGTTTTAGAATTTCCTTAGAGCTCTATTAGGACCAGGTTATTGATTAGTGTAACCCTCTGAGGTTATACAACTTGGTTCATTAGTTATCCAATTCATATGCAAGTTTTCGTTATATGCCTAAATATTGACCATAATGCCCTTTTGACCTTAAAACAAGAATTTTGAAAATGTGAGAGGACAATAATCTTTATTACTGATTTATAAACATGTCCCTAAGTTTTCACATCAATTGGAGGTCTAGATTAAGAGTTATGCTCAATAACGTAATTAGAAAACTTTTTATTAATTAAACGGCGTAATTAGCATATAGCCTATCTAAACCCAATTTTTAATACCAAACTTTTTACCCACTGATGTAAAATAATATTTTGTGATTTTTGAAGATTTTTATTTATTTTTAGGCTGAGCATAACTTAGGGTTATAGCTTTGATTCAGTAATTGTCGGTTTTGCCCTTTTGGCCTATAAAATAAGTTTTACAAAACATTTGGACACCCAACCTTTTGCTACTGATTTGTTATGATAAATAAAACATTTTAAGATTTCTGGAATGATAAAAATATCAGCTTTTCATATAAAACCCGGAAATCGCTTAAAATCGTCCTTTTATGCGTTTTTAACGCATAGTATAAGTTAAAACTATTTTCAACATATAAGGTTTGATACCTACTGATGTTTTAAGTAAATTTATATATTTTAACAGTAAAGAAAAGTTTTTAAACTCAGATTCCCTATTTTGACCTTTAAAGCCTATGTGAAATTACCAAAATGCCCCTACGGTGCATAGTTTGATTATAAAAGGTAAATTTCACATATATAACATACCCTACTGTTATGATTTATAAAAATAAGTATTTTTACTGAATATATCAGACCTGAAACTCAGATTTATATTTAAACTCTTTTATAAGCTTTAAAATGACCAAAATGCCCCTACGGGGCATAGTTTGAGTTTAAATTCGTTTTGGGCATAATGGAAGGTATCCTACTGATATCACAACATGTTTAAGGCATATTAACTTAGGAAACCTGTTCATGACTCATTTGATTACCCGTTACGCATTATTCGCGTTCGGTGCGGTTTATGTAACTAGTTTGCATAAATTAGCCGAAACGGGTCAAACCTTATCGTTTTTATCTCAAAATCCAGAATGTGGTTAGTTTACCCTTATTATACAAGTATACAAACTTGTCGGGTCTAAACCACACTCTAATCCGGTCATCGCTTAATCGTGCGTTTTAAACCGTATATCTTCCTTTAAAAACTAACCGGTCTAAGTTTAGACTTATTTAAGACCCGTTAGGAATCTAATAGGTTATTAAAAACCTTCATTCCAGATTAGGAGCCCGGTAAAAGCTACGTTCACTTGCTGTTTGTGAATTATACTTGCTAAGGTAAATACTTTTAACTTATTTTCCCTATACGGGCTTGGGATACGGTATTATAATAATACCGCTTGGTCGGGTATGTAGTCATATAAATCGGATTGTGATTAATGTAATTACATAACTCGTTTTAATCTGTATTATTTGGTGTATGGCCTTTGGGGGTTAAATGACCATGTCCCGGATATCCTTGGCATCATTCAAAGAAATGGCCACGACCTAAGCACGGGGTGTAGGCATACACCTCACATTTGCATTATGTAAAAACTGGTAATCCACTATAAAGGAATTAACCTTGTGGGCATTATACATGTGGCGTGTCAGTTAATCTTGACCGGCCCTACCTGTAACAACCCGCACTTTTGTGCGTTGTTACTACTCGATGTACTCGTTACGCCTAGCACCAGAGATTCGGATCATAATATAACTATATCGCATATATCGTTATTCGAAGGATAATCGAATATTTTCGAAATACATTATCACTATACTACACCAATCACAAACACTAACACTCACGATGACACTGAGTGAGGACCTATTCTACCATCCTCGGTGGCCGTAAGGTGTCGAGACGTAGACAATTAACGCTAACAAAGACTCTCGGGTGAGTGCTATAGCTCCAGTCGTCGTGACGATGACGACAATACGAGTGAGTGGTACCCCGTCAGTCATTGTGGCACAACACCCCATAACGTTCACGATGACATCGAGAAAGGACCTATACTACCCTCCTTGATGGCCGTGAAACGTCGCTAATAATCGCGCACTCGAAACGAAAACCTATTGTTATACCTAAATTTGGAATACGAATACGTATATACGACCCGTTTGTGATTAATTATAATAATTAAATAAATATATGTGTGCTCAAAAAAATCATCGCAACACGCAACAATCCAAATGCTGGGACGAACAAGTCCAACCGATCGGACAGGACAAGTCCAACCGATCGGACAGGACAAGTCCAACCGATCGGACAGGACAAGCCAACCGATCGGACAGAGCATGCCAACCGATCGGACAGGACATGTCAGCCGATCGGACGAGCATGCCAACCGATCGGACGGGCCGACCGATCGAACGGGCCAACCGATCCAGCACACCTTTTCACCTCCTTTGCCTATAAATACCCCTCATTCACCTCAAACACACTTGTTGTCACTGTTGCTGCTCGACCAGACGTTCCAACCCCTTTATCTCTCGATTTCTCGCGATTCTTGTAAGTTTTCAACTCGAACCTTGTACTTCCTTGATCTATAACCAATTCTACACCTTTCTACCCGTTAAATCCCCACTTTTAACCATGGAATCTCTGGATTTTGGGCATTCTAGGGTGATGTCACCACAAAGTTCTTATGAACTTCAAGGGTAATGTCATCCCAGGCAAGAACGACTCAGATCTGGGTGATTTCCATACATTTTTACATAAATCAAGTCTAAATCTATGTTTTCTAACCAAGAAGTGGTGTGATTCTTAAGAATTTGAGGTGCCTTGAGGATGATGTCACCCTAAGTTCACATAAACTTCAAAGTGTGACTTCATCCTTACCATAAACAGCTCGAATCTAAGTAATTTCACCTGTTTTATAACGAATCTCACCAAAACTAAGTTACCTAGCCATAATGTGTGTGATTTCGGGTTAAACTTGAGAAGAGCCATCAAGAACGGCCAGATCTGATGGAACGGGGTGGTTCCCGGCCGTTAAAACAGGTCAGACTTGATGGAATTTCGGTTGTTTAGCATGAAGGAACACCGTCCCAATCATAACCGCTGAAAAACCGTTAAAATTAGTCGAATATCAGCTGGATAGGCTGCCAGCCGATCGGACAATAGCCCAGTCGATCGGACAGGCTGCCAGACGATCGGACAGCAGCCCAGCCGATGGGACAGGCTGCCAGCCGATCGGACAGGATGCTATCCGATCGGACAGCAGGCCATTCGATCGAACAGGAGCCATCCGATCGAACCACTACCATTCGACCGGACCAGCCCATCCGACCCATTTTGTCATCCGACCCATGTGTCATCCAATCGGATGAGCCCATCCGAACGGATGAACACCATCCGACCAGATAACTGGCTTTTCGACGCCATTCTCGCTTAACCGTGCATCGTTAACTACATTCTTTAATGATTTAACGCATACATACCCGTAACCGACCCAATCAAGTTGTATTCTCGCTAAATACGCACTGTGAGTATACTTGAACCCCTTTTAATCGTATTTTGGGTGTAACATACGTTTCTAGCAAATCGAACTTATCAAACGAATCATTCAATCAATCGAATTATCACTTGCGAATAACTGTTATGCATAGATATACGTGATGCTAGTTGCATATGTGCTAGGGCTTATACTCGTAACGTCCCACCATGACTAGTATAGTACTATTGCGCCCGACGGGGTCTAGTTTGCCATCGCATATTCGAGCATCGAGGACTTAGTTGGTAGTAACCGCTTTGTGAGTATATATGTCGTGTGTTACGTTTATGCATATGGAAATTCGCTACACTTTTTATCTATTACGCTATACATATCAAACCTGTATACTCGCCAATACTTTTGTATTGACAAATATTTTAACGTATGTTGCAGGTTAGATCGCAGGCTATATCGAATCAAGCTAGGAAGTCTAGAAACTCAACTAAAATCTAGGTTGCCGGATTTGTATTGTTCGAGAGGACAAGAAATCTGTGATAACTTATGTGATTGTATTATTTGTTAGTATGGGATAACGAATGTATTAAATATTATCGCAATATAGTTGTTATGGATTCTCTTGAGCAATCTGATTCGCCTAGTGCCGCGCCCCGATGATTCCGCCATCGGTTGGGGTGTGACAGATTGGTATCAGAGCCATAACTATAGGGAATTAGGCCAGACTCGACCTAGTCCGGGTCGACGTCTTAGAAATTGACCTAGTCTATAGTCTAAGTACCAACAGGCCGACTCGTACAAGTCAGTAGGGTTTGTATCGGGCCTACTTGATACTCTCGATCGAAATTGCTAAAAACTACAACTTTGTGTGAACATCGTGTACTACAGCTTCACATGAAGAAGCCTTTCCTAAGGCTGGAATACTACTTAGCCTTTCCTAAGGCTGACACAATACACATGTTTTCGAAAATACTCGCATAACGAAACCGAGTGATCCAGTCGAGACCGGGCGTGAAAACCAAGAACTCTCGACGAGATCGCTCACTAAGCGCATTTCTAGCACGAGAACCTTTCAACGAGTTAGGAGTGACATCCACAACTCGACGAAAGTCTCCATTTAGAAATCTAGTGGAACTCACGAATTTATTCGAAGAGCATAACCACAATTAGGAACAGAGTTGTTAAGTCAGGGGTGAAACCCGTACCTTAATAAGCCGTTCCACTCTCTATAAACTGGTTTACAAAAGCTCTCACCAAGGACTCGACTATCACAATAACTCGAGCCACGCGATGACTAGGAAGACAAATGCCATGAGCTGCATCCCAGTGGAAGCATGAAACCTTCTAGGTCAACGCGCGTGCACGAACTTGTTAAATATGGTTGAGTTACCTTGGGTAGTCGACGCCTAAACACCCGAGGCATTCCGAATGTTTTACTAAACCTACGATTCGCTGGTTTTATGCTTTAATGAACGTAATTACGCTTTATGTGTTATCGATTTCTCGATTTAACGATTTTCACTCCCTGCTTTATAAACGCACAATTCGCACAGCCATCGCAATCTAAAACGAAACCCGAATGTTCGCAACAAAACTAATGCATAATCTATCGCTTTCGCTCTCGTTTTCTCACCGCAACGTGTCCTCGCTTATTCTAAATCGACCTGTATGTGTATGATTGCAAATTATATCTATATATATATATATATACGTATAAACAAACAAGCCATTGTGTGAGTACTTAGGAATTTCGTGTCTCCTATGTGACTCACATTACTACTATACTATCGCACAAGTTTTGAACGCGCTCAATCGCATCGCAAAACTCAAAAATCATTATGATCGAATCTCATTCCAAGTCTCTTCCTGTCTAGATGCCTTCCAACGATTCTACCTCGAGACGAACAGCTAGGAGGAGAGCCAAACGAAGTGCCAATAAGAGGATTGCATCACTTGTGACCAAAGAAGTGGTAAAGCTTATTCCTCGAATTGCCGCTCAAGTGCACTCTCTCAGCAACTCTCGAGCCTCGGAAGCCTCCGAGACGGAAGCGCCACAATCTGCTTTTCTCTACAAACACTTCAAAGCATGTGACCCGATGGAATTCACGGGTGAAGGAGGTGTTTCTCAACTACTCCAGTGGTTCGATTCTATCGAAGTTACCCTTCGTCAAAGTGGGTGTCCCGATAGTTTCCGTACTACTTGCACTACCGGAGTATTTCAATCACGAGCACTCGACTGGTGGACCGCCGAACGTAACAAGCGTGGAATCTCTGCAGCTTACGCTCTCTCTTGGGATGAGCTGAAAGAGCTCATGAAGAAAGAGTACTGTCCTCCTCACGAAATTCAGAAACTGGAAGACGAATTTTGGAAAATCAAGCAACTCGAAAGTGACAACACTGGCTACACCGCAAGGTTCAAACAGCTTAGCATAATCTGCCCAAGTCAAGTCAACACCCCAGAGAAAGCCATCGCGAAGTACATTTGTGGTTTGCCTGAGTGTGTGGGTGATTTTGTCGAAGCTGCAAGACCTGCTACCATCGAAGAAACCTACCGCTTAGCCGTAGAAATCAACAACAAACGACTCATGGAAGGATTCTTCACAAAGAATCCTGCCAAGCAAGCTTATCAAGCGATCGCCACTAATTCTTCAGGCAATCCTGTCAACGATTCTCCAGAAGAATCTGCTGACGATTCTTCAGACGCATCTGCCGACTATTCTTCTGACGAATCTGTCGACGATTCTTCTGACGAATCTGTTAACGATTCTTCTGACGAATCTGCTAACGATTCTTCTGACAAATCTGCTGCCGAAGGATCTCCCGACAACTCGACCAAAGATCCTGCAAGTGAGTCCTCAGACGAATCCTCCAACGACGACTCCTCTTCGCAAGACACCGATAAACCCAGCCGCAAACGAAAGACTTCAAGCCCGAGTTCATCAACAACCGAACTGCTGCAACCGAAACCTCTTCGAACAGTTCCGATGTTTCCAAAACGAGCTTACACTGGAGCTCATCCTCAGTGTTACTCGTGTACCTATCATCATCCAGTTGGGACTGACTGTCGCTACTGCAATAACTGCAAACGTTACGGTCACTTCACCCTCAACTGTCGCATCGAACCGCGAACTTAAGTACAACAACAACAGCTCCAGCAAAAGTCTTCAGCATCAAACATCTAGCAAGCGTAGGATGAAGTTGTTATGATGCGATTTTCGACTCTAACTTCTAGGTTTTGAACCTACCCTATTACTCGACGTTGTCGCTATGTGTAGCATTAACTCTCGTTTCGTATTCTCCTTTACACCCTAGCCGTCGCACTTAGACTAGAGTCACACACGTACTATATACTATATCACGAAATAATGTGTTTTACCCTCACTACACTCTTAGAACGAGGTACGATAAACGTGCAAGGAACGACTAGTCACGGGTGCACACGGAATTATTTGGGTCAGTGCACGGAGATCGTAGTAAATTCTAAGGTGCCATAAGCGTTACGACGAAGTATGACACCAAACCACGGGATCTAAGTAGTAGGGGTCAAGCAAGGTGTGCTTTATCATACTATCGAAGTTCCGTGAAGAAAGTGCCACATGGAGTTGAACGTTACTAGACCTATTATACTATTGTGATTATTTTCAACACACTACACTCAATCGCAAGGCGTAACGAACCGTATCATCGCGAGACTTGTCGTAAGTCTGTTGCAACAAATCTCAATCAAGTACATAAACGCTCACGATGTTGTTGAGTGAGGACCTATTCTACCCTCCTCGATAACTGTGGTGCGTCACAACGTAACGTTAAGCTTATTCGAAACAAAACTCGGCTAATCGTAATCGCTCATCATGTGTATCTCGCAATCTCTATCTCTTATTATGAGAACCCTCATCGCTTATTATGTGAATCTACATCGCTTGCTGTGTGTCAATCTATCGCTGTCGCCTACCGTTATCTGTGGTGTTTGTGTCAAGTTAGCACACATGACCTCGCTTCACGAGATGAAGCTCATATGATTAAAGCAATGTGTTTTAGTCATATTGGCGGGCTTTCGTGGAAAAAGGCCATGTGGGGTCTGATGTTAGTTAACCTCTGTGGTATAAATCAATCGAATCGAACCGCATAACTCGTACATACCTCCATCGCTTGCAACGCAACGACTGCCGCTTATCGTAATTCGATTATCATCGCCATCATTGCTAGTGTGGTGTATTATTCGTTTAATCACCTACTCGTTTATCGCTTATCGTGTATAGTCTACCGCTTATTCGCGTACCGCTTATCGCCGCATTCTGTACGCATGACATCACTTCACGAGGCAAAACTAACCTGGTTAAACGGGGTGTTTCACCATGTTAGCAAACTCTCGTGGAAACGTGTCGTGTGGGTTTAATACGGAATCTAATCGAGAAAGCGCTATTCGCTTATCGCGTGTCGCTCGACGCCTACCCAGACACGACACATAAATGTTTTGTGTCATCGGGCTACTCGCGCACGCTGTTATAACAACGTTCGCAATTCAACTCGCTTGTTTTACCTATTCGATTATATCTTCAACTTGGTCCGACTTCCTATCGATTGGACCGAGGTAGCGAAATTCTATCTGTGTCATATCGGCCCACATGACACCGCCTCACGAAACGGAAGTGATATGGAGAAACATGGTGGATACGCCGTTGGTACTTCCTATATATAAGTGTTTTAACCATATTACCAAACTTTTGTGAGAAAGTGCCAAGTGGGGCTCGATGTTAATTAACTTTTCAAACTGTTAAAAACTAATTTTAATAAATTTTTTATTAAAACCATTGGACAAGTGAAGTTTCCTCACAATGTGGAGGTAACATCGGATCGGCTTAACTCCATGCCCAAGGGAAGTCTCATAAGTCCAGTTTTTCTTTAAAAACTTTTGCAATATCAAACGAAATCTTTCTTAAGACGTTGGGTCAACATCGAGTCCAACATTGAACCCAGGTCCTAGGAGAGTTTCCGTAGCCTCAGTTTTCATTTTCGAATTCCTTAAAATGTTTAAAACCTAAACTTTCTTGCAACGTTGGTTAACAATCGACTCAGTTAACCCTACGTTATGAGAAACCTTTCAAAGTTCTTTAAAATTTCAATCGCATCAAACTTACAAATTCTTCGTAACTCGAAGTACTCTTGGAACGCCAACTCGTGGGATGCTCCTTTAGCCATTACGTCGCTTCTCGCTATCGCAATCGATCTCTTTTATTAGAAGCACTCTCGCTTGTCAACTTTCACCCGATTAACTCATTGTATCACTACTTATCCAGGATCAACTCTCAAAGGTCTACCTATTGGATTAATTTCGGGACGGAATTTCCTAAAGTAGGGGAGACTGTAACAACCCGCACTTTTGTGCGTTGTTACTACTCGATGTACTCGTTACGCCTAGCACCAGAGATTCGGATCATAATGTAACTATATCGCATATATCGCTATTCGAAGGATAATCGCATATTTTCGAAATACATTATCACTATACTACACCAATCACAAACACTAACACTCACGATGACACTGAGTGAGGACCTATTCTACCCTCCTCGGTGGCCGTAAGGTGTCGAGACGTAGACAATTAACGCTAACAAAGACTCTCGGGTGAGTGCTATAGCTCCAGTCGTCGTGACGATGATGACAATACGAGTGAGTGGTACCCCGTCAGTCATTGTGGCACAACACCCCATAACGTTCACGATGACATCGAGAAAGGACCTATACTACCCTCCTTGATGGCCGTGAAACGTCACTAATAATCGCGCACTCGAAACGAAAATCTATTGTTATACCTAAATTTGGAATACGAATACGTATATACGACCCGTTTGTGCTCAAAAAAATTATCGCAACACGCAACGATCCAAATGCTAGGACGAACAAGTCCAACCGATCGGACAGGACAAGTCCAACCGATCGGACAGGACAAGCCAACCGATCGGACAGGACAAGTCCAGCCGATCGGACAGAGCATGCCAACCGATCGGACAGGACATGTCAGCCGATCGGACGAGCATGCCAACCGATCGGACGGGCCGACCGATCGAACGGGCCAACCGATCCAGCACACCTTTTCACCTCCTTTGCCTATAAATACCCCTCATTCACCTCAAACACACTTGTTGTCACTGTTGCTGCTCGACCAGACGTTCCAACCCCTTTATCTCTCGATTTCTCACGATTCTTGTAAGTTTTCAACTCGAACCTTGTACTTCCTTGATCTATAACCAATTCTACACCTTTCTACCCGTTAAATCCCCACTTTTAACCATGGAATCTCTGGATTTTGGGCATTCTAGGGTGATGTCACCACAAAGTTCTTATGAACTTCAAGGGTAATGTCATCCCAGGCAAGAACGACTCAGATCTGGGTGATTTCCATACATTTTTACATAAATCAAGTCTAAATCTATGTTTTCTAACCAAGAAGTGGTGTGATTCTTAAGAATTTGAGGTGCCTTGAGGATGATGTCACCCTAAGTTCACATAAACTTCAAAGTGTGACTTCATCCTTACCATAAACAGCTCGGATCTAAGTAATTTCACCTGTTTTATAACGAATCTCACCAAAACTAAGTTACCTAGCCATAGTGTGTTTGATTTCGGGTTAAACTTGAGAAGAGCCATCAAGAATGGCCAGATCTGATGGAACGGGGTGGTTCCCGGCCGTTAAAACAGGTCAGACTTGATGGAATTTCGGTTGTTTAGCATGAAGGAACACCGTCCCAATCAAAACCGCTGAAAAACCGTTAAAATTAGTCGAATATCAGCTGGATAGGCTGCCAGCCGATCGGACAACAGCCCAGTCGATCGGACAGCAGCCCAGCCGATCGGACAAGCTGCCATCCGATCGGACAGCAGGCCATCTGATCGAACCACTGCCATTCGACCGGACCAGCCCATCCGACCCATTTTGTCATCTGACCCATGTGTCATCCGATCGGATGAACACCATCCGACCGGATAACTGACTTTTCGACGCCATTCTCGCTTAACCGTGCATCGTTAACTATATTCTTTAATGATTTAACGCAGACATACCCGTAACCGACCCAATCAAGTTGTATTCTCGCTAAATACGCATTGTGAGTATACTTGAACCCCTTTTAATCGTATTTTGGGTGTAACATACGTTTCTAGCAAATCGAACTTATCAAACGAATCATTCAATCAATCGAATTATCACTTGCGAATAACTGTTATGCATAGATATACGTGATGCTAGTTGCATATGTGCTAGGGCTTATACTCGCGACGTCCCACCATGACTAGTATAGTACTATTGCGCCCGACGGGGTCTAGTTTGCCATCGCATATTCGAGCATCGAGGACTTAGTTGGTAGTATCCGCTTTGTGAGTATATATGTCGTGTGTTACGTTTATGCATATGGAAATTCGCTACACTTTTTATCTATTACGCTATACATATCAAACCTGTATACTCGCCAATACTTTTGTATTGACAAATATTTTAACGTATGTTGCAGGTTAGATCACAGGCTATATCGAATCAAGCTAGGAAGTGTTACACCCTAATTTGTAAATGACAAAAGTCGCAGCGGAAATTCGTACCATAAAAATTTTGTTCGTTACAAACACCTTGTCCCTCTTAAATTCATTTTTTTAAGGTTAATTCTTTTTCAATAAATACATTTATTATACTCGTTTATAATAAGAAAGCATAACCTAGCTTCACCCGTTACGTACTCAACACTCCCGTACAATCTATCTTGTGACTCGGTCTTCGATCGCTCCTCTTCAGAATGATAATCTGGCTCAACAACCTGCACTCACCAAATACATACCAGACATTAATACACTTTATCAATATGTACGATTCTTAACCATGAATTATTTACATCCCATTCTTCCTTTACATTAAACATTTCTTCCCGCGTACCTCACCTCTGGTGAGTCTTCGATACCGTACCTGCATTACAACTAAAACTCTAGGTACACGAATAACCACATAAAACTTAACCATACTGAATAACTTACATACGTGCCTAAACTTCATATATAATATTTCCATGCATACTTACGTTCACACGCGCATACACACCTACTTGCATACATACACACACACATTCCTGCCAACCTACATGCATACCTACATATAACCACATCTTTATCATTATATACGTATCTACATCCACACCTACCTACATCATTACGTACACCCATGATATTATACCTATATACATACATAATCCCCAATTTTAACATACCGAACTAATACACGCCTACTCTCAAACATACCCTCATATATCCCCGTATACTTTCTTACGTACTTATAAACATGCATACATACCTGTCAAGTATGGGCATACACTTAAATTCATAAAAACGTAAGTTAAACTAGTCGTACGTAACTTAAAACGCGTTTAAACGAGTTCCCAAGACAAAACGAGGCACGAAAACGATTTTCGGAGAAACTGCACCCGTCGCGCGACGCGAGGGGCCGTCGCGCGACGCGACCCCCCTAAAAAGACAGAAAGTTGCTGCTGCTGATCTGCAGATTCTCAGCACGATCCGGTTTTACGGAAACGATCATAACTCTCTCGTTTTTGATCCGTTTTACCCGATTCTTTTTCCTACGTGATCGTAATTTAATTATCCATCACATGAAGTAAAAATCCCGTATTTGGATTACCGAAATTTATGACTATTAAGCCTTCGGCTCGTTACCCTTTTACCAAATCTTGACCCGTTCATGCATTTATCAACATAACTTATTTGCTTGACCTTAACTTCATATGAACCTAATAATTGCAAGGTCATCTCTCATAAAAGATTCGTTTCCGACTACCTTACACCTTATTTCACCCATCTTCGCTTAAAAGCTTATTTTGACCCGTTAAGGGTAATTGCGCATTAAATGGTTTATGACTAACAAAACCATACTCCCCACTTTCATACTCGACCAAATCATTACACTAATCGAATAACTTGTTTCTAAAACTACTTTTAAGATTATTTGCCCAAAATACCCATCAAGGGCATTTTGGTCAACTTTAATCCCATCCTTTACGACGAAAGACTACAACACATATTTTGACCTCAACCATCATGTTTAGTTAATTAAAACACCATATTACTTAATCGAACTAAGAAGTGATTACAGAAATCACTTACCTTATGCGTCCGCGCTCGTATCCGATCCTTGCCCCTTCTTGACCCGTTAACACATCTTGCTTGAGGCCGTCTCGACATGGTCCCTACACTTCCATGTCATCGAAACCACATTCATGTTAGCATACCTATTTGTACATGTTAACAATCATACCAATCGCATAATCCACACTTAACTTCCCTTAGTCATTTCTAACAAGCATACTACATAGAAATCAACTTCATCTTCTTTCCAACTCATGTAATTCATCATGTAATCACACATAACGCATATTAACATAACATGTACCCAACGACTTCCTATAATCCTACCTTTACGACAATGAGTCAAATCATGTTTCTTATACTTGTTGACTTTCAAAAGTCAACTATTAACCATATGTAATCATCGACTTATCAACATATACCCGCAACATCGTAATTGACTATACGGACGACACTATATGCATTTCATCATACACTTGATGTGAGTACTACCTTTTAAGCATAACGTACAACTAATTTATGCATAAATCTTCTAAGTTCATATATAATTCATCAAATCCTACTAGTAATCAACATATAACATTCACACATAAACATCAAACATATCACCACCACATTTCTTTCAATTCAACTCACAAGAATTCATCATATCCATCATACTTCATCAACAATCAACAAGAATTGAACATGGATGATCATTCAAGTCATCATCCTTACCAAAAACAAGTGGGTTTCACCTCTAAACATCAAATTAACACAAACCATACATAACCTATGTTCTATATGACGATTCTAACACTTATACATGATCAATTTCACATTAACTTACGGATTAGAACATAACCCACTTCACACATGATCACCAATCTTTGATTTAAGACATATCTTACGATCCCCTTGTGAAGGTGATCACTAATTCATGCTCGGTTGTGAATTTGGGCCTTGATTCATTCTTCAATTTGAAGCTTTAAGGTTGAGTTAGGGTTGAGCTCCTTTGGAGCTCCTAAACCATCAAGAACACACGCAGAATGTGTGTTTGTGTGTGATATTTTCTTATTTAACTCAACATTTCATCTTATACACTTTAACCCCTCGAGTTTGCCTTTAAAACATATTTGGCACTACTTTTCTCTTTTGATAGTCTAAACCGGGCATTTAACCTAGTTAAATGGCCTAGTTATTTATTTCATAACATAACGCATAAGGACATATCTCGAATATATAACATCTGGATTTTGGGGCGTTACAGGAACTCTAGAAACTCAACTAAAATCTAGGTTGTCGGATTTGTATTGTTCGAGAGGACAAGAAATCTGTGATAACTTATGTGATTGTATTATTTGTTAGTATGGGATAACGAATGTATTAAATATTCTCGCAATATAGTTGTTATGGATTCTCTTGAGCAATCTGATTCGCCTAGTGCCGCGCCCCGATGATTCCGCCATCGGTTGGGGTGTGACACTACCAACCGGCCCTGACGGACGACAAATAAGTAAAACTGTATACAAGATTAATTTTAAATAATTGTCCCAAGTTATAAAATATATTTTGTGCCATGTGCATTCAAATCAATTTTCTTAAACTCTTTTCAAAATGAGTCAGTTAATTGTATTTACCAGTGTAAACTGACGTATTTTCCCAAAAGGCTAAGTGCTGGTACTAGACGAAATAGGTTGCCTACTCCTGGCATCATTAATCAAGTCTTGCAAGCTCTAGATGTTAAAGTCTGTTGAACAATAATCTTTTTATCTTTCGATCCGCCTGTGGATCCATTACAGTCCGTTGTGATACTTTGATATTACTATTTATTCGGTTTGTAATGTGATTCATCTTTTGTTTCCGCTGTGCATTTAAATTGTGTTGTTTGACTATGATGATATCAACTACGTCACGATATTCCCCACCGGGCCCACCGGTAATACGTGGAAATATTGGGGTGTGACAATTACTCATTGAACCTTTTGGTCATTATGCATTGCAGATGTGCAGATATGCCTGTATGTCCAGTTTTGGTCATAAGACATTCCACTTTTGGTCATTACTCATTGAACTTTTGGTCATTATGCATTGCAGATGTGCAGCTATATGTGCAGACCCATTATGCATTATAGTTTTGGACATATGCAGTCATCATCATTACAGATGTGCAGCTATATGTGCAGACTATTTAGAGGTATGTTTCTTGTTATATCCTGACTTTTGACATTTGTTGGTCAAAATATAGTTTGGATATGTTGACTAATCTGGTAATATCAATACATGTGCAGATATATACAATCAAGGACTAGGATTTTGCATTAAATTTCATCAAAAGTGTACAATTACAACAAGAACACAGTTCATACTACCTAAACATATACAACACTATGCTAATGGCAATAAACAAGGTTAACACATATTGCTTGTTCCATTTCGACTCTGTTCCAGATATCTTTGCTTTCAACCACCTATTCTCTTCTACTAAGAGCTTATTCTGTAAGACCATGTTTTCATATTTCAGGTCTTCAGCACGGAACCTGCCCTGGGATGCATGTTGGTTGAACATTTTGTCGACATATTCTTTCCATAAGAAGAACTTGCAGTCCGATCTCTGCAAAAGCCAACAACACTGCAGTTAACAATCAATTCAATTCAAGCAAAATACTTGGAGTTAAGGTGGAACATACCGGCCAATGAGAGCATCCATAAAATTGTTGACCTTTTCGCACACTTTTCCGTCCAACAACTAGAATAACTGCTACAACGTCGTGATGGCAATACACATTACCCTCCAAATCAACCTTAAACAATTTAGGGTTTTTGAATACTGTGGACGAAGACGTAGATGAGGAGCTCATTTTGATTCAAGATTAAGGCTTCTTCTTCAGGGAAATCGGCCGGATCGTATGATGTTTCAGCTGCTCCAAGGTGCGTCTGATGTTATGATTTAGGATTAGGGTTTTTGAAATGAGCTCTTGTTAGGGATTGTTAAAGAAGATGAATGCGAGTATAATTGACACGTAGGGAAATGCCACATCAGATAAAATTGCCACATAGGCTCAATTTACTAACCTGGTTAAGTGAATATTTAACGAGGGGGTGCCATGACAATCGATGTGTTAAGTTGGGAGTGGTTTGAGACAAAGTGAAAGTTGAGAGTGCTATCGGCCAAATGGCAATAGTTGGGGGTGTTTAAATCCATTAACCCTTAATAAAACATCATTTTAGTTCTAGTCAAAATTGGTTATGGCTATAATGGACTTAGGCTGAAATAAGACATGTTGTCGACTACCACTTGATAGACGTTACGCCGTTACAAGAGCCGAGACTTTCTTACGTAATGCACAGTGCAACGTAAACCTGGGTTCGCTCGGATTCGAACTTGTAACTTTCAAAAGAGACCCATTTATTATCTTTTTTTGTGTTTACTACTCCATCAAATGATAAATTGATAATATTCTTTTGAGTAAATTGCAATTTTACCCCCTGAGGTTAGGGGTGATTGGCACTCTTACCCCCCCTAACGAAATAATTGCAATTTTACCCCCCACTGTTAACTCTTATGTCGCAACATTACCCCCTAAGCTCAATTTTGTTGACTGATATGTTGACTTGGTGGTGAAATGACTATTTTACCCTTTTATTTTACCCCCTGTGTTTTGTTTACTCTGCAATATTACCCCCTACCACCACTGCCACTGCCATTTACCACCACTGCCACCTCCAGCCACCACTGCCACCGCCATTCACCACCACAACCACCACTGCCATCTTCTTCCTCCCCCTCTCTCTCTCTAAAAAAAACCCACCACCCGCCTTTTACAAGCAAACTCTGTTTTGTTCTCTTGTTCTTTCACTCTTTAATCTTGTTTTTTGTTTCTTGAACAATTTTTATTGGTATAGAAATGGCTGGACTGATGAAAAGATTATGACCCTTTTGAATGCTGTTCTTGGAGCACTTGTTTGGTTATTTATTTCTGTTTATTTGCACAGGGTCTTTTCCTTGAACAATTAAAAATCTTATAACAAACACATAATCAATAAATTCACAATCAACTATTGTCAGATAGCACACAGGGTCTTTTCCATTGTGTTTTCAAAGTGCCAAAATATAATCAAAACCAGACAATCAATTGTAACAAAACAAATAGTGTTTGGAAGTGCTTATGCTGTTTGAAGTTACATAACCAACTGTACAGTGAACCCTAAACATTTAAGAAGCAATGGCAGACACTCGTAATTTAAGATCACCCACCAAGTTTAACCTACCTGTTGAATAAGGCGGTGAACAGGGCTGCCATTAGATGTGAGATTAAGCGTTTCTCTATACGTATTCTGGAACAACCAGAGCATATCATAAGTAAACTTATCTGGCATCTGATAAACGTAAACCCTAACAGGAGAATTCACAAACACTTGCTCATACAGCCTCGCACTCTCTGTTCTCCACACAAGATCATCCAGCTTCCTCACTTTCTCCTGATCTGGAACAACAGTATCGTCGTGAATGTTACGAGATCCAGTGTTTTCCAAGAACTGTTGGAGTGAATTGACGAAGGAATAGTGAATGATAGGGTTAGGGTTAGGGTTTGGAATGAGTTGATTTGGGGGAGAAGAGGAGAAGGTGTAGAAGAGGAGAATAAGGCAGGTGAGGGAGATGATGAATAGGAGCAATGGAGATCTGGTTAATGGTGTTTTGAAATTAGGGTTCATTGAGGAAGATGAGCAGTATTGTCTTGCAGTAGCAGTTTTGCCCATCAGATGTTCAAGTCGATCTTGTGATTCAGAGACTGTGATTTACTTGGTAGGTAGGTTACTCACTCACTCTTGTACTTCATTATATATCAATAAATTCACAATCAACTATTGTGCACAAATCAACACCGGCTGCTGTTCTTGTGTGTTGAAGGAAGGAGGGGGTGGGTGGTTGCGGTGGAAGAAGATGATGATGATAATTTGAAGATGATGATGATGGAGGATCAGATCTCTGTTATTTGAAGATGATATGATAATTTGATTTTATAAATAATAAAAATAAATATAGGGTAAGATTACCAAAATACCCTTACAAATAATGGTCAAACTACCGTTGACTGAGTATAGGGGGTAATGTTGCGACATAAGAGTTAACAGTGGGGGGTAAAATTGCAATTATTTCGTTAGGGGGATAAGAGTGCCAATCACCCCTAACCTCAGGGGTAAAATTGCAATTTACTCTATTCTTTTTGAATAAATCTTGCCGCGCGTATATTTCCCGAAAATTTTAAAACCACTCACCGTTTTCAATACACTAAGCAGAATCTGCCACGTCATCGATCCGCGTGACCCATAACGTAATCTCAATCGTTCATAATTTAGTAATTTCCCATCAACGGCTACGATTTACAATAGCTCACCCACTACCTCACTACCCCACTATATATACATACACCAAAACCCCATATCCATCATTCACACACCATCTTCATCTCTTCACAAATCACAGGTAAACCTCAATTCCATTTGTTACCAGTTCGATTAACTTAAATCTGTTAGTTTCCTGAAATATCTAATAAGAATCGATTTCTTGTTATAGGTAATTTGAAGAAATTTGAGAATGTCGGGACGTGGAAAGGGAGGAAAGGGATTGGGGAAAGGAGGAGCAAAACGACACCGTAAAGTTCTCCGTGACAACATTCAGGGAATCACGAAGCCTGCGATCCGGCGTTTGGCGAGAAGGGGTGGAGTGAAGCGTATCAGCGGGTTGATCTACGAGGAAACTCGTGGAGTGTTGAAGATCTTTTTGGAAAATGTGATTAGAGATGCGGTTACATATACGGAGCATGCTCGTAGGAAGACTGTGACTGCTATGGATGTGGTGTATGCGTTGAAGAGACAAGGCCGTACTCTGTATGGGTTTGGGGGTTAGGGTTTTGAGTTTGGGAAGTCTTGACGGGTCGGGTTCTATCGGGTCGAAAATTAGATAGTTGTGGGGTGTTAGGTTAGGTTTTGATTGCTAGTTGTTGAAATCGAATGTAGTTAATATTGTGGTTATGTTTTCTATTATGAAGTAATGAAGTGTTATTTTTGCTGTCTACAATTTTCATTTTTGGCTTTTATTAAGGTAGTGTGATTGTTTATCCTATATTTCACAAATGGTTTTGATGAATTATTTTTACTAGGAGGATATACTGTGTTTTGCGGCAGGTTTTGGTCTATATTGCTTCTGTGAGTCACAACATTGTTGCGATACTTACATTGCTACTGTTGTCCAGACACCATTAGTTTACTTTGGCATGGTACTCAACTAAATGGATATGAACATATGATTTACATTGATCAAAAAATTAATTTAGGGGTTATTTGTTTACCTCTTAATGAAGTTTTTAATGTTGGTTAAGTCTGTTTGTTTAACAAGCCAATGTTGAAATGGTTTAGATATTTGCTTCTGGATAGTTAAGTCTTATACAGAGTCTGAATGGTTAAGACTTCTAATCTGAATTAGGGGCTGTTTGGTAGCTTCTGAATGGTTAATAAAAGACTACCTTTTAGTGGAACCATTAATAATTTTACCAATGAGAAGGTAGAAAAATGTGACATGTGATGATTTACTATTCAGAGGTTACCTCTTAACCATTCAGACTTGAGGTTACCTCTTATTTATTAAGAGGTAGCATCTGAATGGTTATTAAGAGGCTATCAAACAGCCCCTTATTTAGACATTTGCCTTTGAATGGTTAAGCATTATAGATGCTCTTAATGATTCACACCTCTTACTGGTTTAGCATTTAATGTTTCAGATCTTTTACATGTTCAGCACTTAACCATTCAGATGTTGACAAACAACCCTTACTTTGCAATAACCATATATGAGTATCCATTTCAATAATAGCAACAATTGTACCGATTTTTGTTTGGTCAAAGTCGCTTTGGTTCATTAGGATTATACAAAATAACTAGAAAACTGTATCGCACGCGTTGCGACGCGGCCAACGAAATTGACAAACAGCAGTTATGATTAACCTTATCATCTAAATCCGAGCAAAAGCTACAATATTATATTCATATAAATCATTGTATAAATTAAGGCTCATTCTATACACACCCCCCCTCATTCCTGATTATACCCCCCCTTGTGAGAGGAAAACTGTCGGCCCCACACAGGCCCCACCTGTAAGTATGTGAGAGAAAGAGGGTGAAAAAAGTAATTAGGGGGGGTGTAGAAAGTAGCACCCTAAATTAATACACAGGTAGGTAATAGATAAATCCAATAACTATTTCTTTGACAAGCAACTAAAGTCTCAAACGCTATAAATCAACCAAAGAACACAAATTATTACTATTTTGAAGAATATAAAACCCGTTGTTTCATCTTGAAGTTAAAGTAGCCCGACTACGAAGTCGGGTTCGGTCTTGGCCCATTTCATTCCGCTGAAACCAAAATGCATAAAATATATCTAAAAATAGTCAACATTTATGTTAACACATTATCTAAAGCTAAATGTTAATAAATCAAGTTCTAAATTCAGGAAAAATACCCATTGTCATCTTTTTTAGAAAATCTTCAGCTCATCTTTCCGAATCTCATTCTCATTGGATTTCTCAGAAATAACCTCATCAAAACCCAATTAACTATATATAAATATTATTTTTACCATCTTTATGTCCTCGTTCCATCTTTACGTCTCATCAAAAGATAATTACTCTTCGTTGCCCATTTTTATGTCTTTTACCATATCATTTCGGCTTTGTTTCTTGATTTGATCTCCAATTTCAATTGTTTCGCAAGCTCAATCCCCTGCATTTTTCAAGAATCATAAAATTCAAATCAAGATTTAGCACAACTTAACAATATAAAAATGTAATAAAAAATAAGCTGAAGATTGAAACCCATATTTTAGACCCCTCAATTGTTAGCGTTTAACTTCATTTAATTTCCATCTTTTGACAATGGGTCTTTTATAAATCATATAAGAGACCTGATTTTAGAATTCGCTTTAGTTAAGTGTTAGAATCCAAGCGGAAAAAATATTATTTTTATGAAAAGACCCTAGTTTTAGAATTTGCTATACAATCCAAAAATATTCACCTAAGTGTAAGATCAAACCAAGAAGGATAAGAGAATCAAAGGCTAAAGATTGGATCTTGAATTGATTACTAAACATGCAAATTACATGATACATATACAAGAGAAAGGGAGATAAAATAGCAACTATACAACAACCTATTTGACTAACAGATAAAAAAAGAAAATACAAATTTGATTTACAATGTGGACGAAACTTTAAGCAATATGTACAACCTGCATTGCATAGAATTGTTATAAATTATAATATTATATAATTAATGCACATCAAAATATAACCGCATTTACACTTGAGCAATATATTTTATAGCATACAAATCTACCACTCTTATTATATTTGATTCTACGTGTATACTAATTAAGATACACACTAAGGAACCCCCCAACATAACCATTTTGATTTAATATTTTTAAACAATCTTACTCATGGCATTTGTTTAGTGCCAACCAACTGAAGAGAAGTCCAAAACTAAAGTATGCTTCATACCTGTTTGTCGTTGACCAACATTTGTAACGACCGTCGTCGCATCCTTGCTTGACCAGTGACCGAAGAAACATCACCGAGACCACTAAAACCTCATAGCTGAGCTGCTTTATCCCTATAATAAATCTGAACTGCCCATGTTGGTTTTTATTTAGTAACTCAAAGTCCGTGTGAAAGTGAATTTATAAATAATAAGTATATGTTTCAGCCAATGTTCTAATATCCGATTTTTAGTAACTCAAAGTCCATGTGAAAGTGAATTTATAAATAATAAGTATATGTTTCAGCCAATGTTCTAATATCCGATTTTTATACCATAACGGGTTGGGCTCAGAAAACGGTTTAATCGGTTGTACAATTGAACAACCGGCACTACCGGCCGGTTTGCACAGGTTTCCAAAACATTGGTTTCAGCGTCACTTAAGCAATAAAAAATACCTAAAAAACACTTACGAATACTCTATACAGGAAAATTTGAAACTTACCGGTAGAATCTTAATGGACTTATTTTGTAGATCAATCAAGAATCTTTACATATCCCATTATCATCCTCTTCGCTCCATCCACTACACTACACTGCAAAAAGCACGTCTCTTTCATAACTAAATATAAAAAAATATCAAACTTTTCTCTAAAACCAAAAAGGCCCAATTCTTTGGCTGTTTCTAACATTACTCACAAGTTGAGCTCTATATTCTTCATCTTTGCAACCAAATTAGAACGATTTTGACTTTGATCAACAAATTTCAACCCAAGACTACAACCCCTTGACCTAATTCCCAAACATTTACAATCAACATAACTAAACGTATGACTACATATCATCATCATCATCATCATCATCATACTCAGTATATCCCACCAATAGCAAAGCTAAGGTAGGGTCTGAGGAGGGTGAGATGTAGACAGCCTTACCTCTACCCTGTAGAAATAGAGAGGCTGCTTCCAATGAGACCCCCGGCTCAATTGTGGTTTTGCATCAAGCCTTGGACATAAGGCACATAACACTCAGCAATTGAGACAAACGCCGATTAGTGCATGCACCCCCTTGTCTTTTGGCTATCAACGCCACCACATGATGCATGATTAACCGTCCCCCTCTTTTAACGTTATTTTCACGAAATTAGTAAAATAACGTTAAAATTAGTGCACTTTCACTTTTGCCCCCCGAGCGCCCACGCATATATACATTATATGAGCATACCGCAAGCGGGGCGTTAAACGTATGACTACATATGCACATAGGAAAATAAAGCAACAAGAGATGCAGGTCGAGTTTCGTTCACTGGAGCTTGGTCGGAACTTGACAGGATGCTTGCCGGAATTATTTATCACCGAAAATAGTCTCAAACGACACATCAAAAGCCGATCTAACTGAAACTGTAACATGCAATAGAATAGAAGACTTACCGGATCTTCGCCGAAGACTCGTCATACTTCACCGGAATACACTCCTCGTCGATGATTCTTTGAGTGTCAGTAGTGTAGCGTCACAAGTGAAAAGCGCCGCCGTGCGCCGCCTAGTAACCACCGTAAACGGTGATCCTTCAACAGTTTCTCTCTCTCGAAGTATCCTACATCTCTATCTCATGTCTTTCTCTTCTATTTTTTTTTGAACGGCGATATTTCTACAACAGGCGATAGAGATCGCACCTACCCTATAACTCGGGTAGGCCCCTCCGCCCCACTCCGGCATCCAAGGCTATGTTGTCTTAACCGGGCCCACGCTTGGTGCGTCAGAGTTTGGCTAAGGCGTTCCCCGAGAAAATTTCCAGCCCACTGCCCACCCGATTAACCGGGAGCGTGTAGTTGCACCCTCCACAAGAGTCGGGGACTCTCTGGAGTAAATGCACTGTAATAGAAAACTCGGGGTGGCTCCCGGGTTTCGAACCAACTGGCCCTCCACCCGTTCATTGCCATTCCCCCAAATGTGATGGGAGTGGGGATCGAACTTGGCCATCCTAGGAAAACCAAATCCTTTCCACCACTCCACCACAAGTGGAGGATGTCTTTCTCTTCTATTATTATACCTATTAATACAAAGTGACGATGAACAGTAGTTTCAGTTTTTTTAATATTATTTTCTTGCAATTTTTTTTATTATTTTGTGATTTTATCACTATTATTTTGTGATTTTATCACTTTAATTGATTTTAATATCTTATTTTTTTCATACAACTTTTAAGATACGATCAAAGTATCCGTTATCAAATAAGAAACCACAAAAATTAATGCATACCAGTATTGATGTTGTTCGGTTCAGCTTGGTACGGTATGGTAGCGATACGGTATTAGTTTATCCAAATCAAGAACAATAAAAATAAATACTGGTATCAATATAGATGTTAAACCGCTTTCGATTCGGTTTGGTATAATAGCTTGCATAATATCCGTTTTCAAAAAATAAATATCCAAATATTAAAATAAAATAAACGTAGAATGCAAACGAACCATTTGATATCAATTAAACAACATTGGTACCAATATTAATATTCGTTTTTATTGTTTCGATCGATATAATCTTTTCTCTTTCAATTATTATAGTGAGTGTCGTTAGCATAACGATCTGAACTGATACCGACTGAATTTTCGCCGCGAAGCGCAGGAAAATCTCACTAGTTTATATGAAATACAAAGCTTCTAAAAGAAGCTTTAGTGTACAAGCAACATAAGCAAATGTACACCTTATTTATGCACATAAAACAAATAAAGCCATAGTTACAAGTACCTATTGCACAAAGTTGTTGCAAATTAGAAGTTTATACAATATTCCTCTCTTTAAAATAGAATTCTATTTTAAACGATTGTATTCAACTATTTAAAGAAAATAAATAAAAGAAAAATTAATCTGCAATTTTACCCCCTGAGGTTAGGGGTCATTGGCATGTCTACCCCCCTAAGGAAATAATTGCAATTTTACCCCCCACTGTTTGTTCTTATGTCGCAACCTTACCCCCCGACGTCAAAGTCACTTAACAGTCAACATTATAAGCTGATGGTCAAAGGGTAAAATTGTCATTTTGCTACTAATGTCAAGCTTCTTCTCTACAACACCCCCTATAAGTAACATAACAAAGCATAATTACCCCCCCCCACCTTCCCACCATCGTCTTTCAACCTTCTTCTCCGGCGACAGGCTTATCCGGCGGCGATCACTGATTCTCCGGCGACAACAACTCTTCCGATCATTCTTATCCTCCGATCATTCTTCTCCTCCGCTATCTTCAGATCAGTCTAAATGCCGGTCTTTTGTTGGCTAATCCGCTATCTCATCCGCCACACCAAAGGTATAATCGGCCAATGTTAGTTAATCAGGGTCAGATTTAGTCATTATCATGTTATAAACAGGGTTTAGGGTCTGATTTGGTTCACTGTTGGTTTTTTTACAGTTGACCTGACGATGAGCTTATCAAGCTCATCTTTGGTGGTCCACCTGGTGGTCTCTGTGTTTGGGAGGCCTATCCTCAACTTCCATCTACCACCGGAGAGTTGAGCGGATGTTTACTCTAGTAGTTATTTAGCTTTTGTGTAATATGTAGGTTAACTTAACTTAATCGAAGCTTTTGTGTAATATGTAGGTTAACCTAACTTAACTTATTTAGTTTTGTCTAAAAGCTTTTGGGTATGTTGTTAGCTTGGTTTTGGGTATGTTGTTAGCTTGTTTACCTAGTACTTAGCTAATCTAGGTTAATGTTGGTAGCTTGATCAGCAGATTGATCAACATGGGTAGCACACTCATTGTTTCTTCACATTATGTTTGATCAGCAGATTGATCAAAATGGGCAGCACACTCATTGTTTCTTGACATTATGTTTGATCAAAATTAGCAGCACACTAATGTAAATAACACACACTGGTTGATCACAGTTGCTGTATGTGCCTTTCATGTGCATTTGCAGGTTGTAGGCTAGTAACCTGATGCTAAAATGACAGTTTGCATAAGTCCTGAAGATGACAGTTTGCATTACAGTTGGGGCATAAGTCCTGAAGATGACAGTTTGGGCATAAGTGTGCTTAATCAGATTCTGTCTGAATGTGTTACAATGTCTCAATGTGAGTTACAATGTCTGAATGTGTTACAATATCTGAATGTGAGTCCTGAAGATGACAGTTTGGGCATAAGTGTGCTTAATCAGATTCTAGAACACATTGTCTGAATGTGTTACAATGTCTGAATGTGAGTTACAATGTCTGAACACATTGTTAGTGCAGCAGTTGGTTGATACATTGTTAGCTTTTGTCAAGAACACATTGTTAGTGCAGCAGTGGTTTGATACATGATCAGATACATTGAATGAAATTGTTAGTGCAGCAGGTATGCTTTATTTTTTGAGTATAGAACACATTGCAGCATGTATGCTTGATTTTTGAACATGTATGCTTGTTAGGTTTCAGATTTTTGAACAGGTTTCAGATTTTTGAACAGGTAATCTGATTTTGATTCTATAATAAAAAATCTTAGGGGGGGGGGGGGGGTAGACATGATTTAGAAATCTTAATTAGGTTTCAGATCATAGAACATGTTCAGATTTTTGATTATAGAATCATATGTAACACTCCGTGTTTCGAAAGTCAAAGTCAAAGTCAAAATTGAAGTCAAAGAAAGACAAGATTGCTAATTGTGATCTGTCTCTCCTTGCTCAACTCCTGTTTTAACTTCTTTGACTTATAATTAGTCTATTTTATTTTCGCTTTAGTTGTATTATGTGGAGTATCTATTAATAATCGCATAGTAATCGCTATTTATCGCATGTTTAATCGCTTTATCGCTATCGCAATCGTACTCGCAACTCGAATTACGCATTTTGGTTATTGTTATACGTGTGTGTGTGCCTTATGTGTTACTTGTGCATGTTTATTTAAGTTATGTGTGGTAATCAATCGAAACGCAATCGAACTCAATCGCAATCGAAATGGTATGTTAATTGGTGGAAAAGAGATAGTGCGAGATATGAATAGTTGGGATTAAAAGTAATTTGATAAGCAACTCTATCGCATCGTTCGCTCGAACCGCATTGCAACGCGCTACACGCGAATCGAAACGGCAAAACTCGTCGCGCCGAGCACTCGAACCAGGTGCCAGCCGGCCGGATTGCCATCCGACCGGGCTGCCACCCGAGCGAGGTGCCATCCGACCGAGGTGCCACTCGGCCGGGCTGCCACCCGGGCGAGATGCCATTTGACCGACCAGCCCTTTCCACTTTGGGTAATCCTATAAATACCCCTTGTCACTTTCATTCTTTCCACTTTTGGCAAGTGACGTCCGACCAGTGCTCCTACTCGCTTTTTCCTTCGATTTCTCGCAATTCCGTTAAGATCTCGTCCTAAATCTTGTACTTCCTTAATCTACACGCACTCCTACACCTTTCTATCTTTTGAATCTTAACTTTTAACCGTGAAATCATCAAGATTCAAGGTGTTCTAGGATGACGTCATCATGTGTTCTTGAAGAACTTCATGTTTTGGCCTCAATCCACCAAGAACAACTTAGATCTAACCGATTTCCACATAAACAAACAAAGATCTTTCATAGATCTAAACAAACTCACAATGAAAAGTGGTGAAATATGGTTTTCCAACTTTCTTTCAACTCTTTTACACTCAATGCACTCAAACCCGATGGAAATCGGAACTACTACTGAACGTCTACTCGTTCGTAGTGATGTATTAGTGCTAGATCCGAGTTCCATCTGAAGGACAGTGATTTCGGGTTTGGACATGAACAACTGTCTCGGACCGTGCACCGTCGGACTAGGGTGATTCCTGTTCGGTCAGGTCATTGGGACGATATAGGGTTCCCATTGTTTAAACCAGTCATCACAAAGTCTTGCTCAAGTTACAACACTTCAGGCAAGATCAAGTAACAGCACGATCAAGTCGTTGGAACGAGTTATCATCCGACCGGACTGCTGTCTGACCGGGTTGCCATTCGCTCGACCCACCGTCCGATCGGGTTGCATCTTGATTCATTTAAATCTTAAACAATTTTCAACATGTTCAACAACAGGGTTGCCACCCGCTCGGATGGACATCCGACCGAGTGACCACCCTACTGTGAACTTGTTCTCACTAAATCCGATCGAACGACCATCCGATTGACCGACCTGAAAGGTAGAGGTACTTCAATGTTTTCAAAATGCTACAACGAAAACTTCAAAAGCCAAGCCATCATACACAAACACATCCTTCTCAAAGTAAGAAACAATCCACTCGAACAGTCATCCGACCGGACTACTGTCCGAACGGATTGCTACTCGCACGACCGGTTGTCCGACCGGTTGTCTGACCGGATTACCATCCGACCGAACTCCCGTCCGACTCGCTTGTACTTTGCACCGTTTTACGCGTCCCTTATCGTTATACTATCAATCTGTTCAGGCTAACCCTACTCTCTAGCGCTCCCTTCAATCCATCATCGCTGTGAGTATACTCGATCCCCTTTTGCTTTATGCACTTTTGGGTGTTACATACGTTACTTATACAAAATCACATCGAACACACTACACAATAATTTAAACGCTAACCGTTATCGCATGTATACGTGACTAAATGAATGCTTGTTTGTTATGTTTACACATGGAATGCTGTCTACCTGCCTTAGCAACGGTAGTAGTATTAGTTTGGACTCAGCACCCGTTCACTCGGGGGTTGTTAAGGACAATTACCTACATGGCTCACAGTGGTGAGAATGTATCACGAACTGCCTTGGGCAGTCAACCCGCAGTCATTGGTATCGATAGGTTCATGTCGATAACTAACATGCCTCCTTTCACTCTGTGTACGTGCTGGTTATGCGTAACGCTTTCGAACTCTATATGCTATTATCAAACTTGTATGCTCACCTTTACACTATGTGTATTGACTGTTACTTTAACGTATGTGACAGGTGCTTAAGTTGTTTGTATGCTTAGCTTGCTGTGAACTTGAGGCAAGGAAAGGTCTAGGATGCTCTCTGTGCTGTGATAAAATCGAGGCTAGGAAAAGAGGTCCTAGAAACCAATAAATAAACTATCTATGTATAAATCTGAGTTGTCGGAATAGAACTACTTGACTAGATTTTGTCTGTAATAATTATATTATCACTTATGACATGGTATGTGACGTGTTGCTTAAATATTTGGTAAATATAGTTGTTATGGAAACTTCTGGACAATCTGTTTCGCTCAGTGCCATGCCCCGATGTTTCCGCCATCGGTTGGGGTGTGACATCATAGAACATGTTTTTGATTTTGGCGGGAAGGGTTTTGGAAGTTTCAGGGGGTAATGTTATGTCTTAACACAAAGTACAGGGGGTAATAACAAAGGACAAATTAGTCATTTCAACTTAGAGTTAACAGGAATGTTGGGGGGGGGGGGTAAAATGGAAGGGTAATATAGTCATTTCAACTTAGAGTTTACAGATCTGTTATTGACTTTGACGCCGGGGGGTAAGGTTGCGACATAAGAGCAAACAGTGGGGGGTAAAATTGCAATTATTTCCTTAGGGGGGGGGGGGTAGACATGCCAATGACCCCTAACCTCAGGGGATAAAATTGCAGTTTTTTAGAAAGCTCTCATGTAAGAGTTACAAATGAAATTAATATAATGTATTTCTATTTTCTTTTATATAATACGGGTGTTTGACAAATAAAGGGATCAATATTTAATGCATTTTATATATATGTATCTCATTCATATGTTTCATTTATCTCACATGGATGGATGTGATTTGTTTGTGAGTAACTGATAATGCAACTTAAAATAGAAAAAAAAAAAATAGAACGGCTTTGAACATTTGAATTTAAACTATCTATATCTTTTAATTTTTATAATAAAATATAGCGTTATGTTTGAAACAATCAGAATTGAGAAATTTGTAGGTCCGGCTAGGGGAGGATCTAGTCGCCTAATCCTTGTATACGAACCACTCCGGTTGTGCGGAATCCAACCGGAATAGCAAACCGAGATAGAACACGTAAAAAACCAACACACAAGACTCAACAATTAACACCACTTGTATTAATGCGTATGAAAGGTCCGTTACAAGCACAAGGTTTACAAATGTGTTCTGCAAACTCTCTCTAACAGTGTGTGTGTGTGTTCTCTGCTCTAAGTGTTCTCTTGTGTCTACTCCCGAAACAGAACAAATGAAACCTAGTTATACTAACAGACACACATACATGTGACGAAACAGAATATAGGCGACGAATCAGAATCATGGTCGACGAAACACATCTGTTTCGTCGACTTCTGGGCTGATTCGCCGATGTGGCCTTTGGCCCAAACAGTTGAGGCCCAATTCCTGTTTTGCCATCTTCTCTCAGCCCAAGGACTTTAATGTTGAGCCCAGTCCTTGTCTTTTCTCTGGTGTCGGCTTGAGGTCTTGCACACGACGGAGGAAAGTCGTCACAATACGTGCCGAACCGAGTCGCGTCCACAATATCATGTATCAACAAACTCCCCCTTGGACGCTACTCGTGAGATTCGCTTCTCATATCTTCTATGTCGGAGGATCCTCAAAGTCTTCACGTCTTGAAGGCAAAGAGCGTATCGACAAACTCCCATTTACATGTAGGAAGTGTGTTGACAAACTTCCCCTTAACATAAGCTCCCCCTTGAGTTATGCTCGTGAAATACTTGTTCTTTATGAATTGAGATCCTTGTGGTGTTGATGATGGTCAGCGGCAACTCGATCATCTTCATCATTTGAGTGCCTTCACGTCGTGTCTTCATTCCGAAGCTTGTCATCGACCATGTTCTCCTTGCCTTTAGAATCTGCACATGCAAGAAATCTAAACGCGTAATGAGAACAACTGCTTGGAATATAGTAAACATAAACAAACGACACACGTGTGACCATTGTTTAATCAAACACCGTCCGATAGTTTGAAAGTTTAATGTATTTTATCAATTTCAATTTTAACTTTCAACACTTTGCAAATTTCGACCGTTTATGAAGATTTAGTCGTTTCGGTTTTCGTTCAGGTTTCAGGTAACGAAGACTCGAGCTCCAACATCGTACGATCGAAAATAAAACAGAAATAAAATCTTTTTGGCTTTTATAAAGTTTATATTAAAACACTCCTAAAATCTTTTTGGTATTTTGAATATTTCAAATGTAAAGACAGAAAGCAGTAAATAAATATATACAGAGATGCAGAAACTGAAAGCATTAAATAAATATTTACAGACATTCTTTTTGCGAGTTTCGAGGGTAAGAGAATCATATCAGTGTACGGTCATGCCAAAACGCTCTTGTTGTTCAATTAATTAACATTAAGATAAGCATCCTATAACAATTATCGGTATTGTTGTCCACATAAGCTCAACTTATCAGATGTAATCATGGCGAGGGGATACGTTAAGGTATGATTTATACTTACCGACCGGTGTTCATCCACATCACGACACATTCCCGTATCAAGGTATGCACGAGGGTTCATCTTACCGGTGAGTATACCGATTATCATCTGTTTGACCGTATATGATGTGAGATTCTCACTTATTTTGATTTGAAAACAAGCCCTATGTGATATAATCACTTATTCATGAGGAACTTGATTTTCATATGCATGAGGGCACAGGAGCAAGTCCGTGAACAGGTCAGTACTTTCGTACAGCAGAGAGACGAACTTGACTCCCGGATAAATGTGATATAATATCACTTATTTGTTTGGACATGTGATTGTTTATCACTTATTGAGGTCGTATGCAATATGTACACGAATGTATGGTATCATGGAAGATCTAGACTTGCGTCCCCGTTATTTTTCGGTAAAAGATACAACCATGATACCCAGATGATAAGCAGCATAAAGACCGAATATCTCAGAACCTCGGCAATCTCTCAAACGAAATTTCGGTACTAAGACCATATGCCAATGAATGGTTCCCACCCAGTCCTCAGTCGATTTAAGGTTTATATCACCCTGCACACTTTGAAATGATTGTGAGCCTACCGATACATCTTATATAGAGCTGCTTATCAATTTTTCATTTTAGGTTTAAAGAGGTTTAGACAGACCACTGATGTACTATCATTTTCTCTTTTGCTCGCCAGGAAACTCATTTTTGATTTTATATTGTTTTTGTGTTTTTGAAAATTTTCAATGTTTTTGGATTTTCAAATTTTTGGATTTAATTTACTCCCCCTAAAATCAATAAACTAAGACAAATTTAAAACACAAAGGTATTTACAAAAATGATTTTCCGATGTGGATTACTCTTGCTTGACCTTAATGCCGTTTACCAATAATAAATAGTCAAATCTTGATTTGTCAAAAGCTTTGGTAAAAAGGTCGGCACGTTGGTCATCGGTGTGGACGTAAGAAACATCGATTAGCCTTTTCTCAAAGCAATCACGTATGAAGTGATACTTAATGTCGATGTGCTTAGTCTTTGAATGCTGCACAGGATTTTTAGTGATCTGTAATGCAGCAGAATTATCAACGTAAATAGGAGTAGTTAGGAATTCAAAACCGTAGTCGCGCATTTGTTGTTGGATCCATAGGACTTGGGAGCAACAACTTGAGGCAGCAATGTATTCAGCTTCGCATGTTGATGTAGCGACACACGTCTGCTTCTTGCACTGCCATGTGACTAGGCGATTTCCCAAAAACTGACATCCAGCCGTTGTGGATTTGCCGTCGATTTTGCATCCGCCAAAATCAGAATCACTGAATGCAATCAAGTCAAAGTTATTATCCCTAGGGTACCATAGACCGGTGTCAGGGTAACCCTTCAAATAACGAAAAATCCTTTTAACAGCTGCAAGATGTGAGGCCTTCGGGTTGACTTGATATCTGGCTAGCAGGCACGTTGGGTACATTATATCTGGTCTTGATGCTGTGAGATACATAAGAGATCCGATCATCGCGCGATAGTATGAGGGGCTAACTGCTTCACCCTTTAAGTCTGGATTAATTCCGTGATTTTGCGGCAATGGGGTACCAATGGGCGTTGCATCTGACATCTGGAACCGGCTCAAGATGTCACCAACATATTTAGTCTGATGGATGAATATCCCAGACTCAGTTTGTTGTACTTGTAAGCCCAAAAAGAAAGTCATTTCCCCCATAGCACTCATTTCGAATTTATCCTGCATGACGCGCTCGAAATTCCTACACAAAACATCGTTAGCAGAACCAAATATAATATCATCAACGTATACCTGTACCAGTAGAAGATCTCCATCTTGTTCTTTGATGAAAAGAGTACAATCGATAAGACCTCTGCGAAATCCATTCTCCAGCAGATAATTAGATAAGGTTGCGTACCAAGCTCGCGGTGCTTGATGAAGACCATAGAGAGCTTTGTTGAGCAACCAAACCCGATCGGGATGGATAGGATCTTCAAAACCTGGAGGTTGTTCGACGTACACCTCTTCTTCCACCACACCATGTAAGAATGCACTCTTCACGTCCATCTGGTATACCTTGAAACCTTTGAATGAGGCATAAGCCAGAAAAATCCGAATTGCTTCTAGACGTGCAACTGGTGCATACACTTCGTTGTAGTCGATTCCTTCAATCTGACGAAAACCTTGAACGACTAGCCTTGCTTTGTTCCGGATAACGATTCCACGGTCATCCTTTTTGCATTTAAACACCCAACGGGTACCAATCTTCTTGTAACCAGCAGGTTTCTCTACGAGTTTCCAGACACCAAGCTTCTGGAATTGTTGCAGTTCTTCCTGCATTGCTTCAACCCAAGAGCTATCTTTCAAAGCATCTTTCCAAGTTCTTGGTTCTTCCTGTGAAACATAACACGCGAAAGACCAATCATTTTGTTGACCAGATTCTCGGATAGTTGCATACAAGCCTGCATTGTTGTTGTTCCGCAACATGTTTCTTGTTTGAACGCCACTCTGTACATTTCCGATGATGTTTTGTTGAGGATGGGTATTGTGAATCCTTGTTTCTGGATTCTCTGGAACTGGAATATTTGTACCCAGATTGTTGAGATTGAGATCAATAATCAATTCAAGGCCCGGAATTGACGAAGAGGATGATGCAGTAGCTTCAGCTGTTCCAGGGACGCCCACTGGAGGAGTACCCTCTGAAGTACCATGAACTGCTGTTATTGGAGCTTCTTGATCTGCATCGAGAAATTCATCATCCTCTGAAGATTCGTTCAATTCGGTAGCATCGTGAAAATCCTCATTGTCGAGAGCATTGTTGTTCACTGAAGATGGTTCTTGATTGACAATAATGGGACGAACCAACGGAGAATCTGTTGCATTGTCACTCTCGAAAAACATCCTTGCCGCAGCATTTTCTTCAACTTCTTCAACATTGATCGAATTGAAAAAGTCATCGTACTCAAACATCCAAGGCTGACCAGGATTTCTAACTGGCAAAGTGTGCCTTTGTACTCTGACTTCAGACCATTCCTCGACCCTTTTAGTCTCTAGATTCCAGACTCGTAAGTTCGGGGTGGAATACCCAAGAAAGTATCCCTCAATTGCTCTTGCCCCAAACTTTCCATTAGGATCGATAATTGTGCAAGGAGCTCCAAACGGTTCGAGATAAGACAAGTCTGGTTTCCGTTTGTTGAGAAGCTCAAAGCAGGTCTTGTTGTGCCTTTTGACTGTAAGGACTCGATTCAACGTATAGCATGCAGAGGACACAGCTTCAGTCCAGAATGGAATGGGCAGCTGCGATTCTACCAACATAGTCCTAGCAGTCTCGATCAATGTGCGGTTTTTACGTTCAGCGACGCCATTCTGTTGAGGAGTGTAGGCTGCACTAAATTCGTGAAGAATACCTTTTGAGGTGCAAAACTCCGCCATGGCATGATTTTTGAATTCAGTACCATTGTCGCTACGTATCCGCCTAACCTTCAAGTTGTAAAGATTCTCAATCTGAATGATCAAGTTTTTGATAATACCGAAGGTTTCACTCTTATGTGCCATGAACGCCACCCAAGAAAATCTTGAATAATCATCAGTAATCACGAGGCAATATTGATCATTCCTAATGCTTTTGTGCTTCACAGGACCGAACAAATCCATGTGCAAACGTTCAAGAGGAACAGCCACCGTGTTGACTTTCTTTGTAGGGTGTCGCTTCTTCGTTTGTTTTCCTTTTTGGCACGAAACACAGATGTCTTGAAGATGGAAATTTTTAAGAGGAACACCATTCACCAATCCATTTGAAACCAAATGATTCATTTTGCGTAAGTGAATGTGCCCCATTCGTCTGTGCCAAGAGATTGTGTCCTTTTCTGTGGCTTTGGAAACGAAACAAGTTGCTTGTGCAGACGTTGTGATAGCTTGGCTCATATCAAGGACATACAGATCATTTATCCTTGGAGCCGACAAGAGAATCCATTCTTTTGGAATTTTGAAGCCGGGTTTCAGCACATAACATCCATTTGCATCAAAGTGTACTGAGAACTGCTTATCACAAATTTGAGAAACACTAAGAAGATTGTGATCAAGTTGTTGTACGAAGTTGATCTTGTCAAAACTAACAACCCCGTTGGAAATCATTCCTTCACCCGTAATATATCCGCCCTTATCTCCAGCAAAAGCAACATAACCTCCTTTAATAGATTTGACGTCGTAGAGAAGCTTTATGTCGCCTGTCATGTGCCTGGATGCCCCACTATCAACAATCCAATGACTACTGATAGTTCCTCCTGGAACACCCTGCACATGAACTCAATCGATTAGTTGGAGATGGGGACCCAAGCCATAGTGGTCTTGGGTCTTCCATTTTTATCAACAACAATAACTTCCACCTTTTGATGATTCAGAAATTGTGATGGTCCCCCTGATTCTTTAACCGTTTTTGGTTTCCAGGTCTGTTTTGTTATACCAGTGTTATTCTTTAAAATTTTAACTTCATGGTTGTCAGAAGTTTTTGAATTTTCTGGTTTGACAGAAACAGATGGTTTGTGAATCACATCAATTTTAATCGCCTTTTCAATTTTCTTGACCTGTTGGCGTTTCTGTTTCTTTTCCCTTTCTTTTACAAGTCGGGGATCTTGTTTTACAGAAACAGATCGCTTGCGGTCAGTTGGGCCACGGGGATCATCAACTATGCCTTTTTGTTTATGAAGATACGGGCAATTTCGAACGATATGCCCAATTGTACCACATTCAAAACATGATCTTCGTTCAACAAACCCCGAAGTATCATGTGGTCGTCTTGCCGATGATGAACTTTGTGAACCCGAGGTACTAGGTTTTGAACTATTTGGTTCATTCCTTTTCATCACTGTTACTTTCTGGACAAAATCTAAGTTAGATTGATTTGCAAACTTCTCAATTTTGTCCGTTCCCTTCGATTTCACAAAGTTCACATTCTTCTTCTTCTTCTGATTCGGCTTCTTTTGACTCTGAGTCGGTGTCTTACCTTTCAATTTGGTATGATTTTGCTGGGTTTTCACTGTCGGTAATTTCCTGTTCCCAAATTGTTTTCTGACTTCAGCCTTTGGGATAGGAGGACACTGTGTGACTGTAACATATGGTCCTGTCTTTCCCAAAAACTTACTTGTAGAATTTTCAAAGACTTTACTGATTAAAGATTGATTAACATTTTTAATAGGAAAATCTTTGTCTGAATAGATCTTATCATCACCAACAAGAGTGTACAGCAAATCCACACTCTCCGACTCTTTTGCAGATGTTGACTCGGTTGGAACAGTCTTAGCGGGTTTTGCGGGAGGATCACATAGAATATGATTCTCAAGAGGTATGTCCTCTTCTTTGATTACCGCATCAGACTTTTCCGAATCAGTATCATCGGATTCATCATCAGAAGAATCAGTATCCTCAATCACAACTGTAGGATCCTGATTCTGTTCAGCAGAGGACACACATGTATCTGCTGACACATCTGAATCTGATGATACTTCTTTCTTGTATCCGAGACCTGTTGCACATTCTGTTGCAAATTCCTTAACATCTAGAGGAACAGATGGCTCAAAGTGAGTTCTATACTCCTCATCAGGCAGTGCATCATAATTGTGTCTGACAGGTGGTGGACATTGCTTATATCCAATGCATGTGACATCCTTTTTCTCTTTCTGCACATCAATGATGTGATCCAACACATAGCTAGAGCTTAAATAGCTATCTAACTTGAGTCGTATCGCCTCACTTTCTGTTTTAACACAAGCCATTTCCTTTTGCATTACCTCAAGGCGAGTTATATACAAGTTAATGTCAGTTTGTTTTCTGGAAACCATTTTTGTTAACTCGATTTTATCTTTCTTTAATTTTTCAATCATCGATTTAAACTCTTTTTCATGGTTCTCATAAAACATGTTGGCTTCAGTGCATTTTGAAAGATCAACAGTCAATTTCTGATTATGAATGAATGTCACATCATATTTCTCTTGCAAAGCCTCGTGTTTGCCTTGCAATTCACACCACTTATCATTCACTAGAACATGTTTGTCTTGCAATTCAAACAAACTAGCTTGTAAAGCATCGTGTTTGCCTTGCAACTCAGACATGTTTGCTTCCAAATCAGCACATCTAACATGCAATCTATCACAATTATCACAGCTAACAGAAGTGGGTTCATCGACACATACCTGACTTGATGAACTGTCGACATTAGCCATAAAGGCTGAATGGAGAGAAGACGAAGAATAAGCAGCTTGATCCACCAAAATAGATCTTCTTTGAATTCCTGCTGCAGCTTCATCCAATAGCTCATCAATAACTGCATCGACTGACGCACTTGATGTGTCATCTTCCTGATCATTCCCTGAACCCGAGGACTCTTCATCCGAGCTTCCACTGTAACCTGAGCTGTTTTCATCTTCAGAAGATTCATCACCATTGGTGGAAGATTCTCCACCACTGGTGTGATTTAGATCCTTCACGATTTCAGCAAAACAAGCTGTGCCATCTGGAGCGTCATTTCCCAACTGGATTGACCAATCACAACCTTCATCTACTTGAACCACAAGTGCCTGGTTGGCATTTGATGGTCCTGCTTGAGTCTGGTTGTTGACAGGCACCAATGTGCGAACATTGTTCCTGTTCTGGTTCTGCTGGTTGCCTTGACCTCTAAAAGGATTCTGGTTTCCATGTTGAGATGGCCTCGTACATTCACGCTTGAAATGACCACGTTCACCACAATTGAAGCATTTAACAGCCTGTTTATCGAACCCATACTTGGTGTCTTTTCTACCTTCCAAGCTGGTTCTGCCCGTTCTTTCCATGAAATCCTTTGCTCGCCTAACAGCACTGGCAAAGGCCCACTTTATGTCCATCATCTCCATCTCCTCTTTATCAATCTGCTGATAGTCTTCTTGTGTCAGATTAACGTTACCAATCTGACCTTCAACTAATCCACAGTATGCGCTCACCAAAGTGTTAAGCAGCTCCATGTGTTCCTTGGCTACCTCCACACTGACTTTAGAAAAACTTGAGGTGTCGAGCCGTACTGTATTTGGCTTTGACTGCTGAGTAGCAGATGATGTACTTCCATAACATGCTTGCTGTTGAGGAGGAAGTGGATTCCCATACATGTCTGTTGGTCCGGTAGATTGAGGAGGAGGAAGTGGATTCCCGAACATATCAGTTGTTTCGGTAGGTCGAACAGGTAAAGGATTTCCGAACATATCAGTTGCTCTGACAGTTCGTTGGCTTTGCTGTTGTGGTGCTGGTTGAGAAACTGGTTCAAGCAGATTCCCAAACATGTCTGTTTTTGGAGGAACTGGAACTTGGATGGTATTGCCAAACATGTCAGTGTGAGACACAAACGCTGTTTGAAGTGGAGCATGTGAAGCAGGTTTTGTAGAGGTGCTCGAAGTTCCATAATACATTTCTGGATTTTGTGGCACTGGAACTCTTTTTGCCTTGAGAGTTTCTTCCTGATTCTTGTTCTCCAGGATTTGAACAAAGTCATTGTAAGTTGTTGTAGTTAGAGTGCCATTGTACTTCATGATTTCCAAGAAAGTATTCCATTGAGGTGGCAAGGCATCTGCAAACTTCTTCACAATCTCTGCTTGAGGTGTAACGACCTCAAAATTTGACAATTCACTCAGCAAATGGTTAAATCGACTTGTCAAATCTCCTAAAGATTCATTCTCCATACAAGAAAAACCATCAAACTCTTTCTTTAGCAAGTCTTTTCTCAATTGGCGGGTCGCTTCATTTCCTACGCCCCTTGTCTTCAATGCATCCCACAGCCTCTTAGTGGTCTTGTAACTGACAAATTGATGATAAATGTCTTTACTCAACGCCTGAGTAAGAATGGCATATGCCTTCTTTTCCAAGTCATAGACCTTCTTCTGATCCTCTGTAAGATCTGCAAACGTAGCAGCAGATGATGCAGCAACCTCTATTGTTTGATCGAAATCTGTGATGAACCGCAACCACAATTCTGTATTTTGCCCAAGGACGTATGTATGAAATCTATCAATCCATCCTGGATATTCATATAAGTGCATCAACTTTGGAGGCCGATTCAAACTTCCTGTTTCACTCTCGCTTAAGAGAATGCTTTGAACACTTGGAGTTTGATTTGATACGAAAGCCTATTGACCAGTATTAGCTTGAGAAGACACCGGTGCGGGAGACGGAGTACCAAAATACATATCAGAATTTACCGCCGGCCTATTCCATCTTGGATTCATTTTTGATCAAGAAATAATAATACCTGAAAATTCACACTTGAAACAAACAGTTAAGACACACTTGCAACCCTTCTGTTAAAAATATCAACACACTCAACGAAACAGAATGTTGACGAAACTGAATTTTTTTTTTTTTTTTTTTTTGTGGCGAAACAGATTTGGGTGTATTGGGCTTTACGAAACAGGTTTGACAAGATGGGTTTTATAATTGACGAAACACTTTTGGGCTTGCAAATTAACGAAACAGAGCCCAGCTCTTGAATATGGACGAAACAGATTTTAAACACTTAGCCGACGAAACCGAAAGTCTTTTGGACTCCTAGACGAAACAGGAGGATTCTGTTTCGTCAAACACACTCCGGCGAAACAGATTTTAGTTTGGGATTCCACGAAACAGATTGATAGTTGACGAAAGTGAAATTCTGTTTCGCCGAGAATGCAAACGACGAGACCGAATTTTGTTTCGCCGATGGGTGTTTCAGAGAGTGGGTAAACCTTTTGACTTTTATCTTTACTGACACACGCAACAGTGCTTTCGGCTACACTCTTACCAAATTACCAACCAAATGATGACTTACTATATTTTAATCAAATTACAATTTTCAATGACACAAACACTTGAAAATTCAAATCTCAAAGGATTAAAAAGTAAACACACTAAAGAACACTTTGAATATTTCTTGAATTTATGAAGAACAACCCAGAAATTTATGAATTTTCCGGTAAACTTATGAGTTTTCCGGTGAACCGAAAATTTCCGAAACACACTTTTTGCTTAAAACTTCACTAAAAACCCACTTTTAACATGTGAAAAAGATAAACAACAAGGTTTTTATAAGAACTTTCAGCAAAACATGATGATTTCCGAGATTTTAGACAGAATTTTCAGAAAATGATAAACTCCAAAGACCCGAAAAACAACCCGAAAACCACCAAGAACACCTCGGTTTTAACAAGGAGAAGAGCCAAGGCTCTGATACCACTTGTAGGTCCGGCTAGGGGAGGATCTAGTCGCCTAATCCTTGTATACGAACCACTCCGGTTGTGCGGAATCCAACCGGAATAGCAAACCGAGATAGAACACGTAAAAAACCAACACACAAGACTCAACGATTAACACCACTTGTATTAATGCGTATGAAAGGTCCGTTACAAGCACAAGGTTTACAAATGTGTTCTGCAAACTCTCTCTAACAGTGTGTGTGTGTGTTCTCTGCTCTAAGTGTTCTCTTGTGTCTACTCCCGAAACAGAACAAATGAAACCTATTTATACTAACAGACACACATACATGTGACGAAACAGAATATAGGCGACGAATCAGAATCATGGTCGACGAAACACATCTGTTTCGTCGACTTCTGGGCTGATTCGCCGATGTGGCCTTTGGCCCAAACAGTTGAGGCCCAATTCCTGTTTTGCCATCTTCTCTCAGCCCAAGGACTTTAATGTTGAGCCCAGTCCTTGTCTTTTCTCTGGTGTCGGCTTGAGGTCTTGCACACGACGGAGGAAAGTCGTCACAATACGTGCCGAACCGAGTCGCGTCCACAATATCATGTATCAACAAAATTCAAATACGAATATAAGTTTTTCTCTTATAATTGGTTTGTAAATTTACCTTCAAAATAACATGATTTGATTAACAAGAGAACCAATTTGATTATGTCATTCTTTTTTGTAGGGGTTTCAAAAACCTTGAGGGGATATGTAAAAAAAAAACTAGAATCTTAATAACAATTTTGAAAAAAACCTTGAAGGGATATGTAAAAGAAACTAGAATCTTAATAACAATCTTGAAAGAAATATGAATGCATTTTTAGACGTGTTCACCAAAATGTTCAAGAAATGACAAATGTGAAGTAAAAGAGAGACATCTTTCTTGTCTTTTTCTTGCTGAATTAACCTCAAACCAATATTTTAATTAGCAGCAGCATCACACTTACGCCACAATATTCAAATTATGATTGCCTTCCTAAACAATCTCTCCTATTTAACTGCTGTTTTCCCACATTTGATCTTCATCAACACTCAAAGTTCCAACACAATCAACTCTTTGATCAAAATGGGCTTCTCTAAATTTCACATTGTTCTTTTCACTCTACTAGCTCTTGTAGCCATGGCATCAACACAAGCTGCTTCATCAAAATCAGACCTTTTTCGGGAATATATTGGAGCAGAGTTCAACAATGTCAAGTTTTCAGATGTACCCATCAACCCAAACGTCGAGTTCCACTACATACTCGCTTTTGCAATAGATTACACCACTTCCTCTTCTTCGCGAGCATTTTCATGCAGATCCTGAAACATTTGCTGAGTGCATTGGGAAGCTTATAACCACCCTCAAGAACAACGGAGTCATCTCGTTTGCTTCTATAGCTCCATATGATGATGATGACATTCAAAGCCATTATTTGGCTCTTTGGAAAAGTTATGGGCACATCATAGACTATGTTAACTTCCAGTTTTATGCATATGATCAGGGGACCACTGTTTCTCAGTTTATGAACTATTTTCAGACACAAAGCTCAAATTACGAACGTGGTAGTATCTTGGCTAGCTTCATTAGTGATGGAAGTGGAGGGTTAGCACCACAGAACGGGTTTTTTACTGCGTGTAGCAGGCTTAGAAACCAAGGGAAGCTTGGCGGGATCTTTGTATGGTCTGCAGATGATTCAAAGGCTTTAGGTTTCCGCTACGAGAAGCAATCACAAGCTTTGCTGGCTGCTCATCCTTAGTATTGATATTTTGTTTTGTTTTGTTTTGTTTTGTTTTGTACTTGTGTGCCTTTGTGGTGTCAGTATGGTGCCAAAGATTGTGTCTGTACAGTGTACAATATGTGAAAATGATTGTTATATACTAGTGAAGTGCTTACAGATCTTCTTTGTGATCAGAAGTTTAAGTAAAGTTTAATTTATGATAAATAGTCATTAAGACAAACAGAAGTCAGGATCATATGCCAAAAAATAGGATTTCAAAAGTCTCTTTATCTGTTTCTCTATGCTATTGCTGCCTAGTTTAAGTCCACAAAGAGGTTTTTTTTTTTTTTTTTTTTTTTTTTTTTTTTGTAAGGGTATACGGAGTAGGAAGTAAAGGGGGGCGGTAAACTCCTTTATCGCGAGGTAACACCGCCGCCAACCCCCTTTACCGCTCGGCGAAGGCTTTGGATCGATGAACCTTTACCGCTCAGGAAGTGTTTGGTTTTTTTGACCGTTGTGCAATCCAACGGCTATATAGCTGTTTAACATAAAAAAAAATATTTCACCTTTATAAATAACTTAATTCACTGCCATTTTTATAAACACATTCTTACAAACAAATAATTTTCACCTTTACATTCAAATCTTTTCAAACAAATGGAAGGCTCAAACAAAGGTGAAGGGAAGAAAAAACATTCGGGGTCCAGTTCGAAGGCGAGGGCGCAAGATAAACGTGGTGGTTCGGGTGGTTCAAGTGCACCGTTTCATCCCCAACTTGGCTTTGCTACACAAACCCAACCTCCATTTTTTTAACCAAACCATGCAACCGAATTTCGGTTACGATAGCCAACCCCACCAAAATTGGTTGCTACACGGTCCGACGATGGTTAGACCCGGTGTTTATGATTATCCCCTCGACGCCCAAAACTCTTTTGACCCGTTTGCTTTTCATTGCACTTTAAACAAAAGAAAAGACAATCAACAAAATTCGGATGGTTTTTGGAACCAAGTTCTTAAGCACTTCAATCAAACGGTTGGAGGAAGCAACCGAAACCACCATCAAGTGCGATCGAAATGGATGGCGATGCAAACAAAGTTGAACACATTCAACGGTTTTTATCATCAAGCGGTAAACTTTATTATTTATATACGGTTTATTTTTTAATTAAGTATGTGGATAAGTTTTTTCATAATTTATTATTTTAGGATCGTTTACATCCTAGCGGGTCCGACGATGCTTTTGTAATGAATCAAGCGCTTAAAGATTACAAAAAGAAAGAAAAACATGACTTTCCTCATGTTGCGGCGTGGGAGGTCGTTAGAACAAATAAAAAATGGTTGCCGGTACCGTTGTTAGGTGAAGATAGCTCCGGCTCGAGTCAAAATAGAAAGTCGTCGGATTCGGGAAATTATAAAGCGGATACACCAGCTAGTGCCGAAGTCTCGAGCGGTCTTCCCAACATGAACGAGGATCCCTCGCCAAGAAGACAAAAGAGAAAGGAGAAAAAGGACAAAGGACCGTCTTCAACAAACGAAGATCCAAGAGATATAATCGGTAGATTCGAAGAATACAAGGCCATGAAGAAAGAGTTGATGGATATTAAAAGGTTACGAGAAGAAAAATACATGTCGTTGGCGGATGAGCAACGCAAGGCGTTGCAACAAACTATGTTTGACAAGGTCTTGGAGACGTTTAACCGGCCTCACGACAATGTTCACCCTTCGATGTTGGAAATCACACTCACTAGAAAACGCGAGATCGCAAAAAAATATGGTTGGCCTTGTAATTTTTAGTTTATTTGTTGTACTTGCGTTGTTTTATTATTATTTTTTTAACTTAGATTTTAATGTAATGGTTTTTTTTAATTTATAAAAGTTTGATGTTTTATTTGTTTTATCTTAACACAATAGTAAAAAAATAAAAAAAAATAGTTTACCTATTCCAAATGTCGAACCACCGCCAACGTTTTTGAGGAATATGTAAACAAAATAGGTAAAATGACGTGACACTGTTTGATTGGGTGATTTGAGAGTTTACCTATTGAAAGTGTTTAATCACTCCCTTCACCCTAAATTTTATACTTTTTATGTACTTGATAGAGGTATTTCCACATTGTTTCATAAGTTCTTTTTACCTTGAGCTTTTGAGCTGCGGCCATTGTCTCCTCTAGTAGCTGACCCCACAACCGTGCATACTGGCTTTTTTTCGCGTTCATTTAAAAAACGTAATTCGGTGGCAGACTACTAACAAAAAAATATAAGTGAGTTGTTAGTAAATTAACTAGCATGATCAAGCATTACAACTTGGATTGTGTTGATATTGACTATGAGCATTTCCACTCACATGATGAGGACAACGAAACAAATTATTATTCCAAAGTAAACCCGGAACATAAAAATTGCTTCTGTACCCCCTCATTAAAAAAAGATGACTTTGTTAACAGTCATTACTTAGATTTATGAAAGAAATAAGGGCATATCATTGATTATGTGAACTTCCAGTTTTATGCACCTAAAAAACTTCTAAGTTTAAATCATCTACAAGCTTGTGGCAAGTCTTATAAGAAAAGCTAACTTAGGTAATTGGGTTTACCTCAAAAAGATGGATTCTTTGATGCCTGCGGAAAACTGAAGGGACTAGGTAAGCTTAGAGGCATATTTGTTTGGTGTGCAGATGAATCCAAAGCCTTTGGTTTTAGATGTTAACAAGAATCTAAGGCCATGTTGGCAACATGATCAATATGTTTGGTTCGTAGGCTTTGGTAGCCGACCCTAATTAGGTTTTAGGCCCACTTAGTTAACTTGTTGACTAAGTAGTTAATCCTAATCTTGTTATATAAATACCCATGATGTAATTGTAATCTTTGTAGCACCTAATAAAAATGAAACCCGAGTTGCAACACGTGGCTGTAGGTCACCATGACTGAAGCATGTAAATTCTTGTGTTCTTTATTTTCTGCGAGTGCGTGCGTGTGTGTGTTTGTTTGTTTCTCTTCCGCTTGAGCATATTGTGATCTGATTCCTAACAACTGGTATTAGAGCTTTTGGTTAAGTTAAACAAACGAGTTCACACGCTTATCGCAATAGAGGGAGAGAGCTGTTCGAGAGGTTCAGATCTGCTGTGCCGCCCCCGACTTGAGTACAACCAGTACCGGATCTTTGAGTACGACCAATGCAGTTTAGGGTTTGTGGGCGTCAGGTTTCCTATTGCTGTTCTGGTGGTTTTGGGGTGTTTGACGATTAGGGTTTCAGTTCTTGAACCCTAGTTATTCGCTGGTTTATGCTCGGGTTTGCAGGAGAAGTCGTTGGTTCGGGTGCTTCGGGTTTCTAGTTTATTGAAGGTTGCTCAGGCTTTGGGTGCTTTTTTTTATGGTTTTCTCGTTTGCAATGTTTGAAGACGGGAAGTTCCGAATCAAGAAGTTCAACGGTATTGATTTTGCATAGTGGAGAATGCAAATAGAGGTGTGGCTTGTTGAATGCGATTTGTATATGGTAGTAGAAGAAAAACCTCTTGGAATGGATAAACTGCCAAAGCAATTTGGGATTCAAAGGACCAACGGCATGAGTTAAATAGCACTGGCTTTGACTAGGAGCGTTACCTTTAATATCATGAAAGAAACAACTGCTCGTGGTATGATAACAACTCTGTTAAATATGCATGAAAATCTGCTGGGAATAAAGTGTTCTTGATGAGGGACTTATTCATGACATGGATGCATAAAGGAAGCTTAGTCACATGTCATAATCTGAACTTGAACTTGATTATGTCCATGTTATCATCGGTGGGCATGTAGTTTGACAATGAGACTCAAGCTGTGATTTTATTATCTTCTCTGCCTGATAGATATTCTGGGTTTGTCACATCTGTGATTAGTTATATGGGGACTGGTGGTATAACATTTGAAGGGATCCAGGATGCAGTGCTAGGTGAAGATATTCACCGGAAAACATGAGTGGTGGATCGACTTCTGATATATTTTATGTTGGTAGTAAAAGGGGTAATAACAGGAGCAGTGGGAGTTGGGATAGTCGTCTGAAACTCAGAAGAATGTGCAGTGCTGGAGCTGTAATGAAGTTCGACATGTTAAGAATCAATTTCCAAATATGAAAAATGAAATAAGCACACTCTTTGGGAATGCATTTGATGATGATAGTGAAGAATTGATACTCATAGAGGAAAACTATGTGGACTCTTAGGTCATGGATTCTGGGGCTTCGTTTCATGCCATGCACAACGGGAGAACGATGTTGAATCTAAAAAAGGAGACTTTGGAAATATACAATTAGCTAATGGTCAAGCTCTTTATGTTACGAGTCTGAGAGATGTTAATCTGGTAACTTCATTGGGAACCACATGGACTTTAAGAATGTCATGGTGATTCCAGGTTTGAAGACGGATCTTATTTATGTCGGTCAATTGGATGAACATGGACTACAAGTAAAGTTTGGTGGTGGTAAATGGAAGGTGATTAACAAAAATCTGGTTATTGCTCATGGAAAGAAGCATGGATCATTGTATATGGCTGAGGTATCTACTGACGGAGTGACCATCCCTGTCAAGCATAAAATCTGGTTCGCTGAATCTAAAGGGCAAAAGAGGGTTCATATTGCAGGGGTGAAGCTAGGTGCCAAGGTCTTTCAAGCTTAACGGAATCAGAGGTTTAAACTAGGTCAAGAGTTTGGTGACAATGGGAGCACGAGGCGTGTTCTGGCTACAGTCAGAAAACTTCGTTAGGGTTTTGAAGACCGATATTCCGATTGATAAAATCTCTCTTGGTAAACTCTTTCTGAACTTGGAGAATGGTATTGATTCTCGGTGTATCTCTGCATCTGGTGGAGTGTGCAAGCCGGTTGAGATAGAGAATGAGTTAGTAGCGGTTTTTGTCACGGTTGGGTCTGCTAAAACTGTTGGGTTGGAGCTCGTGGGAGCTTCAATTGGTCTCGCAGGTACTTGATGAGAGGGGTGATTGCAACTAGGAGGATATTACTAAAATCTTAGGTTGTTCATGGGAATTGAAGGTTTGGAAGACTGTAGTTTTAGCTTGTTTTTTAGTGTTGGAGGCTTGGAGGACTTGAATGTGAAGATTACTGAAGTTACTGGTGATGGGTTTGCTTGGATGCACTTTGTGGACAATGCAAAGCTTCCGAGTGGGAGATTGTTGGGTTCCTAGGCTATGGTAGCCAACCTTAATTAGGTTTTAGGCTCACTTAGTTAACTTGTTGACTAAATAGTTAATCCAAACTTGTTCCATAAATACCCATGATGAAATTTTAATCTTTGTAGCACCTAATAAAAGTGTAACCATAGTTGCAAACTGTGGATGTAGGTCAACTTGACCAAACCACGTAAATTCTCGTGTTCTTTATTTTCTACTAGTGTGTGTGTGTTTGTTTCGCTTTCGCTTGAGCCTACTCTGATCCAACACCTAACACAATATTCTTATTGTGCCCATTGTTTCTTCTTATTCTATACAAATAAGTAATAAGATACTAGCAATTGAATCAATACAACTGGTTTTCAGTTTTAAAAAAAAAATAAAATTTAGCATATGATCAAACTATAACATACCTCTTAGTGAATCATAGTTTCCATTATTAAAATCCAAGATTCTTTTTTTATAAATAAAAACATATTGGTTTTAAAATCAACCTGAAATGCATAATGAACTCATGTTTTTTTTTCTCTTCTAAAATTAAATTGCATATAGATTTTAATTATTATAAATATGGACATTGTTTTATCGAATCAACCTAAATTGAAATATGAGTTAATGTTTTTTTTTTTTCTATAATTTGTGTTTTTGTATCTAATCTAGTAATCTAAATCAGAATCGAATTTTTTTAATTCTAATTATTTTTGAAAAAAATCCTACATCAAGAAACCTATTCGAATAACCACAAAATGGATTTTGATGAACACCCATACAGAGTATACATTGGTCATTCATTTTGTAGATGTTTAATTTGAAAAATATAAAAAAATAAAATAAATCTTTAGGGTTATGTGAACAAGCTACCTTAACAACAATCTTTAAAAAAAATGACTGCATTTTTAGACACGTTCACCAAAATGCCCAAGAAATGACAAAGGAGAAGTAAACGAGACATCTTTCTTGTTTTTTTTTCTTGCATATTCAACTTCAAAGTTCAAACTAATATTCAAGTTAGAAGCAGCAGCACACTTACGACACCAAATTCAAACTATAGTTACCTTGCAAAACAATCTCTCCTATTTAACTGCTGTTTTCCAACATTTGATCATCATCAACACTCAAAGTTTCAACACAATCTACCCTTTGATCAAAATGGGTTTCTCTAAATTTCACATTGTTCTTTTCACTCTACTAGCTCTTGTAGCCATGGCATCAACACAAACTGTTGCATCAAAATCAGACCTTTTTCGGGAATATATCGGAGCAGAGTTCAACAATGTCAAATTTTCAGATGTACCCATCAACCCGAATGTCGAGTTCCACTACATACTCGCTTTTGCAATCGATTACACCACTTCATCTTCTTCATCCCCGACCAATGGAAAGTTCAACGTGTTCTGGGACACCGATAATCTCAGCCCTTCTCAAGTCTCTTCTATCAAGAACCAACATTCTAATGTCAAAGTAGCTTTGAGCTTGGGAGGTGACAGTGTGAATGGAGGAAGCTGTTACTTTAGCCCTTCTTCGGTGGATTCATGGGTTTCTAACGCGGTTTCTTCGCTCACCAACATCATCCAAGAGTATCATTTAGATGGGATTGATATCGACTACGAGCATTTTCATGCAGATCCTGAAACATTTGCTGAGTGCATCGGAAAACTTATAACCACCCTCAAGAACAACGGAGTCATCTCGTTTGCTTCTATAGCTCCATATGATGATGATGACATTCAAAGCCATTATTTGGCTCTTTGGAAAAGTTATGGACACATCATAGACTATGTAAACTTCCAGTTTTATGCATACGATCAGGGCACCACTGTTTCTCAGTTTATGAACTATTTTCAGACACAAAGCTCGAATTATGGAGGTGGTAGTATCTTGGCTAGCTTCATTAGTGATGGAAGTGGAGGGTTAGCACCACAGAACGGGTTTTTTACTGCGTGTAGCAGGCTTAGAAACCAAGGGAAGCTTGGCGGGATCTTTGTATGGTCTGCAGATGATTCAAAGGCTTTAGGTTTCCGCTACGAGAAGCAATCACAAGCTTTGTTGGCTGCCCACCCTTAGTGTGTGTTTATATATATGTATATATCATGTTTTGTACTTGTGTTTCTTTGTGGCTGTCAGTATGGTGCGAAAGATTGTATGTGTGTACAAACGATTCTTATAATCTTATCTACTAGTTGAAACCAGTTAATCTCTTAACATCTCATAGTTTAGTTAGATAGTTATATAATTAGAAATAATATTAGATATGGCGGTTATGAAGTTGAAGGACCAAAGTTGACAAAGTGGAAGTTGGAAACTTCCATCAATAACCGAATAGGTGTGTCTCTACACACACACCCATTCCAATCGGTACAAGACAACAAGGGAAAGGATGCGACTGTTGATCATATGGCTGAGAATCGACATACCTCTTCAAGATCAAATCTCAACCACACATCCAAGAGACACGACCTTTCACGAAGAGACGCGTCTATTCACTCGTACCCGTAGGAAACTATAAATAGGGATAGTTAGATTCATTTGTACTTGTTCATTACATTCGAAATCAATTGTATATACTTATTCGATTTGTAAACATTCATTTGATTATTACAAGTTATTATTATTCAAGTTATTCACGCTCATTTAGAGATCAAGATCCAAGTTCGGGCCAACAAATTGGTATCAGAGCATCAGGCTCTAGGCGTGGGAATCGCAAGGCATCGCAGGGAATTCGCGATCAGGTTTCAATTTCGTTTTAAATTCGCAAAGTTCAATTTCAGAATTTTATTTTTCGGTTCTAGGGAAGTCGGTCGAACCGAACGGTTAGGAATCTAGGGTTCGTTTGTTTTGATTCCGGGGTTTTAGTGCGAATTAGATTGTTTTTGGTTATTTGGTTATTACACGATTCGGGTAATCGGGGTTGTTGAGATATATTGAAACCAAAAAGAAAGTTTATTAGAAGTGAAGATTATTCGGCAAGAAGATATGGCAGGATCATCCGGGCAAAGTCCGATAAATGGAAATTCTCTTTCCCAGTTTCAGTGTCCGATTCTGAAACCAACAAACTATACGGTTTGGGCTATTCGTATCAAGACGATTCTTGAAGCGAATGGTTTATGGGAAACGATTGAACCGGCAGAGAATGCAACGGTAGACGTTAAGAAAGATAAGTCTACAATTGCATATCTGTTTCAAGCAATACCAGAAGACGTTGTATTGCAAGTCGCAAGTTGTAAAACTGCAAAGGAGATTTGGGATAATCTAAAGATTAGACATGTTGGCGTAGATCGGGTACAAAAGGCGCGTATGCACACGCTAATGTCAGAATTTGAAATGTTGCAAATGAGGGATGACGACACTATTGATTCGTTTACCGCAAAGATCAATAGTATCGTTACCCGAGCAACAGAAGTAGGATCGACTATGAGTCAATCGACTCTAGTACGCAAACTCTTAAATGGCGTACCGGATAGGTTTACTCAAATCGTTGCCTCTATGGAGCAATACTCCGATCTAGATACCATGACGCTACAGGAAGCGGTCGGAAGACTAAAGACGTATGAAGAACGTCTCAAGTTAAAGAAAGGAAGTCAAGGAGAAAGCCAAGATAGGCTTATGTTTACACATCAGGATAACAACAGAGGAAGGCAATCTGGAAACCGCGGTCGTGGTAGATTTAACCAGACGCGTGGAAATTGGCGAAACAACAGAAATAGGCAAAGTCCCAGAAACGAAGGATCTACATCTAGATCTAGAAATGGAAGTTCTAGAAATTGGAAGAAGTTTGCGAGAACCGACTTAAGTAAGATCCAATGCTTTAAGTGTCAAAAGTTTGGACACTACAAGAAGGACTGTACTGAGAAAGATGAAGTGCAAGAACATTCAAACCTCGTCGAGGAAGACGAAGCACCCGTATTGTTGATGACAATACAAGAAGAAAATGTTCAAGAAAAGGCTCTGCTAAATGAGGAACATGTAAAACCGACAAGTTATGCCTCAGGAGATGAAAATCTATGGTACTTAGACAACGGGGCGAGCAACCACATGACAGGAGTGCGAAGTCACTTCAAGGAGTTAGATGAAACGGTGACAGGGCAAGTACGTTTCGGTGATGGGTCACACGTAGAAATTAAAGGCAAAGGTTCAATACTACTGGAATGTCTGAATCAAGAACAAAAGATCGTTTCACAAGTATACTACATTCCAAGCCTGAAGACCAATATATTGAGCCTTGGACAACTTACAGAAATCGGTTGCAAAGTGGTTATGGACGGAGATTTACTGACTATCCGAGATAGAAATAGAAAGCTGCTAATGCGAGTCAAGAGAATGAAGAACAGGCTGTATAAAGTCAAACTGAAGACGGGAAAACCAATCTGCTTATTATCAAAGACAGAAGACACAGCATGGCTATGGCACGCAAGGTTAGGCCATTTACACTTTGACGCCATTAAGGAAATGACTCGTAAGAATTTGGTACATGGAGTTCCCCAAATAAGCCATGCTAGTCAAGTCTGTGACGCATGCTTATTAGGAAAGCATAGTAGGGCACCATTTCCAAATCAGGCAAAGTTCAGATCTTTAAAACCTCTGGACTTAGTCTATGGAGATTTGTGTGGTCCTATAACTCCACCAACACATGCTGGGAAAAAGTATATATTTTTACTTGTAGACGACTGTACTCGCTACATGTGGGCGTATTTACTAACTTCCAAGGATCAAGCATTCGAAACATTTAAGGAGTTCAAAGAAAAGGTGGAAAAGGAAACACAGACCAAGTTAAAAATGCTAAGGACGGATAGAGGAGGTGAATTCACATCGGCTGAATTCAACAAGTATTGCAAAACTAACGACATAGCAAGGCAACTTACAGCACCATATTCCCCACAGCAAAATGGAGTAGTAGAAAGGCGAAACAGGACGATGTTATCCACTACTCGCAGTATGCTAAAGGCAATGAACATGCCACAGAACTTTTGGGGTGAAGCAATACGACACGCGATATACGTACTAAACAGGGTTCCGACAAAAGCCCTGGTGAACAAGACACCATATGAAGCATTGAAAGGAAGGAAGCCAAATTTAGAACACTTGAAGGTTTTTGGCTGCACGGCTTGCGCTAAGGTACTACCACTTCAACAAAAGAAGTTAGATGATAGAAGTGCACCTATGGTTTACCTTGGAATAGAAGAAGGATCAAAAGCATATAGATTATATGATCCAGCAAAGAATAAGATATGTGTCAGTAGAGATGTAAAGTTCATGGAAGGTCAAACATGGAACTGGAATAGTTATATGGAGACGGTAGATTCAGGGAATCCCGAATGGACAAACTTTGTCATTCAAGAAGATGACATACCACCAGAATTAGAAGAAAATGAGCCAAGTAGTCCAGGCAGTAGCGGGCCACATCATGACGATTCAGGAGTAGATCAGACAGAAGAACCAGACTCCTATGTAACCCCGCCAGCACATTCGTACAATCAGAACTCAGCAGGAAGTTCAAGCAGGTTATCAAGTGGAAGTCCATCCACTTCTGAAAGTACAACAGAGAGTATTAGTGACACTCCAGTAAGATTAAGAAGTCTCGAAGACCTGTATGAAGAAACAGAAGAAATTCAACTAGATCCACATGAATTATTACTCGCTGAAGAAGAACCAAGGAATTACAAGGAAGCATCTAGTGACAGAAAGTGGATTGAAGCAATGAAGGCTGAATTAGACTCAATAAACAAGAATAACACTTGGAGTTTGACAGAGTTACCAAGAGATCACAAAGCAATAGGTTTAAAGTGGGTATTCAAGACTAAGAAAGATGCAAACGGAAACGTGGTCAGACACAAGGCGAGACTAGTTGCAAAAGGATATGTTCAGCAACACGGAATAGACTTTGACGAAGTCTTTGCACCAGTAGCACGTATGGAAACAGTACGACTAATGTTGGCTTTAGCAGCATATCAAGGTTGGGAGGTACATCATCTAGATTTGAAATCTGCATTCTTACACGGAGACCTCAAAGAGGAAGTATATGTATCACAACCAGAAGGTTTTATAAAGCCAGGAAATGAAGGAAAGGTTTACAGACTATCAAAAGCACTGTATGGATTGAGACAAGCACCAAGAGCTTGGAATACGAAGTTAGATCAAACCCTAAAGTCACTTAACTTCAAGAAGTGTACTTTAGAGAATGCAATCTATACAAGAACAAGGGAAGCCTCTACACTAATAGTTGGAGTCTATGTTGATGATTTGATAGTCACTGGAACATCAAAGAAGGAGATAGACATCTTTAAATCTCAGATGAAGAACAAATTTGATATGAGCGATCTAGGATTGCTAGCATACTATCTGGGAATAGAAGTACTTCAAGCAGGGGGTGAGATAGGCATCAAACAAACAGGATATATCAACAAGATACTCAAAGATGCTGATATGTTATCCTGCAATGACACGAAGACACCCATGACTCCAGGAACTCAATTAACAAAGACTGAAGAAGGAGATCTAGTAGATGCAACACATTACAGAAGCCTGATAGGATCTCTCAGGTACTTATTGCATACAAGACCAGATCTATGTTACCCAGTCAGTCTACTTAGTAGATTCATGCAAGAACCAAAGGAGCAACACCTGAAAGCAGTAAAGCAAATACTACGTTACATCAAAGGAACTAAAGAGCATGGAATCATCTACAGAAGACAAGGAGGATGTAAGATCACAGGTTATAGCGACAGTAGTTTTGGAGTTAATACAGACAAAGGAAAAGGAACAACTGGTCTGGTATTCTACTTTGGAGAATCACCTATAACCTGGTGTACACAAAAGCAACAAACAGTGGCACTATCTTCATGCGAATCAGAATTCATGGCAGCCACTGCAGCAGCATGTCAAGCACTATGGCTTAAAAGATTGTTAAGTAAAATCACAGGCTGGAAGGAAGAAAAGATAACACTTAGAGTAGATAACGTTTCAGCAATAGCACTCATGAGAAACCCAGTCTTTCACGGAAGAAGCAAGCACATTGACACACGCTATCACTTCATAAGAGAATGCGTTGAAAACGAAGATATCACTGTGGAACACATAAGCGGAGAACTACAACGGGCAGATATACTAACAAAGGCACTAGCAAGGATCAAGTTTGCTACAATGAGGGAACTGCTCGGAATTCAAGATTTAAAGCAACTCATGGATGTTCGAGATTAAGGGGGTGAATGAAACCAGTTAATCTCTTAACATCTCATAGTTTAGTTAGATAGTTATATAATTAGAAATAATATTAGATATGGCGGTTATGAAGTTGAAGGACCAAAGTTGACAAAGTGGAAGTTGGAAACTTCCATCAATAACCGAATAGGTGTGTCTCTACACACACACCCATTCCAATCGGTACAAGACAACAAGGGAAAGGATGCGACTGTTGATCATATGGCTAAGAATCGACATACCTCTTCAAGATCAAATCTCAACCACACATCCAAGAGACACGACCTTTCACGAAGAGACGCGTCTATTCACTCGTACCCGTAGGAAACTATAAATAGGGATAGTTAGATTCATTTGTACTTGTTCATTACATTCGAAATCAATTGTATATACTTATTCGATTTGTAAACATTCATTTGATTATTACAAGTTATTATTATTCAAGTTATTCACGCTCATTTAGAGATCAAGATCCAAGTTCGGGCCAACACTAGTGAAGTGCTTACAAGTCTTGTCTGTGATTATAACTTTGAGTAAAGTTTATACATTATATATGGTCACAAAGACGTACAGAAGTCGGTATCATGTGACAGAACATGGGCTTTCTTCTTAATTTTGTGCAATTGACACACATGTCAAACACATGAATTTTGACCATGCTTGCCGCTAAATAAATGAGAGTACATGAAAACCTTGAAGATCAATCTGAGATGAATATAATATGGTTGTGGTGAAAAGATGAAACAAATTAAGCTGCAAGCATAACTGTAGTCATTTAGAGAACCTTCAGGTAAGTCAATAGGTAACAAATTAAAATTCTAACTTGTCATCCCTCTTCTACTCTTTCCATTTCATTCCTATGTATTCATGTTTTCATAATTATCCATCATCTTCATCGTTTTGAGCTGCAATACGATGTGCCGTTTAGTTGGTATCCACAAGTGGACTCACCAATGCAATGAGTTTAGAAGACTCAAATTCTTTGGTCTATTTTGTTTCTCTCTTGAGCATTAGGCTAACATGGATCAGTTGCAGCAGCAAGAATTGACAGATTTAAGGGCTCATGTTCGGTTTTCTTCCCTAATTAATATAGCTGATGTGGTGTTGAAACTTATAGTATATACCCATGAATTAAAGTACTTATGACACCAACTACAAGATTCCAGTTATGCAGGAAGTCAGCTTCTAGCAAGTTTCATAAACAAAGGTAACTTAGGTTTACCTCCTCATGATGCGTTCTTTGATGTCTGCAAAGAATTAAAGAGACAAGGTAAGATTAGAAGCATATTCGTTTCATGTGCTGATGATTCCAAAGCCTTCAGTTTTAGATATGAACAAGAATCGCAGGCCATATTTGCCGCATGACCAATATCCTTGTTCCCACTGTTTCTTTTCTTCTTCTACACAAATAAGTAATAAGGGTTCCATCAGTTGATCACCACAACTGGTTTTCAGTTGTTTTTAAATAAAATGTACCAAATGAACAACCTATAACAAATCTATCAAAATATTTGCAGGTTTTGACTCATGATTTACCACGGTACACGTCTACTAAATTGTTTCTACTCTGGCTTAAAAAAAAAAAAACTATGATCTTATCACCAGTGGAACTGAATAAATCATAATAAAGACAACTTTTTATATAAGAAAAGAGAATTATGAAAACAACAAAAAACAAGGAAAGACAACGGCACTATTTGTGCTCTTGTGCAGACATCAATATGCCAAAATCTTAGTTTCTGTGACAATGTGGCATGGACAGCTGAGAACAACATTAATGTTTATTTAATCGATAGTAACGGCAGCGGCAAATTTATGCCACCTCAATTAATATTTATTTGATCACTTCTACGGTTTTTGATCAAACATGGGGTTCTCTAAACTTTGTATCGTTCTTTTCACTCTACAAACTCTTGTAGCTATGGCATTAACCCAACCTATTGATAAAAAAATCGCTATATTTCGAGAATATATTGGAGCAGAAAACAATACTATCAAATTCGCAGACGTACCCATAAACCCACATGTGGAATTCCACTATATACTAGCATTTGCAATTGACTATACCACTTCATCTTCTCCCTCCCCAACCGACGGCAAATTCAACGCGTTCTGGGATACAGATAATCTCACCCCTTCTAAAGTTTCAATAGTCAAGAATCAGCATTCTAATGTCAAAGTGGCTTTGAGCTTAGGAGGTGATAGTGTGGGAAAACAATACTGTAACTTTAGCCCTTCTTCAGTGGATTCGTGGGTTTCTAACGCGGTTTCTACGCTCACCAACATCATCCAAGAGTATCAGTTTGATGGGATTGATATCGACTATGAGCATTTTCATGCAGATCCTGAAACTTTTGCTGAGTGCATCGGGAAGCTTATAACCACACTCAAACACAACGGAGCCATCTCGTTTGCATCTATAGCTCCATTTGAAGACGATGAAGTTCAACGCCACTATTTGGCTCTTTGGAAAAGTTATGGTCACATCATAGACTATGTCAACTTCCAGTTTTATGCATACGATAAGGGGACCACCGTTTCTCAGTTTATGAACTATTTTCAGACACAAAGCTCTAATTATAAAGGTGGTAAAATCTTAGTTAGTATCACCACTGAAGGAAGTGGTGGACTGTCTCCGGAAAACGGTTTCTTTACAGCATGTAATAGGCTAAAAATGGAAGGGAAGCTCCATGGGATCTTTATTTGGTCTGCAGATGATTCTAAGGCTTCGGGTTTTCGCTATGAGAGGCAATCACAAGCTCTACTAGCAGTCTCTCATTTGCAATATAGTGTGTAATCTTTCAGTTTATACACACACACACACACAATTATTATATAAGTAGCGTGACTAGTGAGTATGGAATAATTTAAAAACTACCTTCTTTTGTAACATTTTTCCGTAACCAACAAGTTTATAACAAACATCTTTATAATGTCCTTCAAGATCTCTCTCTGATTATTCGGTCGGATGAAACCCAGAGGACTCGAATATATTTTCAATGAAAATGAAAATATGTATGCTGTTTGATTCAGAAAATTGTGAATTGGAAAAGTGTGCCTTGGACGGTCGCTCGGTTTGTCTAACCCATGGGCCGGCCTTCCCACCTTCAGTTAACTCGATCTGGATTTAACCACATCTAAGGGGTTGGTTCAATGTTAGACAAATAAATAAGATAGACTAATATTTAATCTAGAGGGTAGTTGAGTGCAAATATGTATTCTATATATACTCTCTTATTATGTAATCATTCTGGATAACAATAATCAATATCAAATATTACGGGTTGTTTTGGTATCAGAGTCAATCACCCTTAAACCTAAAAAAAGACCCTACTGCCGTCAACCTTAACTCTACCGATTGTCTTCTTCGATCAGCACTGATCACAGCCTTCGATTCTTCAGCTATAACCCCTTTTTCTACTCAAGATAAAACAACCCATAATTCACACAAGTTCGCCTTTACTCTAAATCATACAAACTACGGTTACTGGAATGGTCGAACCGTTTCTCACCTCCAACAATCTGATTATTGGGTTAATCTTGTAAACTTAAATAATTTAGGTGTAGGTCCCTCGGAGGTTGAGGTTTAACCTATTCCTTGTTATGTCTAACACACTAGCGAGTGCGGAATCCAAGCTAGCATGCAAACCGAGAAAGAACAAGCACAAACACAACACACAAGTCTTCACCGATTAACACCACTTGTATTAATACGTATGAAAGGTACGGTTACAAACTCAATGTTTACAAATGTGTTTTGCAAACTCTCTCTAACTCTCGTGTGTGTGTGGTCTGAACAGAATGCTCTCACACTTTCACCTCTCTATTCTGTCTGTCTATTTTTTCTGTCTCCCCCTCAGAAGTGAACACAATGCATGGGTATATATACCCGAACACAGCATGTCTGGTCGAAGGATCAGATAGATGATCGAACGATCATCTATCGATCTGAAACAGCTCGAAGGATCAACATGTACCTCGAAGGATGACATCTTTCGAGGTCCATCAATCGAAGGCTTATCTTTCGAGCTCATCCATCGAAGGTTTATGTTTCGAGTTCATCGAAGGATATAAACAATCCTTCGATGACACATCCTTCGACCCAGACATATTTCAACCAAAGTTCTAACTGTTTGGCCAAGTCAAACCGGAGGATGGTTGACTTGGTCAAACTTACAGGACTAACAAAGACATCGTTTGGTATCATGACAAAATACAGACAAAGTACAGACACAAGTGCACCAACAAACTCCCCCTTGGCTGTAGCTTTGTCTCGAATTTTATAACTTGATCTTTGTGTCTTCAAGTCTTTGACGTCCTCTCAAGTCTTCAATGTCGGAGGATCTTTAAAGTCTTCACGTCTTGAAAGCAGAAAGTGTACCAACAAACTCCCCGTTTCATGTAGGAAGTGTGTTGACAAACTCCCCCTTAACATAAGCTCCCCCTTGAGTTATGCTCGTGAGATACTTGTTCTTTATGAATTGAGATCCTTGTGGTGTTGATGATGGCCAGCGGCAACTCGATCTTCTTCATCACTTGAGCGCCTTCACGTCGTGTCTTCATTCCGAAGCTTGTCATCTACCATGTTCTTCTTGCCTTTAGAATCTGCACATGCAAGAAATCTAAACGCGTAATGAGAACAACTGCTTGGAACATCATAAGTAAACGACACACATGTGACCATTGCATAATCAAACACCGTCCGACAGTTTGAAAGTTTAATAAATTTATCAATTTTAGGTTTTTAACTTTCAAAACTTGCAAATTTCGACCGTTTATGAAGATTTAGTCGTTTTCGGTTTTCGTTCAGGTTTCAGGTAACGAAGACTCGAGCTCCAACATCGTACGATCGAAAATCAAAAACAAAAATAAAATCTTTTTGGCTTTTATAAAGTTTATATTAAAACACACCTAAAATCTTTTTGGTATTTTGAATATTTCAAATTTAAAGACTGAAAGCAGTAAATAAATATATACAAACATTCTTTTTGCGAGTTTCGAGGGTAAGAGAATCATATCAGTGTACGGTCAGGCCAAAACGCTCTCTTGTTGTTCAATTAGTTAACATTTAGATAAGCATCCTATAACAATTATCGGTATTGTTGTGCACATAAGCTCAACTTATCATTTGTAATCATGGCGAGGGGATACGTTAAGGTATGATTTATACTTACCGACCGGTGTTCATCCACATCACGACACATTCCCGTATCAAGGTATGCACGAGGGTTCATCTTACCGGTGAGTATACCGATTATCATCTGTTTGACCGTATATGATGTGAGATTCTCACTTATTTTGATTGAAAAACAAGCCCTATGTGATAGAATCACTTATTGATGAGGAACTTGATTTTCATATGCATGAGGGCACAGGAGCAAGTCCGTGAACAGGTCAGTACTTTCGTACAGCAGAGAGACGAACTTGACTCCCGGATAAATGTGATATATTATCACTTATTTGTTTGGACATGTGATTGTTTATCACTTATTGAGGTCGAATGCAATATGTACACGTATGTATAGTATCATGGAAGATCTAGACTTGCGTCCCCGTTATTTTTCGGTAAAAGATACAACCATGATACCCAGATGATAAGCAGCATAAAGACCGAATATCTCAGAACCTCGGCAATCTCTCAAACGAAATTTCGGTACCAAGACCATATGCCAATGAATGGTTCCCACCCAGTCTTCAGTCGGATTTAAGATTTATATCACCCTGCACACTTTAAAATGATTGTGAGCCTACCGATACATCTTATATAGAGCTGCTTATCATTTTTCAGTTTAGATTTAAAGGGGTTTGGACAGACCACCGATGTACTATCATTTTCTCTTTTGCTCGCCAGGAAACTCATTTTTGTTTTTCTATTGTTTTTGTGTTTTGAAGTTTTTCGATGTTTTTGGATTTTCAAATTTTGGATTTACTCCCCCTAAAATCAACAAACTAAGATAAATCTAAAACACAAAGGTATTTACAAAAATGATTTTCCGATGTTGGTTTTACTCTTGCTTGACCTTAATGCCGTTTACCAATAATAAATAGTCAAATCTTGATTTGTCAAATGCTTTGGTAAAAAGGTCGGCACGTTGGTCATCGGTGTGGACGTAAGCAACATCGATTAGCCTTTTCTCAAAGCAATCACGTATGAAGTGATACTTAATTTCGATGTGCTTAGTCTTTGAATGCTGTACAGGATTTCTAGTGATCTGTAAGGCAGCAGAATTATCAACGTAAATAGGAGTAGTTAGGAATTCAAAACCGTAGTCGCGCATTTGTTGTTGAATCCATAGGACTTGGGAGCAACAACTTGAGGCAGCAATGTATTCAGCTTCGCATGTTGATGTAGCGACGCACGTCTGCTTCTTGCACTGCCATGTGACTAGGCGATTTCCCAAAAACTGACATCCAGCCGTTGTGGATTTGCCGTCGATTTTGCATCCGCCAAAATCAGAATCACTGAATGCGATCAAGTCAAAGTTATTATCCCTAGGGTACCATAGACCGGTGTCAGGGTAACCCTTCAAATAACGAAAAATCCTTTTTACAGCTGCAAGATGTGAGGCCTTCGGGTTGACTTGATATCTGGCAAGCAGGCACGTTGGGTACATTATATCTGGTCTTGATGCTGTGAGGTACATAAGAGATCCGATCATTGCGCGGTAATATGAGGGGCTAACATCTTGACCCTTCAAGTCTGGAGTAATTCCGTGATTTTGCGGCAATGGGGTACCGATGGGCGTTGCATCAGACATCTGGAACCGGCTCAAGATGTCACCAACATATTTAGTCTGATGGATGAATATCCCAGACTCGGTTTGTTGTACTTGTAGGCCCAAAAAGAAAGTCATTTCCCCCATAGCACTCATCTCGAATTTATCCTGCATGATGCGCTCGAAATTCCTACACAAAACATCATTAGTAGAACCAAATATAATATCATCAACATATACCTGAACCAGTAGAAGATCTCCATCTTGTTCTTTGACGAAAAGAGTACAATCGATAAGACCTCTGCGAAATCCATTCTCCAGCAGATAATTAGATAAGGTTGCATACCAAGCTCGAGGTGCTTGATGAAGACCATAGAGAGCTTTGTTGAGCAACCAAACCCGATCGGGATGGATAGGATCTTCAAAACCTGGAGGCTGTTCGACGTACACCTCTTCTTCCACCACACCATGTAAGAATGCACTTTTCACGTCCATCTGGTATACCTTGAAACCTTTGAATGAGGCATAAGCCAGAAAGATCCGAATTGCTTCTAGACGTGCAACAGGTGCATAGACTTCGTTGTAGTCGATCCCTTCTATCTGACGAAAACCTTGAACGACTAGCCTTGCTTTGTTTCGAATAACGATTCCACGGTCATCCTTTTTGCATTTAAACACCCAACGGGTACCAATCTTCTTGTAACCAGCAGGTTTCTCTACGAGTTTCCAGACACCAAGCTTCTGGAATTGTTGCAGTTCTTCCTGCATCGCTTCAACCCATGAGTTATCTTTCAAAGCTTCTTTCCAAGTTCTTGGCTCTTCCTGTGAGACATAACACGCGAAAGACCAATCATTTTGTTGACCAGATTCTCTAATCGCCGCATACAAGCCTGCATTGTTGTTGTTCCGCAACATGTTTCTTGTTTGAACGCCACTTTGTACATTTCCGATGATGTTTTGTTGAGGATGGGTATTGTGAATCCTTGTTTCTGGATTATCTTGAACTGGAATGTGAGTACCCAGATTGTTGAGATTGAGATCAACAATCAATTCAATGCCCGGAATTGACGAAGAGGATGATGCAGTAGCTTCAGCTGTTCTAGGGGCATCCACTGGAGGAGTACCCTCTGAAGTACCATGTACTGCTGTTGTTGGAGCTTCTTGATCTGCATCGAGAAATTCATCATCCTCTGAAGATTCGTTCAAATCGGTAGCATCGTGAAAATCCTCATTGTCGAGAGCATTATTGTTCACTGAAGATGGTTCTTGATTGACAATAATTGGACGAACCAACGGTGAATCTGTTGCATTGTCACTCTCGAAAAACATCCTTGCTGCAGCATTTTCTTCAACGGCTTCAACATTGATCGAATTGAAAAAGTCATCGTACTCAAACATCCAAGGCTGACCAGGATTTTTGACTGGTAAAGTGTGCCTTTGTACTCTGACTTCAGACCATTCCTCGACCCTTTTAGTCTCTAGATTCCAGACTCTTAAGTTTGGGGTGGAATACCCAAGAAAGTATCCCTCAATGGCTCTTGCCCCAAACTTTCCATTAGGATCGATTATTGTGCACGGAGCTCCAAACGGTTCAAGGTATGACAAATCTGGTTTCCGTTTGTTAATAAGCTCAAAGCAGGTCTTGTTGTGCCTTTTGACTGTAAGGACTCGGTTCAACGTATAACATGCAGAGGCCACAGCTTCAGTCCAGAATGGAATCGGCAATTGTGACTCTACCAACATAGTCCTAGCAGTCTCGATCAATGTGCGGTTCTTACGTTCAGCGACGCCATTCTGTTGAGGAGTATAAGCTGCACTAAATTCGTGAAGAATACCTTTTGAAGTGCAAAACTCCGCCATGGCATGATTTTTGAATTCAGTACCATTGTCGCTACGTATCCGCCTAACCTTCAAGTTATAAAGATTCTCAATCTGAATGATCAAGTTTTTGATAATACCGAAGGTTTCACTCTTGTGTGCCATGAACGCCACCCACAAAAATCTTGAATAGTCATCAGTTATCACAAGGCAGTATTGATCATTCCTAATACTTTTGTGCTTGACAGGACCGAACAAATCCATGTGCAAACGTTCAAGAGGAACAGCCACCGTGTTGATTTTCTTTGTAGGGTGTCGCTTCTTCATTTGTTTTCCTTTCTGGCACGAGACACAGATGTCTTGAAGATGGAAGTTTTTAAGAGGAACACCATTCACCAATTCATTTGACACCAAATGATTCATTTTGCGTAAGTGAATGTGACCCATTCGTCTGTGCCAAGAGATTGAGTCTTTTTCTGTGGCTTTGGAAACGAAACAGGTTGCTTGTGCAGACGTTGTGATAGCTTGGCTCATATCAAGGACATACAGATCATTTATCCTTGGAGCCGACAAGAGAATCCATTCTTTTGGAATTTTGAAGCCGGGTTTCAGCACATAACATCCATTTGCATCAAAGTGTACTGAGAACTGCTTATCACAAATTTGAGAAACACTAAGAAGATTGTGATCAAGTTGTTGTACGAAGTTGATCTTATCAAAGCTAACAACCCCGTTGGAAATCATTCCTTCACCCGTAATATATCCGCCTTTATCTCCAGCAAAAGCAACATAACCTCCTCTAATAGATTTGACGTCGTAGAGAAGCTTCATGTCGCCTGTCATGTGCCTGGATGCCCCACTATCAACAATCCAATGACTACTGATAGTTCCTCCTGGAACACCCTGCACATGAACTCACACAATTAGTTGGAGATGGGGACCCAAGCCATTGTGGTCTTGGGTCTTCCATTTTCATCAACAACAATAACTTCTATTCTTTGATGATTTGAAAATTGTGATGGTCCCCCTGAACTTGTGGTCAATTTAGGTTTCCATGTCTGTTGAGTTTTACCAGTTTGATTGTTTGACAATTTAACTTCGTGATTGTTTGAAGTTTTTGAAAATTTTGAATTTTCTGGCTTAACTGAAACAGATTGTTTTTGAACCACATCAGTTTTAAGTGCCTTTTCAATCACCTTGACTTGTTGGCGTTTTTGTTTCTTTTCCCTTTCTCTTACAAGTTGGGGATCTTGTTTTACAGAAACAGATCGCTTTTGGTGATTGTGTTCACGGGGATCATCTTCTTTGGCTTTCAACTTATGAAGATACGGGCAATTTCGAATGATATGCCCAATTGTACCACATTCAAAACATGATCTTCGTTCAACAAACCCTGAAGTATCATGTGATCGTCTTGCCGATGATGAAGATGAACTTTGTGATCTCGAGGTACTAGGTTTCGAACAACTTGGTTCATTCCTTTTCATCACTGTTGCTTTCTTGACAAAATCTAAGTTAGATTGATTTTGAAATGTTTCAATTTTGTCCGTTCCCTTAGACTTCACAAAGTTCACATTCTTTTTCTTCTTTTGATTCGGCTTCCTTTGAGTTTGAGTCGGTGCTTTTCCTTTTGGTTTGATATGATTTTGCTGTTTTTGCACTGTTGGTAATTTTTTATTGCCAAATTGTTTTCGAACTTCGGCCTTTGGGATAGGAGGGCACTGTGTTACAGTAACATGTGATCCTGTCTTTCCCAAAAACTTACTTGTTGAATTTTCAAAGACTTTACTGATTAATGATTGATTAACATTCTTAATAGGAAAATCTTTGTCTGAATAAACTTTATCATCACCAACAAGAGTGTACAGCAAATCCACACTCTCCGATTCTTTTGCAGACGAGGACTCAATTGCAACAGTCTTAGCGGGTTTTGGAGGAGGATCACATAGAATATGATTCTCAAGAGGTATGTCCTCTTCTTTTATCACCGCATCAGACTTTGCTGAATCAGTATCATCAGACTCATCATCAGAAGAATCAGAATCCTCACTGTATATAACAACTGGAGGAACCTGATTCGGTTCGGCAGAAGACACACATGTATCTGCTGACACATCTGAATCTGATGATACCTCTTTCTTGTATCCGAGTCCAGCTGCAAATTCCTTAACGTCTAGAGGAACAGATGGTACAAAGAAAGTTCTATCTTCCTCGTCAGGCATGGCATCATAATTGTTTCTAACGGGTGGTGGACATTTCTTGTAGCCTATGCATGTGACATCCCGTTTCTCTTTCTGTACATCAATGATGTGATCCAACACATAGCTAGAGCTTAAATAACTGTCTAACTTGAGTCGGATCGCCTCACTTTCAGTTTTAACACAAGCCATTTCCTTTTGCATTACCTCAAGACGAGTTATATACAAATTAATGTCAGTTTGTTTTCTGGAAACCATTTTAGTTAATTCGGTTTTATCTTTCTTTAATTTTTCAATTACCGATTTAAACTCCTTTTCATGGTTTTCATAAAACATGTTGGCTTCTGTGCACTTAGAAAGATCCACGGTTAATTTCTGATTGTGGATAAATGTCACATCATATTTCTCCTGCAAAGCCTCGTGTTTGCTTTGCAATTCACACCACTTATCATTCAATGAAACATGTTTGTCTTGCAAGTCAAACAAACTAGCTTGTACAGCATCATGTTTGCCTTGCAACTCAGACATGTTTGCCTCTAAATCAGCACATTTAACACTTAATCTATCACAGTTATCACAGCTAACAGAAGTGGGTTCATCGACACATACCTGACTTGATGAACTGTCGACATTAGCCATAAAGGCTGAATGGAGAGAAGACGAAGAATAAGCAGCTTGATCCACCAAAATAGATCTTCTTTGAGTTTCTGCTGCAGCTTCTCCCAATAGCTCATCAATATTAGCATCGACTGACGCACTTGATGTGTCATCTTCCTGATCATTCCCTGAACCCGAGGACATTTCATCTGAACTTCCACTGTAACCAGAAGAGTCTTCATCCTCAGAAGAGTCACCATCATTGGCGGAAGATTCTCCACCACTGGCGTGATTTAAATCCTTGACAATTTCAGCAAAACAAGCTGTTCCATCTGGAGCATCATTTCCCAACTGGATTGACCAATCACATCCTTCATCTACTTGAACCACAAGTGCCTGGTTGGCATTAGATGGTCCTGCTTGACTCTGGTTGTTGACAGGCACCAATGTTCGCTCATTGTTCCTTCCTTGGTTCTGATTTGCCCTGTTGCCTTGACCTCTGAAAGGATTTTGGTTTCCATGTTGAGATGGCCTCGTACATTCATGTTTGAAATGACCACGTTCACCACAATTGAAGCATTTAACAGCCTGCTTATCAAACCCATACTTGGTGTCTTTCTTACTTTCCAAGCTGGTTCTGCCCGTTCTTTCCATGAAATCCTTTGCTCGCCTAACAGCACTGGCAAAGGCCCACTTGATGTCCATCATCTCCATCTCCTCTTTATCGATCTGCTGATAGTCTTCTTGTGTCAGATTAATGTTACCAATCTGACCTTCAACTAATCCACAGTATGCGCTCACCAAAGTGTTTAGCAGCTCCATGTGTTCCTTGGCTACTTCCACACTGACTTTAGAAAAGCTTGAGGTGTCGAGCCGTACTGTATTTGGCTTTGATTGTTGACCAGCAGATGATGTGCTTCCATAACACGCTTGCTGTTGAGGAGGAGGAAGTGGATTCCCATACATGTCTGTTGGTCCGGTAGATTGAGCAGGTAATGGATTTCCAAACATGTCAGTTGCTTCGGTAGATCGAACAGGTAACGGATTTCCGAACATATCAGTTGCTCTGATAGTTCGTTGGTTTTGCTGTTGTGGTGCTGGTTGAGGAACTGGTTCAAGCGGATTTCCATACATGTCTGTTTTTGGAGGGACTGGAACTTGGATAGTATTGCCAAACATGTCAGTGTGAGACACAAACGCTGTTTGAATTGGAGCATGTGAAGAAGGTTTTGTAGAAGTGCTAGAAGTTCCATAATACATTTCAGGATTTTGTGGCACTGGAACTCTTTTTGCCTTGAGAGTTTCTTCCTGATTCTTGTTTTCCAGGATTTGAACAAAGTCATTGTAGCTTGTTGTAGCTAAAGTGCCATTGTACTTCATGATTTCCAAGAAAGTATTCCATTGAGGTGGCAACGCATCTGCAAACTTTTTCACAATCTCTGCTGAAGGTGTAACGACCTCAAAATTTGACAATTCAGTCAGCAAATGATTAAATCGACTTGTCAAATCTCCTAAAGATTCATTCTCCATACAAGTAAAACCATCAAACACTTTCTTCAGCAGGTCTTTTCTCAATTGACGTGTCGCTTCATTTCCTACGCCCCTTGTCTTCAATGCATCCCACAACCTCTTCGTTGTCTTGTAACTGACAAATTGATGATAAATGTCTTTACTTAACGCCTGAGTAAGAATGGCATATGCCTTCTTTTCCAAATCATAGACCTTCTTCTGATCTTCCGTAAGATCTGCAAATGTAGCAGCAGATGATGCGGCAACCTCTATTGTTTGATCGAAATCTGTGATGAACCGCAACCACAACTCTGTATTTTGACCAAGGACGTATGTATGAAATCTGTCAATCCATCCTGGATATTCATATAAGTGCATCAACTTTGGAGGCCGATTCAAACTTCCCGTTTCACTCTCGCTTAAGAGAATGCTTTGAATACTTGGAGTTTGATTTGATACGAATGCCCATTGACCGGTATTGGCTTGAGAAGACACCGGTGCGGGAGACGGAGTACCAAAATACATATCTGTATTTACCGGTCTATTCCATCTTGGATTCATTTTTGATCAAGAATAATAATACCTGAAAATCACAAACTTGTTAAACATAAACAAACTAAGGATCGAAGGATCAAGACTTGTTCGAAGGATCAACAGTGTTCGAAAGATCACTGTTGAATTTCGAACAATGATTTCGAAAGATTCTCCAAACGAAGGATCCTTATCTTTCGAATAAGAACTGTAGACCGAAAGATGTATGTTTCGAAAAGATTCCTTGAATCGAAGGATAAGTCAAAGACTTCGAAGGATGCTCGAAAGATGATAATCTGTCGAACTTCCTTTGATCGAAAGATGATCTTTCGACTTCGAAGGATATCCTTCGATCTCCACTGACACAGTTGACAAACGAAGTGACAGGTTGGTGAAAAGTTGATGGGTTGGTAGAAACTTTCGGCAGAAGGCAGAAGGTATGGTCAGACCATATCTTCTGCATGCAATTTGAACAATAAAATATATTAAAAATCGAAAGATCTATCCAGAAACCGGTAACCGGAGTAGGCCGGAATTTGGCCGGAGATGACCAAACACCTTAAAAACAAGTTTTTAAGTTACCCAACCCGTTCCTTAACACACCCAATAAGTTTAGAACACGTTTTACTTCTGAAAAACCGAGAAAAACACAGAAAACGGCTGCAAAAACCAAGAGAGTTTTTGTCCAAAACACTCCAAAGTCTTGTAAAACCCCGGTTTTTAACAAGGAAAAGAGCCACGGCTCTGATACCACTTGTAGGTCCCTCGGAGGTTGAGGTTTAACCTATTCCTTGTTATGTCTAACACACTAGCGAGTGCGGAATCCAAGCTAGCATGCAAACCGAGAAAGAACAAGCACAAACACAACACACAAGTCTTCACCGATTAACACCACTTGTATTAATACGTATGAAAGGTACGGTTACAAACTCAATGTTTACAAATGTGTTTTGCAAACTCTCTCTAACTCTCGTGTGTGTGTGGTCTGAACAGAATGCTCTCACACTTTCACCTCTCTATTCTGTCTGTCTATTTTTTCTGTCTCCCCCTCAGAAGTGAACACAATGCATGGGTATATATACCCGAACACAGCATGTCTGGTCGAAGGATCAGATAGATGATCGAACGATCATCTATCGATCTGAAACAGCTCGAAGGATCAACATGTACCTCGAAGGATGACATCTTTCGAGGTCCATCAATCGAAGGCTTATCTTTCGAGCTCATCCATCGAAGGTTTATGTTTCGAGTTCATCGAAGGATATAAACAATCCTTCGATGACACATCCTTCGACCCAGACATATTTCAACCAAAGTTCTAACTGTTTGGCCAAGTCAAACCGGAGGATGGTTGACTTGGTCAAACTTACAGGACTAACAAAGACATCGTTTGGTATCATGACAAAATACAGACAAAGTACAGACACAAGTGCACCAACATTAGGGATTAAGTTATTAGTTGGTAATAATATATGTAGGTCCGTTTTCGGATCGCCGGACAACTACGAGATCTTGTTTCGAATACCGTAACGAGTGCGGAATCCACGTTACGATACAAACCGAGCGAGAGATAAACACAACACAAAGATATAACGTTTAACGGTTGTGTATTGAATTAACAGAGTTTCGTTACAGAAAGATATTACAATGAAACACACAAATGAAACTCTCAGTTCTCTCTCCTTCTATTCTGTGTTCTCTACTTGTTTATATAGGCAACCAGTCACAGCTTCGACGAAACTCAAAGGGTTCTCGGCGAAACTCCAATATTGACGAAACTCAAGGAGTTTCGTCTATGAGTATGACGAAACTTGGAGGGCCTTGATGAAACTTCCAAGCCGACGTAACTTAAGGAGTTTCTTCAATATGCATGGCGAAACTAGGGGTTTCGGCCAAGGGAGTTTCGGCCCAAGTGAGTTGATTGGCCTAATAACAATGCTTTACGCACATGAATTCACAAAATTCAGATTGTAAAGATTAGTCAAACACGTGACATCATCATGACATCATCATGATGATGTTATGGTGATGTGTCGGCGAGAATTGGTTCGCGGCTCTTCGTGCTTCGCGTGTCGAACTCTGGGGCGCACGACGGAGGAATGTCGCTACGTCGGGCTTGAGCCGAACCTAACCGAGTCGAACCGAACCGAACCGAGTCGAGTCGCGTCCACATAAAGTGTACCAACAAACTCCCCCATGGACGCTACTCGTGATGGTTCGTTCTTCACATTGTCGGATCTTAAGAGGTCTTCACGTGACTCAAACAGGGAGTGTATCAACAAACTCCCCCTTGAATGATGCTCGGGAATCTTTTGATCTTCAATACTTTTGGTGTTGATGAGTGATCAGCTGCAACTCGATCATCTTGATCTTCTGATTGCATCAATGACGTGTCTTCACTTTACGGCTTGTCATCTGACACGTTCTCTTCGCCTTTAGCTGATTCTGATGTCACATCTGCATATTGTAGGTCCACCCGGAGGATCGAGTAACCTCTATTCCCTATTTTCTGGCTTACCCGAAAGTGCGGAATCCAAACGGGTAAGTTAAACCAAGTTACGAACACGCAAGACACAAAGATTCAATGATTAACACTCAATGTATTAATGCTAGAAAACGGTTACAATGCGGTGTTTACAAGATAAACTTATAAACTCTCTGTTGTGTGTGTGTTCTCTCCGAAATCTATTCAGACTTCTCTAGTGTTTCTGTTCTGTGTCTGTGTATTTATACCAACCAGTGGTCGAAAACAAGAACTGGATTTCGTCCTATTTGGTTTTCATCAAAACAGTGATTTCACCACAAGGGATTTCGTCCATAAGAATGGGCCTCAGACTTGGGCTTGGACTGTGACAACTCGAGTTTCCGACTTTCTTTTTTTTCGCATTTAGTGCACGTTGACTTTGACTGTGTAGTTGTTTGACTTGTTTAACTTGTAACTGTATACGTTAATTTATAATGAACAATTGTGGTTGCATGATTTTGTGTTTGGCTGTATATCATGAAACACCTGTTGAAAACTTAAACTGTTTAAAACATGGAAGGACCTGATGAAACAGACTGTTTCGCCATATACATTCCGACGAAACTGGTGTGTTTCGCCATCAAGCAACTCGACGAAACAGTGTGTTTCGCCATATCACCTCACGACGAAACTGATGTGTTTCGTCGGCCCATTGATTCGCAAAGCCCATTAAGGGCCCAGAACGGTAATTCGTGGATATTAAGTGAAACCGACTTCCTGTTTCACACTTTTATCAAAAATAGAAACCCTAGAACTCTCTCTTTTGAAAAGGCGATACCCATCATCAACCATCATCTTTCTCTCTCGAATCCTCCCTTGTTCATCCCGAATATCTCGGTTAGTGCGTGCTTGTCTAAATCGGTTTCTTTGTCCCTTGATTTCTTTATACATGTTGTGTTTATGCTTGATTTCTGGATTATAGGAGTGTATGTGTATGATGAATACTTAGGGTTTCATGAACCTCTCAATGATTATGCATGTTAGCGGGTATGCATAGAGTATGGATTTTATGAGTGTTGTTTTGTGATGATTACATGATTTTATTGATGAAGATGATGATATGATCCCTGGTTCATTGATGTTTCGGTTGTGATGCATAGATTAATGGTTGGTAACATAAGACTCATTATATTGAGCGAGGATTGAATGATTTCTGTGTTGAACGATTTCTGTATGATGAGGAATTGCTGTTTTACGGCTGTTAGGGTTTATGTGTTTTTCGCTCTGCTGTAACTGATGTCTGCGAAACTGAACTGTTCGACGAAACAGAACTCTCGGCGAAACAGAATGTGTTTCGCCAAGAGTAGTCGACGAATCAGAAGTTCTGTTTCGCCAGGGGACACCTCGACGAAACAGAATGTGTTTCGCCATTATATGTGTTTCGTCATTATCTGTGTTTCGCCAACATGCGTGTTTCGCCGAATAGCTGATCTGTGCAGTAACTTGAGTTAATTATGTTAAGTGTTAACTGGATTATTTGACTGCTGTTAAGTGTAGCCATCTTGTATATGATTGTGATTACGTGCTACATGTTTATACGTGCATAACTTGGACGCAAACTGATTTCACATACGTGCATACTTTAGGACGTGATTGACTTACTTTGAGCACATACCTAGCATACCGAGCAAACAAGGTGAGTTCACACTTCTACCAAGGCATGGGATTCCCAGGGCTTGGGAATGGGATTTAAGGAATAAGGTTGAATGGATTCATGCGGACATTATTACTAGACTACCATACCATCGTCCTCGGTTGTGAAGGATACTTACGTAAAACCTACGTGAATCTATATTTACTACTGCCTCGGTTGTGTCAGGCACTTACGTAAAACCTACGTATACTTATGCTATTTACTATCCTCGGTTGTGAAGGATACTTACGTAAAACCTACGTATACTTATGCTATTTACTATCCTCGGTTGTGAAGGATACTTACGTAAAACCTACGTATACTTATGCTATTTACTATCCTCGGTTGTGAAGGATACTTACGTAAAACCTACGTAACACTGGTACGTATTACTGTTCTCGGTTGTGAAGAACACACAGTGGTTACAAATAGTCTAGTGGTTATACAACACGGGAAGCCCCCACCAATAGAACTTACTACCGGCCCAGTAGAGCCACATGTTACAAACAAACTTACTATTACGCATTACTTTCTGTGAGCTCGCTCAACTTTTTGTTGACCCTCTGTTACATGCCTTGCAGGACCATAGGTACTTTTGGAGCTTGCACGGGAGGCACAGTCGTTGTGGACATGGATCGTGATTGTGTTGTTAAACATTATAACATTTTGTACTTAAACTTTTGTTGGGTTTACATTAAATGCTTCCGCTACACACTTGTTTATATTTGGTTTTGTAAACACCTATCGTATTGATGAATGACTTTTGAGATACATACTTATGTTCAATATGATTGGTGGCTTGATCCTGGTCATGTCACGCCTCCAAGCGGTAGTACTCCGCGTGTGGAATTTGGGGGTGTGACATGGACTTTGGCATGTAGGACTTCTTCATGGGCTTCTTCAATTTGGGTTACACAAACAAACACCTAAACTATTAACTAAAATGCATACCGCACACACGCAGTAGCATTTACATCAATTTGTTACAAAGTAAAATCGCATACCGAGTCAAGACAGGAGGTTGTCTTGACTACGGCCTTCACTTCGTAGCCGAGTCGAACCGAGCCGAGCCGTATCCACAAAATATGTATCAACAAACTCCACCTTGGATGCTGCTCGCGAGGTTCGTAATCTCGTTCTCCATCTCTTGATGGTTCATTCATTCTCGGAAAGGATCTTCAAAGACTTCACGCGTCGTAAGTAGAAAGTGTATCAACAAACTCCCTTTTCATTTAGGTAGTGTGTTAATAAACCCCCCTTAAAATAAACTCTCCATTGAGTTATGCTCGTGAAACTTTTGATTTGACAATTCTTCAGATCCTTGTGGTGTTGATGAAGGGTCAGCGGCAACTCGATCATCTTTATCATTTGAGTGCCTCCATGTCGTGTCTTCATTCCGAAGCTTGTCATCGAACATGTTCTCCTCGCCTTTAGCATCTGCACATGCAAGAAATCTAAACGCGTAATGAGAACAACTGCTTGGAATATAGTTAACATTAAACAAATGACACATATGAGATCAAATCTCAATCAAACACCGACCGACAACAGTTTGAAAGTTTTAGAAAATGATTAATTTTAATCCCTTACTTTCAAAACTTGTTAACTTCGACTGTTTAGAAAGATGTAGTTGTTTTCCGGCTTACGATCAGGATTTTGGGTAGGATAGACTCGAGTTCCAACATTGGTCAATCAAAAATAAACTAGAAGCAAAATCTTTTTGGCTTTTATAAAGTTTATATTAAAACACACCTAAAATCTTTTTGGAGTTTTTCATTTTTCAAATGTAAAGACGGAAACCAATAAATAAATATATACAAAGACGCAGAAACTGAAAGCAGTAAACAAATTTTTACAGACATTCTTTTTGCGAGTTTCGAGGGTAAGAGAATCATATCAGTGTACGGTCATGTCAAAACGCTCTTGTTGTTCATTTAGTTAACATTTAGATAAGCATCCTATAACGATTATCGGTAGTTTTGTCCACATAAGCTCAACTTATCAGATGTAATCATGGCGAGGGGATACGTTAAGGTATGATTTATACTTACCGACCGGTGTTCATCCACACACGACACATTCCCGTATCAAGGTATGCACGAGGGTTCATCTTACCGGTGAGTATACCGTTTATCATCTGTTTGACCGTATAAAAGATGTGAGAAACTCACTTATTTTGATTGAAAACAAGCCCTATGTGATAGAATCACTTATTGATGAGGAACTTGATTTTCGATGCATGAGGGCACAGGAGCAAGTTCATGAACAGGTCAGTACTTTCGTACAGCAGAGAGACGAACTTGACTCCCCAAAAGAATCTGTGATATTTTATCACTTATTTTGTTTGGACATGTGATTGTTGATCACTTATTGAGGTCGAATGCAATATGTACACGTATGTATGGTATCATGGAAGATCTAGACTTCGTCTCCGTTTTGTTTCGGTAAAAGAAACAACCATGATACCCAGATGAAAAGACAGCATAAAGACCGAATATCTCAGAACCTCGGCAATCTCTCAAACGAAATTTCGGTACTAAGACCATATGTCAATGTGCGGTTCCCACCTGGTCTTCAGTCGATTTAAGATTTATATCACCCTGCACACTTTAATATGATTGTGAGCCTACCGATACATCTTATATAGAGCTGCTTAACATTTTTCATTTTGCATTTCAGTTCGAAGAGGTTTCGACAGACCACTGACTTACTATCATTTTCTCTTTTTCTCGCCAGGAAACACATTTTTGTTTTTCCAATGTTTTTGGTTTTTGAAATTTTTCGATGTTTTTGAATTTTCAAATTTGGATTTACTCCCCCTAAAATCAACAAACTAAGATAAATTTAAAAGACACAAAGATATTTACAAAAAGGATTTCCCGATGCTGGTTAACTCATGTTTTACCTCAATGCCGTTTACCAAAATTAATTTTAATCAGAAATGATTTATCGAATTTTGAGAAAATCAGTTGGCACATCGGTAAGCGGTGCGGACCATGACAACATTGACGAGTTTCATATTGAAACAATCACGTGTGAGGTGATATTCGAGTTCAACGTGTCAGGTCAAAGAGTGCTACGAGAGGATAACAATTTATAAAGCAGCTTAAATATCGACAAGTATAGGAGAGATTAGAAATTTAAAACCGTATCCTGCAACTGCTTCGTGCATTGGCAGGAATCTGAGTGCTCTCCCAAACTGGATATCCACCCGGTGTGGACTTCAAAGTCGATTCTTTGCAGCTACTTCAATTCACCCGAGAAAAATCTTCACAACAACAAGATCATAAACCTTTGATTCCGGCTGGGCTTCCACATTGCACCAGCGAAGGTCTTTATCTTTCTCTTTGAGAAGTAGTGTGCGGTTGTTCAATCCATGCCAAGGCATCCGCACACCTGGTTGGTTTGTTCAACAAACACATTTTCTTCAATCACACCGCGAAGAAATGTACACTTCACGTTCATTTTGTTGATTTTGAACATCTGACGTGCTGCAGGTGCGTACATTTTGATTGAATCTATCCTGGGGACCCGATTGAAGCCTTGAACAATCAAACTCTTGGAATGAAATTTCAAATTGTCGAAGGTTTTCAATTTCTTTCGACAGACAATTCTGTCTTCTTTTCTTTTTCTCTCCATCAAAGGCAACAATTTCTTTTGTCGCCGATCTTGTGCATGAACATTCCACTAACAATAATCCTATGACTATCGAAAGTTCCTCTGGAACATCCTGCACACTCACTCAGAGATTAGTTGGAGAAGGGGACCCAAGCCTTAATAGACTTGGGTTGCCCCTGAGAATCAAGAAATGTAATTTGAATTTCTTGATGATTTGGAAATTTCACGCCTCCCTCTAAACCTTCACCCGTTTTAGGTTTCCAAAACTGTTTCCGTTTACCAGATTGTGTATCATTTACAGATTTAGAAATCTCCAGTTTTAACGGTTGCGACAAAATTGATTTCCTTTTAACAGTTTCTGGTTTTAAAACCTTTTCTGGTTTTAAAACCTTTTCGATCACCTTCACATTTTAACGTCGTTGTTTTGTTTCTTGTTCTTTAATCGTACGTTTGTCATTTTTGGGTGAAACAGGACGGCGTTGTTGGTGACTTTGTTCAGAAGGGGCTCTTTCTACAAAATTTGGTTTCGGAGAGTTTGTGCAATTTCTGATAATGTGGCCAAACTCCCCGCATTTAAAGCATGATCTCCTTTCAACAAAATTAGGAGTTTCTGTTCGATGACCTGACGTTGAATTTGTAGACCCCGAGGTACTAGCTTCACACCCGTTTGTGTGTTGGGTGTAATTGTTATCACTATTACGTTTCAAAATGTTGACTTTTTGAACAAAATCGGTATTTGACTTATTTTCAAAAGTCTCCACTTTATCAGTACCCTTGGAGGCCACAAACTTAATGTCTTTGTTTTTCTTCTTGAAACGAGCTCCTTTGGTCTCAACCTTCGGTTGTGAACCTTTAGAATTTTGAGCTCGCTGCTGTTGCTGTTTACCCTTAAAAGCGATAGGTTGTTGCTTCGTTGGTGATTTTTGATTTCCAAATTTTCTTCTAACTTCAGCTTTTGGAATCGGATTACACTGAGTTACTGAAACTCTCAGGATCCCCTTTTCCAAAAACTTACTGGTAGCATCTTCAAACACTTTATCAATCAAAGATTGATTGACATTTTTAATTGGAAAAACTGTGTTTGAATAAATTTTGTCATCACCGACTAAAGTATACAACACGTTATCACTTTTAATGGTAGACATTGTCTTAGTGATAGGATCTATCTCTTGTTTAGCACTAGTTGATTGCACAACTGGAGTAGGAGGATCACACAGAATATGATTCTCAAAAGGCACTTCTACTCCTTTGTTCTTCTCAAGAGATTTATCCTCATCACTCACATCTGGTTCATCATCAGACGAATCATAGTCCTCAATGGTTGGGGGACTTTGATTTGAAGCACATGATGACTTTTCCTTTCTATCAGATGAGCCCTCCGATGAATTGTCCAGTTTGAACCCTAGGCCAGTAGTAACTTCCTCATAATCAAGAGGCACACTGGGTTCATACCGAGGCATATCCTCTTCATCGGGCGTTCTGGTATAGTTGTGTCTCAAAGGAGGCGGACACGACTTATACCCTACGCCTTTCACATTACCTTTTAGTTTTTGAACGTCTATGATGTGATCAAGCACATATCGGGAGTTAGAATAACTATCCAATTTGAGCTTGATCGCTTCATGCTCACATTTCGCCACGGCTAGCTCTTTCTTTGTTTCCTCAATGATATTAATGTAGTTATTAATACCAATTTGTTTGTTAAAACAGTTTTTGTTAATTCGGAAACACTTTTCTTTAAAGTTTCAATTACTGATTTGAAATCCTTTTCATTGCGAGCTAAGGCCATGTTTGCCTCTTTGCATTTTGACAGTTCAATAACCAAACTCTGATTGTGACTATGAACCGTTTCAGATTCATGTTTCAATTCAGCACATTCATGTTTCATATCAGCACAATCACTACATATGCTAGGAGTTTCAGATTTTACCTGACTTGTAGAAGCTGTGACATTAGCCATAAAGGCAGTCTGAGAAGAGAAAGACCCATCTTCAGTGAAAATCTTCTCCATTTCTTTTGAAGCAGCAGCTTTCTTGATCAAGTCAGATTTCTCCTTAGCATCATTCGACAAACTATCAGCTTCAGAATCTATTCCCTCCTTCACGTCCGATTCTGAACTGTAATCACTCACACCTGAGCCATCTTCATCAGTACTGCCACTATATCTTGAACTGTTATCATTTCCTGAAGATTTACCATCATTGACATTCTTGACAATTTCAGCATAAAACACAGTTCCTCCTTGATCTCCACCTCCACATTGTACAGACCAGTCACACCTTTCATCAGTTTGATTTGAGTTGGCCGTGGATGTATTTGTTTGATTTTCGAAAGGATTTTGGTTGCCTTTTTGAGGTTGGGCTTGAGGTGGTTTAGAAAAATAGGCAGTTGGATCAAATTGGGGTTGAGGTATGGCAACTTGAGGTTTCGGAAGATAGGCATTTATATCAAATTGGGGTTGAGGTGTGGCAACTTGAGGTTTAGAAAAATAGGCAGTTGGATCAAATTGGGGTTGGGGTGGTGCAACTTGAGGTTTCGGAAGATAGGCATTTATGTCAAATTGGGGTTGAGGTGTGGCTACTCCTCCAAAATAGGATCTTGGGTTGAAAGCCGGAGGTGGAGCTGATTGTGGAAACGGAAAGAAGCTTAAATTCGACATTGGATTGAAAACAAGCAACGAAAAATTAAGCTCACTAATATCTTGCCACCCACGAAACCGTGATATTTAGAAGCGCGATTCAAATCAACTCCGCGAATACCCGACCCCACAACCAGTTAATCCCTATTAACTCAACGAAGACTGTTTTGTTCGCTGACTAAGACCCAATAAAGAAAATGTCAAAACAAATTGCCCAACATGAATTATTTGATCTTATATAGGCCCAAGATATAAAGAGAAATAAGTCCAAAGCTTTAATGAAATCAACTTTGTACTCATTTATGCAGGCCCAATCTGATCGGCCCATATAAACATCCTTTTAACACTTGGCCAATCAATTTAAAGTGAGCCCAAAACCAACGAGTTTCTTAAATTACCAAGTACATGGAACTTCCAATTTTACGAGGCCCACTGCAATTGATCCAACTTTGTCCCAATCCAAATATTCTGTTGTGTTTTCGTTGAGCTGATGTTGGATATTAGTGTGAAAGAGATTTCATTGAAGGTGATATGGGATTTCGTTGAATGGATGAAAGGTGATTTCGGCTGAAGTTAAGATAGGTGATTTCGGCAAGAAACTTGATTTGGGCCCAGAACTGATTTCGGCCCAAGTAGGGTTTTCGGCCAAGAAGTTGATTGATAAGGGATTTCGGTCAGACAAGTGATTTCGACCAGTTGTGATAATATTGACTAACTGATTTCGTTGACTGAATGAAAAAGGGATTTCGGCCAAAGCTTGATTTCGGCCCAGGTAGTGTTTTCGGCCCAGAACTGATAAAAGGCCCACAACTGATTTCGTCCAGCAAGTGTTTTATGACTAAGGTGATTTCGTGGCTTGATATATTTGACCAAAGATTTCGTTGACTGGACATATAAGGTGATTTCGGCCAACACAATAATATGTGATTTCGTTGAATGAGATAACCAGACAACAAGATATTTTCTAAAACCTTATCCTGACACAAGGACTTCTTTTGCCTTAAAGCACCTTACTGAAACAGATTTCGAAGCATGTTAATTTCAACCTTTCATCATTGCACTTTTACACATTTGTCAAACAATACTATTTTAATCACAAACACTTTGATAACTCAACAATAAGGATCAAACACAGATATTATCAAGAGGAAAAACAAGAACAGCTTGAATATATGATGAACTCGATGAATATCCTGTTGATCCGAACAACAATTTTTGCAATAAAAGTTTATTCAAAACCAAGTTTTAACATGGATACATAAAATATAACAAGGTTTTGTAAAAACTACTAGCAAAACACAAGATTTTCAAGACTTTAAAAATGATTTTTCAGAAAAGTATGATCTTCAAACTCGAAAATTAAGAAAAACACTTAAAAATCTTTCAAAATCACAAGAAAACAACTTGGTTTTAACAAGGAATCGAGCCAATGCTCTGATACCAATTGAAGGTCCACCCGGAGCATCGAGTAACCTCTATTCCCTGTTTTCCGACAAACCCGAAAGTGCGGAATCCAAACGGGTAAGTTAAACCAAGTTACGAACACGTAAGACACAAGATTCAACGATTAACACTCCATGTATTAATGCTAGAAAACGGTTACAATGCGGTGTTTACAAATGGTCTCTGTAAACTCTTAGTGTGTGTGTTACAATGTGTTCACTCACAAATCTATTCAGACTTGTCTCTTGTTGTTTCTGTCTGTTGTTTGTGTATATATAGTACCACAGTGACGAAAACCAGTTGCCCATGAAAACACATGGACGAAATCAAAGTATGGACGAAATCACTCCTGATTTCGTCCCATTTGGTTTTCACCATAAGGTGTTTTCACCAAAACGGGTTTTCACCTAAACAGTGTTTTCATCTCAAGTGATTTCGTCACTTGTATGGGCCAATGGCTTGGGCTTGGACTTTGTCAACTGGGCTTCTACATGTATGGGCCAAACAAATAAACAGACATATAACTAAACAATACTAACATGTATACTGCACACACGCAGTTACATGTACACGAACATTACGAAATAATTAGCATACCGAGTCAAGACAGGAGGTTGTCTTGACTACGGCCTTCACTTCGTAACCGAGTCGAACCGAGCCGAGCCGTATCCACAAAATATGTATCAACACTTGGCAATCTCTCAAACAAAATTTCGGTACTAAGACCATATGCCAATGAATGGTTCCCACCTAGTCTTCAGTCGATTAAGGATTTATATTACCCTGCACACTTTAAAATGATTGTGAGCCTATCGATACATCTTATATAGAGTTGCTTATCGCTTTTCATTTCAAGTTCAGTTTGAAGAGGTTTGGACAGACCATTGATGTACTATCATTTTCTCTTTTTCTCGCCAGGAAGCTCATTTTTGTTTTTCTATTGTTTTTGCGTTTTGCAATTTTTCGATGTTTTTGAATTTTCAAATGTTGGATTTACTCCCCCTAAAATCAACAAACTATGATAAATTTTAAAAACACAAAGGTATTTACAAAAATGATTTCCCGATGTCGGATTAACTCATGTTTTACCTTAATGTCGTTTACCAAAATTAATTTTTGTCAGAAATAATTTATCGAATTTTGGAAAAATCAGTTGGCATGTCGGTAATCGGTGTGGACCATGACAACATTGACGAGTTTCATAGTGAAACAATCACGTGTGAGGTGATATTCGAGTTCAACGTGTCAGGTCAAAGAGTGTTGTACGAGATGATATAATTCATAAAGCAGCTTAAATATCGACAAGTATAGGAGAGATTAGAAATTCACAACCGTATCCTGCAACTGCTTCGTGCATTGCAAGGAATCTGAGTGCTCTCCTAAACTGGATATCCACCAAGTGTAGATTTCAAAGTCGATTTTGTAGCTACTGAGAAATCTCTTCACAGCAACAAGATCATAGACCTCTGGGTCCGGCTGGTCTTCCACATTGCACCAGCGAATGTCTTTGTCTTTCTCTTTAAGAAGCAGTGTGCGGTTGTTCAATCCACGCCAAGGCATCCGCACACCCGGTTGGTTTGTTCAACAAACACATTTTCTCTAATCACACCGCGAGGAAATGTACACTACACGTTCATCTTGTTGATTCTGAACTTTAGACGTGTTGCAGGAGCGTACATTTTGATTGAATCTATCCCGGGGACCCGATCAAAGCCTTTAACAATAAAACTTTGAAATGATTTCCATTTTGTCGAAGCTTTCAATCTCTACATCAGACATTTCTTCTTTTCTTTTGCTCTCTCCATCAAAGGCAACAACTCCTAGATGTAACAATGTTTCGGAGCCTTAAGTCGCCGATCTTGTGCATGGACGCCCCACTATCAACAATCTTAAGACTATCGATAGTTCCTCCTGGAACATCCTGCACACTCACTCAGAGATTAGTTGGAGAGGGGGACCCAAGCCTTCATAGACTTGGGTCGTCCGTCATCATCGAGGATTGTGACTTCGATTTCCTGATGATTCAGAATAGATTGAGCTCCCCCTGAAACATTTACCCTTTTTGGTTTCCAAATTTGTTTCTGTTTTTCATGTTTAACATCCGATTTAACAGATTTTGTTTGGACAACCTCCGGTTTTAACATCTTTTCAACTTCTTTTCGTTGTTTCTTTTTCTGTTTCACTTCTCGTTGTTTAACAAGATGAGGGTCCTGTTTTGGTGAAACAAATCTTTTATAGTAACTGTTACTGCAGGGGGCATCAACTTTTGCCTTTCCTTTTGTGAGATATGGATAGTTTCTAACAATGTGTCCATTCTCACAACATTCAAAACATGATCTCCGCTCAACAAACGTCGGAGTATCATAACTGTAAGAGCTTGATGATGAACTTCGTAATCTTGAGGTACTTGGTCCTACATCACAACCGTTTGTGTGTTGTGTGTAATTGTTTTGACTATTTCTTTTCAAAATTTTAACTTGTTTAACAAAATCCGTGTTGGATTTGTTTTCGAAAGTTTCAATTTTATCAGTCCCTCGGGATTTCACGAAGTTTACCTTCTGAACCTTTTTCTTGTAACAAGCTCCCTTTGTTTCCACCCTCGGTTGTGAAACCTTAGGCTTTTGAACTCGTTGTTCCTTTTGATTACCTTTAAAAGCGATAGGTTGTTGCTTTGTCGGTGATTTTTGATTTCCAAATTTTCTTCTAACGTCAGCTTTTGGAATAGGATCACACTGAGTTACAGAAACTCTCGGGATCCCTTTTTCCAAAAACTTACTTGTAGTATCTTCAAACACTTTGTCAATCAAAGATTGATTGACTTTTTTCATGGGAAAATCTTTGTTTGAATAAATTTTACCATCATCGACCAAAGTGTATAACACGTTATCACTTTTAACGGTAGACACTGTTTCCTTGATAGGATCTATCTCTTGTTTAACAGCTGAGTGCACAGTAGGAGTAGGAGGATCACAAAGAATATGATTCTCGATAGGCACTTCTACTCCTTTCCTATCATCAAGAGATTTATCCTCATCACTAACATCTGATTCATCATCTGACGAATCATAGTCCTCAATAATTGGAGGACTTTGTTCCGTATCAACAGATGGCTTTCCCGATCTTTCAGATGAGCTACCCGAGGAACTGTCCGATTTGAACCCTAATCCTGTAGTAACTTCCTCATAATCAAGAGGTACACTTGGTTCAAACCGAGGCATTTCCTCCTCATCGGGCATTCTGGTATAGTTGTGTCTTAAAGGAGGCGGACACGACTTATACCCATCGCCTTTCACGTTCCCTTTCAGCTTTTGAACGTCTATGATGTGATCAAGCACATACCGGGAGTTTGAGTAACTCTCCAATTTGAGCTTGATCGCATCATGCTCGCATTTGGCAACGGCTAGCTCCTTTTTGGTTTCCTCGATGATATTAATGTAATTGTTAATACCAATTTACTTATTGAAAACAGTTTTGGTCAATTCGGAAACACTTTTCTTTAAGGTTTCAATTACAGATTTAAAATCCTTTTCGTTTCTAGCTAAAGCCATATTTGCCTCTTTGCACTTTGACAGTTCAATAACCAAACTCTGATTGTGACTATGAACTGTTTCAGATTCATGTTTCAATTCAGCACATTCATGTTTCATATCAGCACAATCACTACATATGCTAGGAGTTTCAGATTTTACCTGACTTGTAGAAGCTGAAACATTAGCCATAAAGGTAGTCTGAGAAGAGAAAGATCCATCTTCAGTGAGAATCTTCTCCATTTCTTCTGATGTAGCATCAGCTTTCTTGACCAAGACATATTTCTGACATTTTACCTCCTCAGCATCATTCAACAAACTATCACCTTCAGAATCCATTCGTTCATTCACATCTGATTCTGAATCAGAACTGCCACTGTATCCCGAACTATCATGTAACAACCCTCGGTAAAACCGACACCCTCATAAAATTTCTGATACTCTAATATAGTTTATAATGTCCCAATATGTTTTATATTATACCCCGTATGTGAAAACCGAGCCCGAATTATATTATAACATATAAAATAAAATATAAAGTTTGAATATTGAGCTGAGGCGGGCCGCGTAGAACCCACCTCAACTCTTACACGGGCCGTATAAGGATAAGGTCTGACTTCGAGTGATTTCTTAAGTTAAGGCGGGCCACGTAAGATTACCTTAACTCTCACGCGGGCCGCGAGAGATCATGAAACGCGGATACACCCAGAAGCCGACACGTGTCGTTATCGTGGCGGTCTAGAGAATGACCGGGACAAGCTACTGAGTTGACCAGGAGTTGACGCGGGCCGCGTAAGGCTTCGCCTTACCTTACGCGGGCCGCCTGAAAGTCAGATTACACAACCATAAATAGCAGGCTTCGGATTTCACTTTCAATCGTTCATTCTTTCTTTCAATCTCGAAATTCTGTAGTAGAGACATAATATTTCGAGTATTATACCCCTAATTAGCGAGGTTCTGCTCTGTTGTAAGTATTATAACCCCGGTTTCATAATAGTTACACTGCCCGATTGATTTAGGGTTCCGTAACAACTGTCGTGGTTTTGCCCGACGTAGTTGTTGGAATACCGTCTCGGGGAGGGTATCATTTATATTCTTTAAAGGGTTATGATACTAACCAATATATATTTGTATAAATTATAGATTATATCCAAGAAACCCTCACACGAAGTCTAAGATAGCAATGTGAGTTGTTCCACTTTTTGTAAAGCTTTTTGTGAACTGTTTTACAAAACCTTACATATCTTTCCATGAGAATAACCGTATTGAGTATTTGTAAGAATACAATTATAGTGGGTATGTTGGGGGTTTTGTATACAAAATTTGTTACCACCTGGTCAAGGAGTAACATTTCCACAAGTTGAGTATGACAGTACCACTGATGTTAATTGGTATATCTTGGAAACAAATGTAATTGCGGATGTGCCCTCAATACTGTTCACTGTGACTTTTTATTTAAACTTGATTAAACTGGGATTCACTCACCAGTATTTCTTGCTGATAAAATGTTTTAAACACGTGTTTCAGGTAACTTAGTGTGAAGCCAATAAAAGCCAGCTGGACAGCACTGAAGGCTTGGAAAAGTGGCAATAAAGTTACCTAAAATAAAATAGATGTTTTTATTAAATAAAATAGGATTTATTCCTATGAAAACGTGTGTACTATGAACTTGGGTTTCATCCCATTTGTTTAATATTATAAAATATGTTGGTTTTACTCTGATAAACATTTCCTAACTACGGTCCTGATGTAAATTCCGCTGCAAGACTAAATGAAACTGATACCACCAAAACTCTGAGATCACGTCCGCCCGTTCCCGGGGATCAGGGATCGGGGGTTGTGACAGATGGTGGTATCAGAGCCTAGCCACTGGCTCAAGCCAAAGAAGTGTTCTGCTGACACTTAAATTTTGAATTCTGTGTTAGGAAATAACATATGTGATTATGTGTTTTATATTAATTGACTATTTGTTAGTCTACAGTATGGGTAAGCAAAGAATTACGGACATCTATCGTCAACTAGATAGTTCACCAAAAGATAAGGGAACCTCATTTCAACCAAATCCCTCAGGATACTCATTAGATATTGAGGAAGGAATATTTGTTCGTAAGGCACAGTCTAAGAAACCATTTACCTCTAAGAAGAGAAGTTGGATTATTAGAAAAAGTCGAGAGAAAATAAAGAAATCACAACAAAAAGAAGCAATAATTAATAAGGAAACCCAGGAAACAGGTAGTAACCCACCCTGGGAAAATGAATTAGATAGCCAATGGGAAAATCTCTACATGTTATCCACTACAGCAATAAATGTTAACTTATAGTTGAATCGTCAAACCAGTGCCAGCACTCATGCCACCTACGAGCTAGAAACTTTAAAAGAACTTTGTTCATTTGATAACAACTTAGTGAGAAGAAAGAGATAGAATAAACCTTACATAAAAAAATGCATGTTGAGCATAATACTCCTATAACATAGTTTGACTAAAATAAGTTACGGATGTATAACCAATAATATATTTCGAATTTCAGTTCTAGTTTGTAATAAATATATAAATCGCAATATTTCATTTTAATCAACCTGTTCGTATAATTGTACTAGATATTCGTTTATGATAAATAAACATTCGGATGAACAACAAAGTGAACCAAGAAAACTAGAATAAGACCTAGAAGTGCAAGAGAATTTTTAATGCTATGCCTTAATATGAAACTTTGAGATAAACCAATTGTTTGCATAAATAAAGTGTGATGGTTATTGGTATCCTGTGAGGATAATGACTAGAACAGTGCCTGTATGATAAATAAGCAATAACACTTGGCCACTGTTATTTCTTGTTTATTGATACTACTCGGTTCTAGAATATGATTCCTCATGAGAATACTAATTTCGTTGTTTCTTGATGTAAACCATAATAAATGATGCCTTTTTAAGATCATGATTTGAAATAAGTTTATGGGTGGAAAATACTATGATAATTACCTCTCCGGTAAAACTGGGCATGGTGCGATACACTCTCCAGCTTGTCCGGGTAAGATGTGGTTACCTCTCCGACAAAACTGGGTATGGTGATGTAGACTCTCCAGCTTGTCCGGGTGAGATGGGGTTACCTCTCCGGCAAGACCGGGTGAGATGGGGTATATGTTATGATGATAGAATTATCTAAATAATACCATGACCTGATATCTGACTCAGGAATTTGTTAAATACTTTGACCTTATGAATGGTCTGTATATTACAATATGTGAATTATATATACAAGGAAATCCAAAAGATCCTAATAATTGATAATGAGAAATAAATTACGAACAGAGGTGTCAATTATGAATTTAGATTTGTTAGAAATCTCTAGTGTGTAATAGACGCATAGTATATGAAAAGAGTATAGTCGCAATGATCGACGCTTTTGGAAAAAATGCATGTCATGTGATTAACTATAGTAAGATATTAATTGTGATATTAATATGGGATAAATGTTTAAAATTCAGATGGCCGACGAAGAAAATCAAGGAAATCTGAATAAAGATAACCAGAGTAACATTAACGTAGTTAATGATAATCCGAGTATCAATAACAATGGAAACCAAGTGGATAATAGTGCTATTCAATACATAGTGGCACAGGGAATTATAGATGCTATGCCATTTATTCTTCAAACTGTTAAGGATGCTGATAATAAAAGTAAACATAGCAGTAAGCGACCCGTTGAACCAGAAAACAGTGTAAACAATGGACCAGTATTTCAATTGCCTATTCCCAAAAGAAGAAGAACCATGCCTTATGGTTGTTCTTATAAAGAATTCTGGTCTTGTAAACCAATGGAATTCTCGGGCAATGAAGGGGCCATTGCAACCTTACGCTGGTTAGAGAAGACTGAGGCAGTCTTAAGGATAAGTAAGTGTGCTGAAGAAGACAAGATATTGTTTGCTTCTAATCTGTTTAAGAATGCAACATTAGAATGGTGGAACGCTATCCTCCAGACAAGAGGAAGTGATAAAACCTATAATATGGAATGGGAAGAATTTAAAGACAAGGTAGAAAGGAAGTTCTGCCCACCCAATGAAAAGGAACAGATAGCAAACAAGTTCCTCAACCTTAGGATGACTGGTGTAGATAGTAAAGGGTACACTACTACATTCTTTGAATATGCTAGGATAGTACCAACCCTTGCATCACCAGAACCGGTATTAATCTCCCGTTACATCTGGGGATTAATTGGAGAAATTAGACATGCAGTCAAGGCAACCAGACCCCAAACCATTGAAGAAGCCGTAGAACTAGCCAATACTTTGACTGATGAACTAGTTCGTACTAGAGAAGAAGATCAGAGGAGAAACCTAACCCAGAAGCTTACTCAAGAATTTCGTTCTGGGAATTTCAATCGTAGGAACGTAGATTCTACCTTTGCACCGTATTGCGGGATCTGCAAAAAGAAGCATTCTGGAAAATGCTCCACCCACTGCAATTTCTGCAAAGCACCAGGACACAATGAAGAGAACTGCAGGAGGAAATCCAGTAATGGATTGTGTTTTAACTGTGGAGAAAAAGGTCATATCAAGCCAAACTGTCCAAAACTGGCTCCAGCTACGAACAACAAGAATACTAAAAATGCTAGAGCATTTGTTCTAACGCCAGATGAAGCCAAGATGATTCCAGATGTCATCACTGGTACGTTTCTAGTTAATGATGTCTTTGCTCAAGTATTATTTGACTCTGGTGCGAACCAAAGTTTTATTAATACATCATTTTGCAAAATTATAAATCAGTCATTAACTAAACTACCACAAGAATGCTTAGTAGAGACAGCTAATGGAGAAATCATTAGGATTTCTGAAATCTTGTAGGGAGCAAGAATAGAAATTTTAAACCAAACATTTAGGGCAAACCTTTATCCAATGAATATAGCCGGATTTGATATTGTTTTAGGAATGGATTGGTTAATAGCCAATAAAGTCAGTATTTTATGTGATCAAAAGTCAATTCAAGTAAATTCATCTAAAGGTAAAACGATCACAATTAAAGAAAATAAGCCATCTAGATCCACAAAATTCATCTCTGTGATGAAAACTGCAAGTTCTATAAGAAAAGGTTCTATAGTGTATTTGATTTCTATAATCACTAACACTAAAGGAAAAGAACTAAAAGACATTCCAGTAGTATCTCAGTTTTCAGATGTCTTTCCAGAAGAATTACCAGGACTACCTCCAGACGGAAAAGTTAATTCACCTGCTACCAGGAACATCGCCAATTGCCAAAGCACCCAACCGTTTGGCACCCGCCGAAATGCATGAATTAAATTAGATGAATTGTTAGAGAAAGAAATTCATGTGGATCCAACGAAGATTGAGGCAATTACTAAATGGAAAACCCCTGAATCACCAACTGAAGTTAGAAGTTTCTTAGAATTAGCCGGTTATTATAAAAGAATTATTTGACATTTTTCTAGAATAACCATTCCCTTAACTAAGTTAACTTATAAATCTGTTAAGTTTGAATGGGGATTAAAATAAGAAGAATCCTTTAGAATTCTTACACTCATACTAGCATTACCAGAAGGAGCTGAAGACTTTATAGTCTATTGTGATGCTTCTAAATTAGGTTATATTGATGCAACGACAAAAGGTTATAGTTTACGCATCTAGACAACTTAAGAATCATGAAGAGAATTATTCAACTTATGATTTAGAATTAGGAGCTATAATTTTTGCTCTTAAATTTGGAGACATTACCTTTATGGTAATAAGTTTACCATATTCACCGATCATAAGAATTTAAGGTATATTTACCAACAAGAGGAGTTGAATATGAGGCAAAGACACTGGATAGAAATGCTTAGTGATTATGATTATGATATCTAGTATCATGAAGGAAAAGCGAATATAGTGGCAGATGCTTTAAGTAGCAAGTATCATAAAAAGCCAAGAAGGGTATGTTCTCTTAAATTAAATCTGCAAGTAGATTTAAATGATCAAATAAGAGGAGCACAAGAATCAGTAATCAATGATGATTCTGAGAAAATAAAAAGATATGCTAAAAAGAATTGGAACAAGGAATAGATGAAATTTGGAGATTTCATAAAAAAAAAAGAGAATATGGATACCTAAATTCGGAAACCTGCGTAATCGTATATTTGAAGAAGCCCATAAGTCTAAATATACGATGCATCCAGGAAGTGATAAAATGTACCAGGATTTAAGGGAAAATTTCTGGTGGATAGGAATGAAAAAGGACATAGCAGCCTATGTTTCTAAATGTTTAACTTGTTCACAAGTTAAAACTAAACACCAAAAACCCTCAGGTTTGTCACAGCAATTAGAAATGCCAGTGTAGAAGTGGGAATTGATAACAATGGATTTTGTTATTAAATTACCCAAAACTAAGAAAGGAAATGATACAATCTGGGTGATTGTAGATAAGCTAACCAAGTCAGCTCATTTTCTCCAAATGAAAAGAAATATCCGCATTTATTCCAGTAGATCTCGAGGACGAGCTCTAAATTAAGGTGGGGAGAATGTAACAACCCTCGGTAAAACCGACACCCTCATAAAATTTCTGATACTCTAATATAGTTTATAATGTCCCAATATGTTTTATATTATACCCCGTATGTGAAAACCGAGCCCGAATTATATTATAACATATAAAATAAAATATAAAGTTTGAATATTGAGCTGAGGCGGGCCGCGTAGAACCCACCTCAACTCTTACACGGGCCGTATAAGGATAAGGTCTGACTTCGAGTGATTTCTTAAGTTAAGGCGGGCCGCGTAAGATTACCTTAACTCTCACGCGGGCCGCGAGAGATCATGAAACGCGGATACACCCAGAAGCCGACACGTGTCGTTATCGTGGCGGTCTAGAGAATGACCGGGACAAGCTACTGAGTTGACCAGGAGTTGACGCGGGCTGCGTAAGGCTTCACCTTACCTTACGCGGGCCGCCTGAAAGTCAGATTACACAACCATAAATAGCAGGCTTCGGATTTCACTTTCAATCGTTCATTCTTTCTTTCAATCTCGAAATTCTGTAGTAGAGACATAATATTTCGGGTATTATACCCCTAATTAGCGAGGTTCTGCTCCGTTGTAAGTATTATAACCCCGGTTTCATAATAGTTACGCTGCCCGATTGATTTAGGGTTCCGTAACAACTGTCGTGGTTCTGCCCGACGTAGTTGTTGGAATACCGTCTCGGGGAGGGTATCATTTATATTCTTTAAAGGGTTATGATACTAACCAATATATATTTGTATAAATTATAGATTATATCCAAGAAACCCTCACGCGAAGTCTAAGATAGCAATGTGAGTTGATCCACTTTTTGTAAAGCTTTTTGTGAACTGTTTTACAAAACCTTACATATCTTTCCATGAGAATAACCGTATTGAGTATTTGTAAGAATACAATTATAGTGGGTATGTTGGGGTTTTGTATACAAAATTTGTTCCCACCTGGTCAAGGAGTAACATTTCCACAAGTTGAGTATGACAGTACCACTGATGTTAATTGGTATATCTTGGAAACAAATGTAATTGCGGATGTGCCCTCAATACTGTTCACTGTGACTTTTTATTTAAACTTGATTAAACTGGGATTCACTCACCAGTATTTCTTGCTGATAAAATGTTTTAAACACGTGTTTCAGGTAACTTAGTGTGAAGCCAATAAAAGCCAGCTGGACAGCACTGAAGGCTTGGAAAAGTGGCAATAAAGTTACCTAAAATAAAATAGATGTTTTTATTAAATAAAATAGGATTTATTCCTATGAAAACGTGTGTACTATGAACTTGGGTTTCATCCCATTTGTTTAATATTATAAAATATGGTGGTTTTACTCTGATAAACATTTCCTAACTACGGTCCTGATGTAAATTCCGCTGCAAGACTAAATAAAACTGATACCACCAAAACTCTGAGATCACGTCCGCCCGTTCCCAGGGATCAGGGATCGGGGGTTGTGACATATCATCATCTTCAGAGAATTCTTCTTTGTGCACATGCTTGATGTGACTGATGATCTTCGCATAACATGCAGTTCCTCCTCCCAACTGTACGGACCAATCACATCCCTCATCGGCTTGTACCACTAATGCTCGATTGGTATTAGATGGCCCTGACTGGTTTGTTTGGTTGTTATCAGCTACTATCCTTCTTTCGTTGTTAGCTTGATTTGAAGTACTTGTTTGATTTTGGAAGGGATTTTGGTTTCCTTGTTTGCTCGGTCGCGTGCATTCACGTTTGAAGTGACCCTTCTCACTGTAATTGAAGCACGTCACGGCATCCTTATCAAAACCGTACTTCGTATCCCGCTTGCTTTCCAGGCTAGTATTCCCGGTTCTCCTCATATAATCCTTCGCTCGTCTAACCGCGCTCGCAAACGCCCACTTGATATCCATTAACTCCATTTCGTCCCTGTCTATCTGCTGATAGTCTTCGTTTGTCAAATTAATGTTGCCAATTTGACTTGCGACTAGTCCGCAGTAGGCATTAACCATGGTGTTAAGAAGTTCCATAGTTTCCCTTGCAGTCTCCACATTGACTTTGGATAAGTTTGCTTGTGGTTGTTGGGTTTGAGGTTGTGGTTGGGCTTGTGATGGTGTTGGAATATAAGCATTTGTATCAAATTGAGGTTGAGTGGGAGGAGCTTGTGGTGGAGGTTGGGGTTTAGGTAGCCACGCACTTGCATCGAATTGAGGTTTTGAGAAAGCATGAGCTTGAGCAATCATATGCGCTGGAGGATGATAGGCACTCGGATCGAAAACTTGAGGTGGAGCTGATTGTGGAAATGGAAAAGAGCTTGTATTGGACATAAACGCCGTCTGTAGTTTTGGTTGCTGAGCTGAACTAGAACTAGCTAAAGAGTTAAAACCTGCAAGGTACATTTCGGTATTCTGAGGAACAGGAATTCGTTTAGCTTTTCGGATTTCTTCATCATTCTTGTGCTCCAACTTCTGAATAAATTCATAGATACTGACAGTATCTAAAACGCCTGTATGCTTTAAAAGCTCAATGAATGGGCTCCACTTTGGAGGTAGAGCATCAGCAAACCGTGCAACCATTTCCTGTTGAGTTGCAAGAACAGTATAAGAATACATTTCACTAATCAAATGATAAAAACGAGTAGTCATATCATTTAGGGTTTCATTCTCCAAGAATTGAAATGATTCAAACTCTTTCTTCAATAGATCATGGCGTGTCTTTCTAGTAGCAGCATTCCCTTCTCCTCTCGTTACCAAGGCATCCCATAAAGCTTTTGTGCTAGTACAGTAGCTGAACTGGTGATAGTTATCTTTGTGGAGTGCTTGTGTGAGAATAGCAAATGCCTTCTTCTCAAGATCGTATGCCTTCTTGTCGGTTTCTTGCATATTCATAAAGGTTGTGGCTTCTCATCTTGAAAAGCTTTAAGACCTGCAATAGTTGGATAAATTATGTCAATCAAATAATCAGAACTAGAATAACTCTGTAACAACCGTCTGATTCTTTCATTCTCTATCTTTTCTGTCTCCAACTCTTGCTTCCACTTTGCACTTTCTTCAATGTAATAATTGATAGCTTTCTGCTTTGACATCATTACAGCATTCATCATTATCAACGCATCTTCTCTTTCAGAATTTGTCTTCTGAAGACCATTCACTGTTCTGTTCAAAACTTCATACGATTCTTTCACATAATTGAGATCGAACAGTAATTTTTCTTTCATCTTATCTTGCTCACTTAACTTTTCATCTTTCTCTTCACACTGTTTGCAAGATTTCAAACACTTTAGACACGGTTTAATCACCTCAATGATTTTTTCAATTTCTACTATTTTTTCAACTTCAACCACTTTTTCTGATTCAACTATCTTCTCAGCGATTTTAACTTCTTCACTTTGTTCAGATTTCTCTTTTTGAGCAACGCTTTCACATTTCATCTTCCTCTGTTCTTTTGCTGCTCGTCTTTCCTTCAGCTTCTCCAATCTATCTGCAAAATAAAATTGAAAACTTTCAGGAGATAACATAGATTTTCCAATATTTATTTGTGTCTCCTCTTCATCATCACTGTCATCAGATGATGATTGATCAAAAAATGGCTCTTGAATGATTTGAGCAGTGAGAGCTACCACTTTGGAATCAGGTGGAATGTATTTGTCCCAACTGAAACCTTCTGCCACTATTTCATCATCTTGATCGGTTATACCAAAATAAGCGTTCTTATTTGCTTCTTCGATTATTTTAGCATGTGCAGTTTGTGGTTCTTTTTGTTGATACGGTTGATGAGCAACTTGTTGATAAATAGCTTTCCGATAGTAATCATTGCCACCAAATGGATTATGTGCTCCACTTGCTTCTCGATTTTTACATTCTCTCTTGAAATGACCTTTCTCCCTGCATCGAAAACAAGTAACTTTAGATTTATCAAAACCCAAAAGTAGAAACATTTGCATCCCTAAAATCATCTCTTCCTGTAATCATCTTAACCTTTTCAGCTCTCCTCAAAACACTAGCTAAACACCATTTAATGTCCATAAGCTCCATCTCTTCTGCATCTATCTGATCGTAATCCTCTTTCGTCAGCATGGGATTTCTGATCCTTCCAGCAACCAATCCTTCATATGATTCCAACACAGTAGCAAGTAACGACATATGATTTTTTACGACCTCTTCAGAGAAATTTTGACCATTCTTAAGATGCAACGCGATGTTGCAATTTAACACTTGACCATTACTGTTGTTTGAACTTTGAATCTTATGACTTGAAGTTGAACTCTTTGGATTCACATTTGGGTACGAAGAAAATCCACTGCTGCTGCTTGAATTTTGATTAACAGATTCAGATGAGTTTTCAGCACTGAAAGCAGTTTGGACTTTCGGACTAGTTTCAATCTCTTGAACACTTCCTTTGTAATACATTTTAATATCTTGTTGACCACTCGGACTGTTCATTCTTGCAATCTTTTGCTGTTCCAGATCTTGACCCTCAATCTTTTCAATGAACTGGGAAATAGTCAACTTGTCATATTCTCCAGTATTCTTTAAAATCATCAAGTATGTACCCCACTCTTTTTGAGGTAATGCATCAACTAACTTATCAACCCATTCTTCTTGATCTTTGACAATTTCTAACAAAGACATAGATCGCACTAAGTGGCAATATCTTTCAATCAACTTCTTTGATGATTCGCCCGGCAAGATTGAAAACAAATCAAACTCTTTCTTTAGCAATGCTTTCTTGCTCCTGATCATCTTTTCACTTCCCTCAAACTTAATTCGAAGCACATCCCATATCGATCATGAAGTATTGTCGTGCTGAAGCAATATGAAGATGTCTTCTTTTATAACTTGCTGTAACAGACTCATCATCATCTTTTCTGCTTTGTACATATCTCGTTCTTTATCATTCAGTTCATAAATAGTTTTAATAACTCCCAAATCAGAACGAGGTTTAACATATTTCTTTTCGATACATTCCCAAAACCTCAAATGATTAGCTTGAACCCAGTTTTCGAAACGGTCTTTCCAACCATAATACTCTTCAATTCCCATTAGCTTCGGGGGTTTTTGTAAAGTTACAGTTTCATTTTCCATGTTCATGCTTTGAGCTATGGCAGCTGGAGTAGTCGGGGCTGTAGCAAACGCGTTATAGAATTCCTCTTCCATGATTCGGTAACAAGTTTTTCAAAACAGACACTTTCAAACGAAATTCCTCAAGCGAAATAATCTCCTAAAGCGAAATGACCTGCAATACAGTTTCAAACGAAATTCCAACACAGACGAAAACAAAATTTTCAAATGAAATAGTGATTTCGTTCGAACAAACCAGACGAAATATGATTTCGTGCGAAATTAACTTGGATTCAAACGAAAACAGCCTCTTTGAAACGAAATCTGATTTTGTGTGAAATCAAACAGTAATTTCAAACGAAATTAATCACAAAATGTAATTTCGTGCGAAATTAAGAGGCTATTCCGTGCGAAATACTGCTGATGTCATCATCTCGAGCTGATTTTGTCAAAATTGATCAAGTTTTTGTCCAATTTTAAATATGAAACTTTCAAGGGTATGTTAAAACATTGTTTCGCATATAATGTGTGAAATTCAAACCATTTTAACCATAAAATCTTGCTCAATTTTGAAAAGAAGGTGTAGAGGTTAGAAAATTTGATGAAATCAAGCTGAATTCGGTAGAACTCCTCCTCCTGAGCTCTGATACCACTTGTAGGATCGTTTTCATGACCGAAACGAGTCGTTCAGAGGCGTTCTACTCAATACGAAAGGCGGAAACAGACGTATTGAGTTCGATTCAGCTAGATATTCACTTTAACTGTCTTTTTGATTGATTTGACAAAGATTTACAGCACGTTGACACTTCAGCAGTACTTCGGCTCTGGAACTCTTCTAAACGAAATCACAAGGCACCTATTTATAGGCTAGCTAATTTCGCACGGAATGGCTCATGCGAAATCACATTCACACGAAATTACTATTTCGTGCGAAATTACCAAGTAATTTCGTGTGAAATCACTAGCTAATTTCGTGCGAAATTACACTCTGTTATTTTGTGCAAAATTGCCTTCTAACCTATTTTTGACAGTTTCCTCGTATAACGTGCCCTGATCTATCTATACACATACAAGACTCGATACAAGACGAAGTCGACAGGCGTATGCACCAACAGGTAGGTTTAAGCAGAACGGGTTCTAAATAAAACAAGTTTTGGTCAAAACATGCCATTTAAAAAAGGGTTAATGGATTTAAACACCCCCAACTATTGCCATTTGGCTAATGGCACTCTGAACTTTCACTTTGACTCAGACCACTCCCAACTTAACACATCGATTGTCATGGCACCCCCTCGTTAAATATTCTCTAACCATGTTAGTAAAATGAGCATATGTGGCAATTTTATCTGATGTGGCATGTCCTGCGTGTCATACATGAGCTTATGTGGAACACTAATGATTCGATGAAGTTTATAATCCCCAAATTACATAACACTTCACTCAAACCAAGATAATTACATATCAGAAGCTCTCAAGTTCATCAATGGCGATCAAACCCTAATCTGATTGAGGTACATTTTCTGTCAAAAATTTCTGGTATTGTTCACTGATTGCACTGATGGAGGTTATCGATGTGATGCTATGGTATGGTGGAACATTGGATTTTAGTTTTGATCAACCTCAATATATTGGAGGTCAATCTAAGTTGATACGCTTGGATGTTGATCACAATGCATACTTTGAGTTGTTAGAGTATGCAATGGATTCTGGGTGTTATAATAGTAGGGATTTTTACATGTATGGATTAAATGCTGATACTGGTGAATTCAAGATTTTTGGGGATGATAATGATGTTATGGAGATTGCATTAAAGGCTCGAACATGGTCTGAACCATTCATGGAGGTATTTATTCAAGTCTGTCCAATTACCCATAAACAAGAAGTCCAATTCATGCCCCAGCCCAGTAAACCCAAAGCCCAATCTTATTCACCACCCAGTAAACCACAAGCCCAATCCAGTTCCCAACCCATTAAACGAAGAGGCCGACCCAAAAAACTTGTAACCCAGTCCAAAAAGAAAGTAGTCCATGTCAGTAGTGTGAGTAGGGCATCTGACAAAAGTGGTAACACTCCTGTACTTGAAGTCTCTAGATCTGGATCCACTGCCTCAGGAAAGGAGGTTGTTGCTGATAAACCAGTTGGTTTGAATAATCAGCCTAGTGTACAAGAGGCTACATAGGCATTTGATTTGGATGAGGAGTCTATTGTTCAAGAGGGTGTATCGAAAGAAACAGATGGTTTGCAAAAGAAGCCTATTGGAGAAGAGGTTTTAGTGGAAGAAGGGAGTGGTTTTGATAAGCAACATAGTGTACAAGAGTGTGCAGATGAAGATGACAGTGAAGACAGTGACTATAAAGCTGACTTAAATGGGACAAAAGAGTCAAGTTCAGATGAAGATGATGGTTTTCTTGAGGATGGTAATGAAGATGAGGTTCATGATGAAATAGCTTTCTCAGATTCAGACAGAGAAGATGCTGAATGGAGACAGTCACAAGATGCCATTAAACGAGCTAATAAGGATGAACTTGAAGCTAAAAAGAAGTTAGTTGAACAGTGTACTAAACCTTATGAAAAAGAAGGTAAGTTGAGTGAGTCTAATGATGCAGGGTGTGCACATGTAGAGGGATGCAGTAGTTACAAGGAATCTGGTGGTGATGTTGCTACTCCTGGTGAGAGTGAGGATGATGGTATAAGAGGTAAGAAGTACAAAGAAACTGCTCCAAGTGTAAATGAACACACCAACTGGAAAAATTTTACATGGAAAGTTGGAATACGATTTGCATCAAGGGATCGTTTTAAGGAGGCAGTGAGAAGATATGATGTGACTAACGGCAGGAATCTGATCATTGCAAAGAGTGATAATAAAGAAGAAGGTCGTTTAGTTGTGAAGTGTGTACCAGGGTGTCCCTTCTATCTATATTGTTCACTAAACAAAGCCAAAGAGTGTTACATGATTAAAAGTGTGAAGAACAAACACAACTGCCAGAGAAACATGATCAAGAATAGACAGCTAACTGCCAAGTTCTTAGGGGATGAGTTCCTTCCTTTGTTCAAGGCCAAGCCAAATTGGTCTGCTAAGGAGATTCAAGCAGCAGTTAAACAGAAGTTTAAGGTAATTATTACTAAGTGGTTAGCTTACAAGGCTAAATCAAGTGCACACAAGAAGCTTCATGGTTCAATGAGAGATCATTACAGTAAAATTGGTTCTTACCTGGAAGTTCTAAAGAAAGCAAATCCATCATCAACCTTTAGGTTAGAAACTGCTCCACCAGGTTTCATTAATCTAGATCCAGAGGCCACATGTGAAACATTCTTTAGACTGTTTGTTTGTTTTGATGGAGTCAAAAAGGGATTTTTAGCAGGATGCAGGATGGTATTGTGCTTAGATGGGTGTTTTCTTAAAACATTCCTTGGAAGGATGTTGTTAACAGCTGTGGGAAGGGATGGTAATGACCAAATGTTTCCTTTGGCATGGGCAGTAGTTGAAGGGGAAAATAATGAGAGTTGGGAATGATTTATGGATGAGCTTAGGCAATGTTTGGGAGTAATTGATGATGGTGAATCATGGACATTTATATCTAACCAGTAAAAGGTAGATCTCCCTAACCAATAATTTGCTTATTCATCACTTATCTGTGACACTGTTGTATTGCTTTGGCAGGGTCTGTTGAATGTTGTTGCAATGGTATGGCCAAAGGCAGAGCATAGAAACTATGCAAGACACATCTATGCTAACTGGCACAAAACATACAAAGATGAGGAGTTGAATGAGCTATTTTGGAAATCAACTAGGGCCTATTGTGAAGCTGATTACTTGCAAGCCATTGAAGAGATGAGGACCATAAACCCTGATGCAGTAGAGGCCTTACTGAAGCAAAATCCTAATTAGTTCAACAGGTGCTATTTGAACACTCACACAAAATGTGATGTTATAGTAAACAACATGGCAGAAACTTTTAATGGCTTTATCATCAATGCAAGGTCAAAACACATTATACACATGTTAGAGGACATAAGGATTCAGGTCATGAGTAGGCTGGTTACTAAAAGAACAGAAATGAGTGCCAGGGATGTTGTTATATGCCCTAAAATCCAAGAAAAGTTTGATTTTTCAAAACAGGCTGCATATAGATGTGAGGTGTATCCCTCATCATACCACGTGTTTCAAGTCATGGATTTTGATGATGTTTCGGTTGATCTAGATAATAGAACATGCACATGTAGGAAATGGGATTTGAGGGGGTATCCATGTAAACATGTTTGTGCAGTAGCTGGGTTTTTACATAAAAATGCAGAAGAGTATGTTGATGTGTGTTACTACAAAGACACATACATGAAGGCTTATGAATTCTCAATCCCTCCAATACCTAGTGAAAGGTATTGGCCCAAGATTCACCACCCTATGGATCCACCACCAATAAGATCTCAACCTGGGAGGCCTAAGAAGAATAGAAAGAGGGATCCTCATGAGGATCCAAAGAGACCAGGGAATATTACCAAGCATGGGGTGATAATGACTTGTGATAATTGTGGGGGTAGAGGTCACAACAAGAGAAAATGTACTGAAGTGGGAAATCAGCAATCTACTGCAGGTGAATGACTTGTTTTAGTGACAGTTGTATGTGTATATTGTAGGCTTTAACTCCTTTTGATTTTTATATTGTAGGGTCTGCTAAAAAGAGACAAAGGGGACCCAAAAAGTCAAGCCAGAAGTCAACTCAGCAATCTGCTCCAGTAGCTTCACAAGGAACAACTCAGCCATCTACCCAGGAGGGAAGCAAAATTTCAAGCCAGAAGTCAACTAAAAAGTCAACTGTCAAATGGAAAAGGAACATATAAGGCAGCAATTAAAAAGTCATAGTTTGACTTTTTTGTGATAACTGGACATGTTTGACTTTTTTGTGGTCTTTATGACCTTTTTGTGCTGTTGGCTGTTTGGACAACTTTAAGTGATGTAATAACTCTCTAGGATAACTTGTGGTGATGTTAAAACTCTTTAGGATAACTTTTGGTGATGTTATAAGTGTTGGTTATGTAATGGTATAGGTCTTGGTTATGGTCATTATGCATTAAACTGATTGGTCATTATACTATGCAGTTTTGGTCATTACACATTGTAGATTTGGTCATTACAGTTTGGACAAATGGAGTTTTGACCATTGATTGGTCAAGAGACACAAATTTGGTCATTAGAGACTATATGTGTTTGGAGTTTGGACACTTGTAGTTTTGTGCACTACAGTTTGGAGATATGGTCATTACACATTGATTGGTCAAACTACAAGTTTTGGTAATTTAGGCCTGTATGTCCAATTTTGGTCATAAGACATTCCACTTTTGGTCATTACTCATTGAACCTTTTGGTCATTATGCATTGCAGATGTGCAACTATGCCTGTATGTCCAGTTTTGGTCATAAGACATTCCACTTTTGGTCATTACTCATTGAACTTTTGGTCATTATGCATTGCAGATGTGCAACTATATGTGCAGACCCATTATGCATTACAGTTTTGGACATATGCAGTCATCATCATTACAGATGTGCAGCTATATGTGCAGACCATTTAGAGGTATGTTTCTTGTTATATAATGACTTTTGACATTTGTTGGTCAAAATACAGTTTGGATATGTTGACTAATCTGGTAATATCAATACATGTGCAGATATATACAATCAAGGACTAGGATTTTGCATTAAATTTCATCAAAAGTGTACAATTACAACAAGAACACAGTTCATACTACCTAAACATATACAACACTATGCTAATGGCAATAAACAAGGTTAACACATATTGCTTGTTCCATTTTGACTCTGTTCCAGATATATTTGCTTTCAACCACCTATTCTCTTCTATTAAGAGCTTATTCTGTAAGACTATGTTTTCATATTTCAGGTCTTCAGCACTGAACCTACCTTGGGATGCATGTTGGTTGAACATTTTGTCGACATCTTCTTTCCATAAGAAGAACTTGCAGTCTGATCTCTGCAAAAGCCAACAACACTGCAGTTAACAATCAATTCAATTCAAGCAAAATACTTGGAGTTAAAGTGGAACATACCGGCCAATGAGAGCATCCATAAAATTGTTGACCTTGCCGCACACTTTTCCGTCCAACAACTCGAATAACTGCTACAACGTCGTGATGGCAATACACATTACCCTCCAAATCAACCTTAAACAATTTAGGGTTTTTGAATACTGTGGATGAAGACGTAGATGAGGAGCTCATTTTGATTCAAGATTAAGGCTTCTTCTTCAGGGAAATCGGCCGGATCGTATGATGTTTCAGTTGCTCCAAGGTGGGTCTGATGTTATGATTTAGGATTAGGGTTTTTGAAATGAGCTCTTGCTAGGGATTGTTAAAGAAGATGAATGAGAGTATAATTGACACGTAGGGAAATGCCACATCAGATAAAATTGCCACATAGGCTCAATTTACTAACCTGGTTAGTGAATATTTAACGAGGGGGTGTCATGACAATCGATGTGTTAAGTTTGGAGTGGTCTGAGACAAAGTGAAAGTTGAGAGTGCCATCGGCCAAATGACAATAGTTGGTGGTGTTTAAATCCATTAACCCTTTAAAAAACATCAATTTAGTTCTAGTCAAAATTGGTTATGGCTATAATGGACTTAGGCTGAAATAAGTCATGTTGTCGACTACCACTTGATAGACGTTACGCCGTTACAAGAGCCGAGACTTTCTTACGTAATGCACAGTGCAACGTAAACCTGTGTTCGCTCGGATTCAAACTTGTAACTTTCAAAAGAGACCCGGTTATTATCTTTTTTTGTGTTTACTACTCCACCAAATGATATATTGATAATATTCTTTTTGAATAAATCTTGCCGCGCGTATATTTCCCGAAAATTTTAAAACCACTCACCGTTTTCAATACACTAAGCAGAATCTGCCACGTCATCGATCCGCGTGACCCATAACGTAATCTCAATCGTTCATAATTTAGTAATTTCCCATTAACGGCTACGATTTACAATAGCTCACCCACTACCCCACTATATATACATACACCAAAACCCCATATCCCCTCATTCACACACCATCTTCATCTCTTCACAAATCACAGGTAAACCTCAATTCCATTTGTTAGCAGTTCGATTAACTTAAATCTATTAGATTCCTGAAATATCTAATAAGAATCGATTTTTTGTTACAGGTAATTTGAAGAAATTTGAGAATGTCGGGACGTGGAAAGGGAGGAAAGGGATTGGGGAAAGGAGGAGCAAAACGACACCGTAAAGTTCTCCGTGACAACATTCAGGGAATCACGAAGCCTGCGATTCGGCGTTTGGCGAGAAGAGGTGGAGTGAAGCGAATCAGCGGGTTGATCTACGAGGAAACTCGTGGAGTGTTGAAGATCTTTTTGGAAAATGTGATTAGAGATGCGGTTACTTATACGGAGCATGCTCGTAGGAAGACTGTGACTGCTATGGATGTGGTGTATGCGTTGAAGAGACAAGGTCGTACTCTGTATGGGTTTGGGGGTTAGGGTTTTGAGTTTGGGAAGTCTTGACGGGTCGGGTTCTATCGGGTCGAAAATTAGATAGTTGCGGGGTGTTAGGTTAGTGATTGCTAGTTGTTGAAATCGTATGTAGTTAATATTGTGGTTATGTTTTCTGTTATGAAGTAATGAAGTGGTTTTTTTTGTTGTTTACGACTTTCATTTTTGGCTTTTATTAAGGTAGTGTGATTGTTTATCCTATATTTCACCAATGGTTTTGATGAATTATTTTTACTAGGGGGATATACTGTGCTTTGCGACGGGTTTTGGTCGATATCAGTTTTGTACTGTTACGATACTTACATTGCTACTGTTGTCTAGAGTCTAGACACCATTAGGCTACTCGGTATCGTCCTGTCCTCTACCCGGCGCTGCCACCGTGTCATCGTCCCTCCACGCCGCCCCCCTCCGTCCCCCTTCCGTCCCGTCCTCTTCGTCCTCTGTTCGCCGTTTGCGACGGAGCAAATAGGTGGGCCCCCCTTGGCGACGCCTGTCCTCCCACGCCTCCCCCCACCGTCTTCATCCCGTCACCCTCTTCATGCCGTCACGATACCGAGTAGCCTTAGTTTGCTTTGACACGGTACTCAATCTAAGTGGATGTGAACACATGATTTACATTGATCGAAAAGTTAATTTACTTTGCAATAAACATATATTAGTATCAATTTTTATAATAGAAATAATTGTACCGATTTTTGTTTGGTCAAAGTCGCTTTAGTTCATCACGATTATATAAAAAGATACAGATTTTATCTTTCGCTAGTTTTTCGTTTTACATTTCGTTCTAAATTATACGAGTTAACATGCCATAACGTACGTGTGAAGCTCAACGTATTTTCGTCAAATTTTTCCGTTTGACAGGCTTGCAACGCGTCTATTTCCCCAATTGACGGATCCGTCACAACGCGCGTGTCGTAGGTCGACTTATTTATTTTTTTCTACGTTTATCTTTCATTCTAATTTATTCGCATTAACACATCACAACGGGCGTGCGTGGTTCAAAAATTTTATGTCTGCTTTTTGTCCAGTATTATTTTTTCCTTTTTTATATATTTTAGTTTTACTAGTTTTTACGATGTTGGTGGTCGCTAGCAGTGATTTGACATTGGTGCTACTTGGCACGGTTACAAAATGTTTTCTAGAAACGAGTCAGATCAAATATTTATGTGCATATTTTTATGTGTGTTTTGCTATAAATTCGAGGTAGTCTACGTTTCAACATAAATTATTTTGGAAAACGGCTCAGGTCAAATACAATTTGTTTTTGTGCTTTTTTATGTATGTGAACATGCGTTTCCGGATCGATTTTGTAATCCTGATGACTACGTAAATCATGTATCACGTGCGGAATCCGTGTACGTGAGTGGATTAGACACAAGATTGTAATTATAATATGCTTTCTATTGATACGATGACAGTTTACAACCACGAAAGCAATTTGGCAGAGTTTTGTCTCTCACAGCCAAAGTTGTTGCAAATGAAATGTTCAAGACCCTATTTATAGTGCAAGTCCATCAACTCTAACTTACAAACCCTTAGCAAGGATGGACCTTGGCAAGGATGAACATGTTAGCACATATGGACTCCTTAGCACAAATGTACTTTTATCTAAGAACCGACATTTAATCAAGGATGGACTCCTTAACGAAGTTTGTTCCTTAACTAAATATCTACATGTCTTAACCTTGACTTGACCATTTCTCAGCTACGAAACGTGATTGACGGAAGCGATAGACATACTGCACTCACAATATGTTTCGTAAATTTTGTTTCGAACCGAGTGGAGTCATATTTTACTTTTTTTTTAAAATGTCTAATTAATCCCATTTGATTACATGTGTTGGTTTTTCCTTTATACCCGCTAATTATTTCCATATATGAGTCGGGTCACATATAATACGTTTTGATCGAACAGTATAAACTCGATTTACTTTACGTTTTGATCCAATCGCAATGCTTATATAGGTCACACCGAGCACAATCAGATAGGTCGAAACATGCGTTTTATATGATTAACGCATAACATAACATTTAGACTAATTCATTCTATATTTGCGGTGTGCGCGCGTTCGCAACGCGCGCGGGTGTTATTGCTAGTTTCTTTTATATAATAACGGGGGTTTGACAAATAAAGGGATCAATATTTAATGCATTTTATATATCTCTCATTCATATGTTTTATTTATGCCACATGGGTGGATGTGATTTGTTTGTGAGTCACTGATAAAGCAACTTTGTAACGCCCAGCGTCCCAAAACCTTAGACACTTGGCATGATCAATCCCGGAACAACTATAAATTTGTTGATCCTAGTCCTTGTGGTTATGTAATGTTGATATTTGATACTTTAATCTAGATGCTTGATTCTTGAAACATAAACTATGAGACTTGATACAGGTACTAGACTCTTGATGCTTGACCCATGATGCTTAATCTAGATACTTGAATCTTCATGACTAAACTAGATACTTGATCCTTTATACTATGAAAACTAGATTCTTATTGTTGATACTTGGACTCTTGATACTTAGACACTTGATTCTTGAGCAACGCTGACTCTTGACCCTTGAAACTTAAACTGGTGCTTGACTCCTTAGACTCGTGAAGCTTGATTCTTGGTTTAACGAGAGACTGGAGCCTTGGCACTGGCGGAATCTATGAAACCGTGAGACTTCGGTGCTTATGATGTAATCTAATAAAATACTTTACATAATCTATACGCAATGCAACGCCTATCATTACACGAAAAACGAATCAGAAATGGAACGCGAAAGGATGGGTTGGCCAGAGTGGCCGACCGATCGGATGACCAGCCGATCGGATGACCAGCCGATCGGACGACACCCCAGCCGAACCACCTTCCTTCCTTCTCTCCTTCACCTATAAATAGGCTATCACATCACCATTCCAAGTGATGTGACAGCTCTGACCGAACCAGACGCACGCGCTCACAAATCTCTCATTTTCTTGCTAATTTCTGTACGTTTCAAGCTAAATTCTTGTACTTTCTTGATCTACACTTCATCCTCTACGTGATTCACCTTTGAAATCACACTTTTCACCGTGAAATCTCTCAGATCTTAGATCTTAAGGATGACATCAACACGGTGGTTTGTACAAACTACTATATGAGGTCATTCTTGGTAAGATCTAGCAGAGATCCAAGGGATTCCATGTAATTATCACCTAATCTAAGCTAAATCTAAGTATTTTCATAATAAAAACTTAGGTTCTTCACCTTTTCTTCAAATTTCTGTTTTACTTCGGTGATAAACGTGACTAAACGGACTGTAGACTTGATCGATGGTCTAGAGTTAGTTTAGGAAACGGGATGTTCACTGATTAAGACGATCACGGAATGGATTCTGGCATAAACCCGTCGCTAACAGGCAGCTGTTTGATTTGGGGTGGTTCCCGACCGATCAGAACGGCTGTTAAACGATAAGTTACTATTGCCTCAGTACGTGCCGTGACGTCACCAATACTTTTCAAACTTAGAAATTTTAACGAAAATTAGTAAACAAGAAACAACAGGCCAGCCGATCGGATTGCCATCCGATCGGACAGCCTTACTCAACACTAGGCCAGCCGATCGGACAACCGTCCGATCGGTCAGCCATCCTTCACATTAGGCCAGCCGTTCGGACATCCGTCCGATCGGTCAGCCATCTTTCACACAAAGCCAGCCGATCGGACAGCAGTCCGATCGGGCGGCCATTATCCACCTTAGGCCAGTCAATCGGACGACAATCCGATCGGACAGCCCCACTACTCTATTGCACCAAGTGGCAACCCGATCGGATGGTCATCCGATCGGGCAGCCATTATCAAGTATACACTACATGGGTCATCCGATCGGACAGTCGTCCGATCGGACAACCATCCGACCTAGTGACCTGCTAAACACTTTATTCAATCTTGATACTTCGCCCGACCCTTATCCTATTTTAATCTAATCAGGCTAACCTCAAAAGAGCTCCCTTTGATCCAATAACAGTTGTGACTGTTAAGCAATCACTGTGAGTATACTCGATCCCCTTTTACTTTAAACTTTTGGGGTGTGACATGTATTCTATGAAACTTAAACTTGAGTCTTTGGAAACTTTTACTCTATCCTATGTGTTCGTGAAACTTGTGATTCTAGATTCTTGACTCTTTGTGCTATGTGACGTTTAATCCGGAGTGTGTAGTTCCGCCTTAACAATAGTAGCGCTATAGGGGGTGCACCTCTCCCATTATTCTTCGGGGGTATTGTTAGGAGGTTTCTAGTTTACCTTTAGTCTTGGGTAGACACTAAAGCACCGGGATACTTGGGCTATCACTACGTGGACTGCGACACTAGCACGGCTGTAAAGTATTTTATTGCTTACGCTATGGATATGAGTTGCTTAATCTATTATGCTAAGTATCAAACTTGTATACTCGCCAATATTTTTGTATTGATATTTTAATACATGTTGCAGGTTGATAGGTAGCGATGGATCATGGAAATCAAGCTAGGGGAATGCCTAGAAACGTCACCTAGTGAACTTAGTGACTTATTGAATAATTTGAACAATCTTTGTTATGTTTTGTACTTGACGTTGATGTTGGGATTGTTTAGACAAATTTATGTATGAAATCTATTAATCTCTATCGTCGTATTAGTGTTATGGAATTCTCATGAGCAATCTGAACGCTTAGTGCTCGCACCCCGATGTTTCCGCCATCGGTTGGGGTGTGACAAACTTAGTCTCTATTAGTGTACTATTTTCCAGGTGATTGCTTGTTTATCTGAAAAACTGGAACGGCCTTGAACATTTGAATTTAAACTATCTGTATCTTTTAATTTTTATATAATAAAAGAGTAAACTGCCATTTTAGTCCGTGAGGTTTGACTAAAGTTGCCACTTTAGTTCAAATAGTTTTTTTCTTGCCATTTTAGTCTAAATGGTTTTGTTTTCTGCCATTTTACTCCCTGACTTTTGAATTTAACCACCCACCATTTCCACCACCACCGGCCACTTTTTCGTCACCCACGTCATCAACCAACACCACCACCATCATCGTAAAACCAACAGCCACCACCATCATCTTCACTGTAAACCGGCACAACACCATTCCTCCTGCAAAAAAAAAAAAAAGAAAGCAAAATGTGGTTTGACCGTTCACCTAAGTTAACTAACTTTTTTGAATAGAGTTAGTGGGTTGGATGAAAATAACAAATAATGACAAAAGTCAAGGACTAAAATGGCAGAAAACAAAACTATTTGGACTAAAATGGCAAGAAAACAAACTATTTAGACTAAAGTGGCAATTTTGGTCAAACCCAGGGACTAAAATGGCAATTTACTCATCTATCTCTATTATTAAAGCAAAATAACTTTGCCACATCACCTGCTGATGTGGCATTGCTATTTAACTAGATAATTAAGTTTTGAGCGACAATCTTCTTTTCTCTCCATTCTTCTTCAATTTCATATAAGCGGCAAAAGGTTTTCTCAATTCTCATTCAATCAATTTTGTAACCGCTAATGTGCTCTTTAAACCACCTATTAACGTTCTTCAATATGGAAACCTAATCTCTTCTCAATCAATTCCAATCATCTCCAAAATAATGAATTCGTTCCCATTATCAATTACTAGTGGGAATGCCCGCGCTTTGCGGCCGGTGTCACTTTTTTATCGCCACGTAATGTGGTTTGAGTCTATGGTATATAGCGTTTTTGTAATGGTAACTTGTGAGGTAGGGAGCAAGAACGTAGTAGTAGTGTGTAACTTATATATATAGGCATACAAGTTTTTTTTTTTTACAAATATTCTCTTTTCCACCCGTGCCATTCGGGGGAAAAATGTATGTTGTAAAAATAACTTTTTAACTTTCAATACAACCTTTTCTACAATTATGTATCTGGACTCACGGCTTGGTCAACGCTTTTATCCTATCGACTCCATCTTATGCAAGTGCCCATTACTTTTACTTTGACTGTTAGTTTTCTTTTATTTGATTATTTATGTAAATTACACATATAACCATGACAGTTACGTAACCATAAAATCCTGTTGTAAAAAACATTGTTAAACCATTACTTTATCTTGGTTATAATTCGACTCACTAGTATTGTAATTCAACATTTTAAGGATTACACTTCTATAGGATGATAAAAATTAAGTATAAACACTAAAATATTAAAAAAATATTTAAAAATGTAGATTGCGTTCATATTTAGAATGTTTTCATAAACCATAAATTATATCACACTTTGTACAACTTGTCCCAAGAACACACGAATTACAAAAATTTACATGAACATTTTTGATCTAAAAATGAACATCTTGTAGATCTTCAAGAGGAGGTTCCGCTGGAATGTCGTCCCAACCGGTATGATTGTTGGTTCCAAGTGCTAGGTTCCAATCCTCTTGAGGGAGGATTGGTTCCATGGGAGGTGTTACAAGAATGTTTAACCTCTGGTGCAAGAGGTTTATTTCTTGAAAACTGTTTTCCAACCCCACCGTAAGATAATTTATACGGTCTATTAGGACCTCCTCTACCGAAGTCATCTCGTCAAGAGCTTCACGTAATGCCATCACGTAACGTACGAGAGTCGCTTCGATTGATGACCTTCTCTCCCTTCGAATGTTTCTGGAGTGCGCAGAAGAGGTTCCACTGTTTTGACTAGACATTCTACGAAAACAAATCAGAAATAGTTCATTTTAAATGAAACAGTACATCGGACACGGCCCCGTGCTCGATGAGCACGGCCCCGTGTTCAACTTTCTGCAGATTTTCGGAACAAGGAATCTTGGAGTTTTAAATTATTTTTCCAACTCATGAAGCATTTTTGAACAAAAATAACTTAAAACAATGTTGCATAACTTATTTTAAACAAGATTCCTTGGACAAAATCTAATTATCAACACAATAAAGCTTGAGAGCAAGCTTCAATGGAGGTGTTGAGACAAGAAAAATGAAGAAGAAGGCAATGGATAACAGAGGAAAGGACAAGATGTTTGTTAGAACCTTCTTTTGGAGATTACCTAGGATGGTAGGTGAGAAGATCCTTTCAAATCTCTGTCCCTGGATGGTCCAAATGTGCAGGATTCTTGGCTGCATTTATAGAAAACGACAACATGCTGGACACGGCCCCGTGTCGGATGGACACGGCCCCGTGTGCAGGCAAGATCCTGACACGTTTTGTCCGTATTCTGACAAAAAGTCAGAAGGGAATCTTTTGGTGGACACGGGGGCATGTTGACCTGGGCACGCCCCGTGTCGAAAGGCTGTGTTATGAAGTTTGTCTTAGTTTTAAGGAACTTATCCGGATCGGGTGGTTCCTTACTGGATGGAACAACCCCAAAGTGCCTAAGATACCTTAATTGTTCTAGATTAAGACGAGAACGCAAGAGGTTGTCGGTGAGGGTGATTCCTATGCTATATGTAGGTGGACAAGTCCAACCCTTTCCCGGGCTCTCGTTAAAGAAGGTGTATGCCGAATCGCTCAGGTCTATGTATGCATCGAACGAAGTCGATGGGGAGTCCTTCACGACACAATCGGCACAGGGACGACTATCGCTCAAGTCCTCACTAGAGTTAGAAGTATCGTCGGGAACAACGAAGTTGTTTGAATGCGATTCCAACACTTCTTCTTGGTTATCATCTTGAGATAAATTATTGAAATCTATCCTAAGTTCTTTTAAACAATTAAGAATTAGATCTTCTAATTGAAATAGTTCATCAAGAAGCATTTCTCCTAGAAAATCTGGTTGGGAGCATTCGAGGGAGAGATAGGGATTATTTTTACTTTCGCCTCTCTTAAGGATACAAGAAAACGATGGGTCTATATAGTGAGGCTTATAATTTAGAAAATAACATTCTAATTCCTTATGGGAACCACCACATATTTGACACCACGTACCATAAGAGTGTCGAAAGTAAAAAGTATCAGTATCACTCATGTTTGTGTCAGAAATTACCAACCGTCGGGATCTCACGGTTCTGTTTTCAGTAACTGAATCTTGGGCACGGGGCGTGTTGATTGGGCACGATCCCGTGTTCAGCTTACTGTCTGAATTAAAACAGGATTGCCAGTTCCAATGATTGGGCACGGGGCGTGTTCAGCGGGCACGGCCCGTGCTGAGTTCTGCAGAAGCTGAAAAATTAAGAAAAATCTAAAAAAAATAGAAAAATAAGAAAAACGATTAGGCCGTTGATTCCTAACTTTCTTAAAATCCTTGTGTCCCAGGCAACGGCGCCAAAAACTTGATGCGTGTGAAGTGTGTATATAAGTTTAAGTATATTTTAAGCCCTTTTACACTTTTTAGCCAAGTTTTAAATTTATAAAACACGATATTTACTAACACTAAACACACATATGGGCAAGTGCACCCATCGTGAGCGTAGTATAGTGTTGGCAAGATACCGAGGTCGTCCAAGGACACAAGAGCTTTTAGTACCGGTTTATCCTCAACGTCTAATCAAATCAAACGTTTAGAAAAAAAGGTTTTAAACTAAGAAAAATAAAAACTAATTAAAATGCTGAAAAATAAAAATAAAGTAAAAACAGATAGACAAGATGAATCACTTGGCTCCGACTCGTGTTTAGTGTAACCTTTGATTATTTCCGCACTTTTGCACTATTTAAGAGATTATCTTAGGTATTGTAGTAGGCCCCTCTTTTGGAGGTGACGTTACCCTCAACCCAGTAGTTTGAGTCAGCAAGGATACAATCCTAAAGGGTCGGATTATTGAAAGATAATTAATTAAGTTATTAATGCATAATGTGGTAGGCCCCTCTTTTGAAGGCGACGTTACCCTCGGCTAAGTAGTCTGAGTCAGCAGGGATACAGTCCTAAGTAGCCGGGTTAAAGTTTTAATAGTAGTTTAACTTATGAGGGGATCAAAGAGTTTGGACCCCCGCCATCCAATACCGTTAAGTATTGAAGGAGGTCCTACTAAATTTGACCCAGGTCCTTTGCAGGATCTATACACCGAACAATGGCAAGACTCTTACCAAACCGTTCCCTTAACCCCCGACCAGGTAGCCAACATACCTCCATATAGACCGTGGAGATATAAATGGTGAAAATCTTTTATTTTATATAGACAGTAAAATAATGCCAAGACACCACGGACAAACGACAAGGAAGAATCACCTTCAACATAAGAAACTAGTTATTAAAGTCATTAATACATAACCAATTAAAAAGTGCGAAAAGATTAAAAATAAAAAGTATTACACTAGACACTTTGTCTTCACCAAGTGATTAAGAGACTTAGGCAAACATGGCCTTGATTGTCAAGAACTCTTATGATCAATCTTGGATCCCGAGACGACTCACACACTCTATGATGGACAATGGATGATGGTGGTGGATGATGGTGTTATGGTGGTGGTGGGTGGTGGGTGAAGTGTGAGAGAGGTGGTGTGCCAAGGGATGGTTTGAGCTTGAGCCAAGCACTCCTATTTATAGGCTGAACAGAAGCTCGGGCACGGCCCCGTGTCCATTGGGCATGGCCCCGTGTCCATCCTCTTCTCTGTCTTCATTAATTGCTTTTGTCTGCATTAGTTGACCACAGCCCCGTGTCCGCTGGGCACGACCCCGTGTGCAGAAGCATATCTGTACTATCAAGATTTGCCTGGATTCTGCGAATCTTATAGTTGACCACGGCCCCGTGTCCGCTGAGCACGGCCCCGTGGTGGGCGATGGAAGCTTCTACAACTTTGTCTTTTATGCTGACACTTGGGCACGCCCCCGTGTTCACTGAACACGGGGCGTGTTCAGTCTTCTGTTCTCTTGTTTTGCTTGGAAAGATGCTTTCAGGGAGGTCGGGCATGCCACATTTGTTCCTTTTCTTGTATTTATGTTAGATTTAGCTACCTTTTTGCTTCTTTTGTTAATTTGAGTTCATTTAATCCTGAAAATACAAAAGGAAGACAAAAGCACACTTTTTCCAACATTAGTACTAAAAAAGGGTTAGTTTTATGCCACAATTGATGTTATTTATATGTTGCATTTTGCACACATCATTTGCCCACAGGGTAGGAGTGACATCCGAACCTTGAGGGAAATCTCCATATTATTCTTGGTCGATTTTGTCTGCGGATGAAAGCCGACAACGCTTAAGGTACGATGTTGTCAAGATAGAGGTGAAACTCAGACCTTGATAACTAGTCCCACTCCTCGATGATTCTATGTCTCGCCAAAGTCTCGTAACTGCCAATCAATTGGGTGCGTGAAATGACTAAAAGGACGAATATCGTAGGCCTAACATCGATGACATATTTGTCTAAGTAAGTCAAGGCGCGTTACCTCAATTCGATAGGGGTTCGAAACTTCGAATCACTCTGGTTAGTCGCCGTTCCTCTACCCGGAACAATCCTGTGTTTTGAAAGCCTATCTCGTTTTTATGTTATCTTGATTTTATGAAGATGGTTCTGTTTACAAGGTTTTGAACTTAATTCTTCGTTTATTTGTGAAATGTTTTTACGCAAAGCTTGCACGTTGTCCGCAACCTAAAACATTAATTCTTAATCCCAGATCAAACTAAATTTACGAAGCTTTATACGATGAGTAATCTATGTGGTAATCTCGAATCGACAAACTATGATATTATGTGTTGTGGTGGTATGAGACACTAAGATGACATGGAAGTACGGGACAGAAGTGGTGTGTCTGAAGCATGGTGGATACGCCGCTGGTACTTCCTATATATAAGTGCTTCCGGCATACTACCAACTTCCGTATCAAGTGCCATGTGAGATTTAGTGTTTGCAGGCCGTAGTGGAATGACTATGTAATCGATAGTAAGTCTATGGAATGCCTATGGAAAGTCTGTGTAATCTAAGAAAATTCTAGCATGATCTATGATCGATCTATTGTGTTAATCTATGATAATCTAGCGCGTTAAACTATTTTGAGCTAACCTATGTTAAACTACTTTGGTATGTTGGTTTAATCTATGATCATCTACTTGGTTAGTCTATGTTAAACTATCTACTTGAGCAAGTTATGATAATCTATCAATATAATCTATGCCAATCCATGACATGATCTATGTTAATCTACTTGAGTATTCTACGCTGATCTATTTTGAGAATTCCGTGTAAATCATATAGAGTAACCCCTGAGTAATCTACGATAATCTATTAATCTATGTGAAACTATTTGGCAATATATGATGATGATGATGATATTGATGGGTAAATGGCTATGTGTGGTGATTGCGACACGTAGCATGACACCGAGTACGAGGCCAGGCAACATGTCTGAAGCGTGGTGGATACGCCACCGGTACTTCCTATATATAAGCGTTTTTGGCATGTTGACCAAACTTCGTACAAACGTGCCATGTGAAGGTTGAGAATTTTGAGATGGTTCAATCTAGATTCTTAAGTCTATCGTGTGGATAATCGACATTGTGAAGAATTCGTAATTTAGACTTATACAATCCCGTTTTTCGGATCTGTAGATGTCTACTCGTAGAACATCTGACGCTCTCAGGAGATCCAGAGAGAAGTCTCAAAAGAAGATGATGTCTTTCATGGCCGATCAGATCGCTCGAGTTATGCCAAGAATCTTCACTGAGCTTCAAGGATCAACCACTCCGCCATCCTCTGCGGACTCCAAGGCTGAGAAGTAGAAGCCTACTAAGTTCAACTACAAACATTTCATCTCTTGCAGCCCTAAGTCTTTCACGGGCAGTGATGGGGTGACTGCTATGCTCGAGTGGTTCGACAGCATCGAAGTTACCTTCATTAACAGCGAGTGCCCAGATCATCTGAAAACTAGGAGTGCAACTGGAATGTTTCAGGGCAGAGCATTGGAGTGGTGGTCCAATGAGAGAAACATCCGTTCAAATTAAGAAGCCTATGCTCTTCCATGGGCTGAGGTGCGAGAACTCATGATGCTCGAGTTCTGCCCTCCTCATGAACAATTGAAGCTTGAAGAAGAATTCTGGCATCTGAAGCAAGTTGGTGATGACAACCTAGCATATACTACTCATTTTAAGCAGCTGAGTCTCATCGTTCCTCACCTGGTTTCGACTCCTAAGCGGATGATAACCAAGTACATCAACGGCCTACCGTCTTGAATGCGTGATTCTATCGAAGCGACTCAGTTGGATACTATTGAAGAAGTCTATCGTTTGGCAGCAAGTTTGAACAACAACCGTGTGCGTGATAAGCAGTTTGCTACCCCTGCACCTTCAAAGTCTGTTAACCAAGTGACCCAGCAGCCTAGTGGCAGCAAGAACAAGAAAAGGAAGGCTCAGGGTTCGGGATGCAATGCTATTGTCCCTGCTGCTAAACCTGCTATTACCCCTGCTGCCAACCCTGCTACCCCCGAAGCTAAGAAGTAATACACTGGGCCTCATCCCAAGTGTGCAACTTGCAACTACCACCATCTTGCTACTTCTGCATGTCGTCTGTGCACCAACTGTAATCGCTATGGTCACACGACTCCCTACTGCCGTCAAACTAACATAGCCCAGCCAGCTCAGCAAGCCCCAGCTCAGGCAGCTCTACCTGCACCTCCAGCTCCTCTACAAAATCCTAGGCCAGTTAATGCTGTTCGTGCATGCTACAAGTGTGGAGATACTACCCACCTCCATAACCAATGTCCTCAGCTGAACCAGGACCAACAACCAACCTCTCGTGGACGAGTGTTCAACCTTAACGTGAATCAGGCTCGTAATGACAATGACGTTGTCAATGGTATGTTTCTTGTTAATAACCTTTATGCCTCGATTCTATTTGATACTGGTGTCGATAAAAGCTTTGTGTCCGTGGAATTTGAGTCTTTGATAAACTGTACACGCTCCAAGTTACCAGAGTCGTTCTCTGTCGAGGTCGCCAATGGTAAGTCGATTCTTGTTAATTAGATCGTGTGTGATTGTTCCCTGACTCTTAACGATCACGTGTTTTCTATTGATCTCATACCCATGCGTTTGGGTAGTTTTGATGTTATCATTGGCATGGACTGGTTGCGAAAGAACCATGCCGAGATTGTCTGTCATGAGAAACTAGTTCGTCTTCCTCTTCCCTCTGGTGATACTTTGATCGTCTATGGGGACCGACCCTCGAAAGGACTAAGGCTGATGTCATGCATGCAAGCGAGCAGAAGTTAGCGTAAACAGAACCCTGCCTTCTTGGCCCATGTGGTGGAACAAAAGGGCAAGGGGAATAACATAAACGATGTTCCAGTTGTGTGTGACTTCCCTGATGTCTTTCCCGAGGATCTACCTGGTCTTCCTCCTCCCAGATCCGTTGATTTTCGTATTGATCTCGTACCTGGTGCGACTCCTGTCGCCAGGGCTCCTTACCGTCTTGCACCTTTCGAGATGCAAGAATTATCCAGCCAGCTACAGGAATTTCTCGATAAAGGTTTTATTCGTCCAAGTACCTCCCCGTGGGGTGCTCCCGTGTTATTTGTCAAGAAGAAAGATGGTTCGTTCCGTATGTGAATCGACTACCGTGAACTTAATAAGCTTACCGTGAAGAATCGCTACCCTTTGCCTCGTATTGATGATTTATTTGACCAACTACAAGGCGCGTCCTGTTTCTCTAAAATTGACATACGTTCTGGATATCATCAACTACGTGTCCTCAAAGATGATATTCCAAAAACTGCGTTTCATACTCGATATGGGCACTACGAGTTCGTGGTCATGCCTTTTGGTTTGACTAACGCACCCGCCGTGTTCATGGACCTTATGAACCGCATTTGTAAGCCCTATTTGGATCGTTTTGTTATAGTCTTTATTGACGATATTCTTATTTACTCTAAGTCTAAAGCTGATCATGCTCGCCATCTTCGTCTTATGCTGGAACTTCTGCGGGGTGAACGTTTGTATGCTAAGTTTTCTAAATGTGAGTTTTGGATTGACGAAGTGCAATTTCTTGGTCATATTGTTAGTAGTCAGGGTATTCATGTTGACCCTTTGAAAATTGAGGCCGTGAAAAATTGGTGTACACCCAAATCCGTGTATGAGATTCGTTCTTTTCTAGGATTGGCAGGTTATTACCGCCGGTTCATCGCGGATTTCTCTAAAATCGCCGTTCCTCTTACTACGCTAACTCAGAAGGAGAAACCTTTTGTTTGGGGTCCCGAGCAAGAGAACTCCTTTCAAACCCTTAAGAATCTTTTGTGTAATGCCCCTGTGTTAACTCTACTTGATGGCAACGACGATTTCGTGGTGTATTGCGATGCCTCGAACCGTGGATTGGGCTGCGTGCTCATGCAGCGGGACAAGGTCATTGCTTACGCTTCTCGACAACTCAAGGTGCATGAGAAAAACTATACTACCCATGATCTGGAGCTTGGTGTAGTTGTTTTTGCGTTAAAGATCTGGCGACACTACCTTTATGGTACTAAGTGTGTGGTCTTCACCGACCATAGGAGCCTTCAACACATCTTTGACCAGAAGGAGCTGAACATGCGACTGAGGCGTTGGGTGGAATTGCTAAACCACTACGACTGCGAAATTCGCTACCATCCTGGTAAGGCGAACGTAGTGGCCGACGCTCTTAGTCATAAAACTCATGTCAAGGCTATTCGTATCTCTAGTGATTTGCATGTTTGTATTCGTGAAGCTCAGTATTCAGCAACAAATGAAGGAAGTCTAGAAGAAGAAGTTCACGGCGCTAGAATGGACCAGCTCGAAACTAAATCTGATGGCCTGCAATATTATCTAAATCGTATCTGGGTGCCAGATCGCGATAATCTTCGTGAGCTCATTATGACCGAGGCTCACAAATCTCGTTACTCTATCCATCCAGGTGCCGATAAGATGTATCAGGATCTGCGTACAACTTATTGGTGGCCCGGTATGAAGAGGGACATTGCTATATATGTTTCTAAATGTCTTACCTGCTCGAAGGTAAAGGCTGAACACCAGCGTCCTTCCGGACTGTTAGAGCAACCAAAAATCCCTGTTTGGAAATGGGATAGCATTGCTATGGACTTTATTACCAAACTACCCCGTACTGCTAAAGGTCATGATAGTATCTGGTGATTATTGATCGTTTGACCAAATCCGCTCATTTTCTTCCTATCAGTGAGGATTACAAAGTAAGGAGACTTGCTCGAATCTATACCGATGAGATTATAAGCCGTCATGGCGTACCTTTAGACATAATCTCTGACCGTGATGGTCGCTTTACTTCTCGCCTTTGGCAAACGTTCCAATCCGCTATGGGTACGCACTTGAATCTTAGCACGGCCTTTCATCCTCAGACAGATGGTCAGACCTAGCGTACTATTCAGACCCTCGGGGATATGCTTCGTTCTTGTGTCAATGACTTTGGTGGTAACTGGGATGTACATTTACCATTGATAGAATTCTCTTACAACAATAGCTACCATTCCAGTATTCAGATGGCTCCTTTCGAAGCTTTATATGGGCGAAAATGCCGATCTCCTCTCAGCTGGCATGAGGTTGGGGAAAAGCAGTTCACCGGCCCAGAGATTGTTCAAGAGGCAACGGATAAAATTCTTCAGATCCGTGATAACTTGATCAAGGCTAGGAACAGACAAAAGAGCTATGCTGATAATAGGCGGAAGCCTCTGGAATTTGCTATTGGTGACCGAGTTCTACGCAAGGTATCTCCCTGGAAGGGAGTAGTTCATTTTGGGAAGAGGGGAAAGCTTGCGCCTCGCTATGTGGTCCTTTCGTGATACTTGAAAGGATCGGCAAGGTAGCATACCGACTCGACTTGCCACAAGAGCTAAACAACGTGCATCCAGTGTTCCACGTGTCTAATCTGCGAAAATATCTAGCCGATGAGGGACTGCAAGTTCCTCTGGAGGACTTGCAAATAAACGAAGCTGTTCAGTTTGTGGAGAAACCGGTCGAAATCATGGATCAGACTGTCAAGCTTTTGAGGCGCAACAAAATCCCCATTGTTAAGGTTCGATGGGAAGGAAAACGTGGCGCTGAATTTACTTGGGAGTTGAAAAGTGATATGAAGGCCAAGTACCCGCACCTCTTTGAACAGTCTTCTTCTAAGATTTCAGGGACGAAATCTCCTAAAGGAGGGGAGACTGTAACGCCCAGCGTCCCTAAACCTTAGACACTTGGCAGGATCAGTCCCTGAACTCCTTTAAATTTGTTGATCCTAGTCCTTGTGGTTATGTAATGTTGATACTTGATACTTTAATCTAGATGCTTGATTCTTGAAACATAAACTATGAGACTTGATACAGGTACTAGACTCTTGATGCTTGACCCATGATGCTTAATCTAGATACTTGAATCTTCATGACTAAACTAGATACTTGATCCTTTATACTATGAAAACTAGATTCTTATTCTTGATACTTGATACTTGGACTCTTGATACTTAGACACTTGATTCTTGAGCAACGCTGACTCTTGACCCTTGAAACTTAAACTGGTGCTTGACTCCTTAGACTCGTGAAGCTTGATTCTTGGTTTAACGAGAGATTGGAGCCTTGGCACTGGCGGAATCTATGAAACCATGAGACTTCGGTGCTTATGATGTAATCTAATAAAATACTTTACATAATCTATACGCAATGCAACGCCTATCATTACGCGAAAAACGAATCAGAAACGGAACGCGAAAGGATGGGTTGGCCAGAGTGGTCGACCGATCGGATGACCAGCCGATCGGATGGCCAGCCGATCGGACGGCACCCCAGCCGAACCACCTTCCTTCCTTCTCTCCTTCACCTATAAAAAGGCTGTCACATCACCATTCCAAGTGATGTGACAGCTCTGACCGAACCAGACGCACCCGCTCACAAATCTATCATTTTCTTGCTAATTTCGGTACGTTTCAAGCTAAATTATTGTACTTTCTTGATCTACACTTCATCCTCTACGTGATTCACCTTTGAAATCACACTTTTCACCGTGAAATCTCTCAGATTTGAGATCTTAAGGATGACATCAGCACGGTGGTTTGTACAAACTACTATATGAGGTCATTCTTGGTAAGATCTAGCTGAGATCCAAGGGATTCCATGTAATTATCACCTAATCTAAGCTAAATCTAAGTATTTTCATAATAAAAACTTAGGTTCTTCACCTTTTCTTCAAATTTCTGATTTACTTGGTGATAAACGTGACTAAACGGACTGTAGGCTTGATCGGTGGTCTAGAGTTAGTTTAGGAAACGGGATGTTCACTGATTAAGACGATCACGGAATGGATTCTGGCATAAACCCATCGCTAACAGGCAGCTGTTTGATTTGGGGTGGTTCCCGACCGATCAGAACGGCTGTTAAACGATAAGTTACTATTCCCTCAGTACGTGCCGTGACGTCACCAATACTTTTCAAACTTAGAAATTTTAATGAAAATTAGTAAACAAGAAACAACACGCTAGCCGATCGGATTGCCATCCGATCGGACAGCCCTACTCAACACTAGGCCAGCAGATCGGACAACCGTTCGATCGGTCAGCCATCCTTCACATTAGGCCAGCCGTTCGGACAGCCATCCGATCGGTCAGCCATCTTTCACACAAAGCCAGCCGATCGGACAGCAGTCCGATCGGGCGCCCATTATCCACCTTAGGCCAGTCAATCGGACGACAATCCGATCGGACAGCCCCACTACTCTATTGCACCAAGTGGCAACCCGATCGGATGGTCATCCGATCGGGCAGCCATTATCAAGTATACACTACATGGGTCATCCGATCGACTGGTTAGCCGATCGGACAGTCGTCCGATCGGACAACCATCCGACCTAGTGACCTGCTAAACACTTTATTCAATCTTGATACTTCGCCCGACCCTTATCCTATTTTAATCTAATCAGGCTAACCTCAAAAGAGCTCCCTTTGATCCAATAACAGTTGCGACTGTTAAGCAATCACTGTGAGTATACTCGATCCCCTTTTACTTTAAACTTTTGGGGTGTGACATGTATTCTATGAAACTTAAACTTGAGTCTTTGGAAACTTTTACTCTATCCTATGTGTTTGTGAAACTTGTGATTCTAGATTCTTGACTCTTTGTGCTATGTGACGTTTAATCCGGAGTGTGTAGTTCCGCCTTAACAATAGTAGCGCTATAGGGGGTGCACCTCTCCCATTATTCTTCGGGGGTATTGTTAGGAGGTTTCTAGTTTACCTTGAGTCTTGGGTAGACACTAAAGCACCGGGATACTTGGGCTATCACTGCGTGGACCGCGACACTAGCACAGCTGTAAAGTATTTTATTGCTTACGCTATGGATATGAGTTGCTTAATCTATTATTCTAAGTATCAAACTTGTATACTCGCCAATACTTTTGTATTGATATTTTAATACATGTTGCAGGTTGATAGGTAGCGATGGATCATGGAAATCAAGCTAGGGGAATGCCTAGAAACGTCACCTAGTGAACTTAGTGACTTATTGAATAATTTGAACAATCTTTGTTATGTTTTGTACTTGACGTTGATGTTGGGATTGTTTAGACAAATTTATGTAGGAAACTTATTAATCTCTATCGTTGTAATAGTGTTATGGAATTCTCATGAGCAATCTGAACGCTTAGTGCTCGCACCCCGATGTTTCCGCCATCGGTTGGGGTGTGACAAACTTAGTCTCTATTAGTGTACTATTTTCCAGGTGATTGCTTGTTTATCTGAAAAACTAGAACGACCTTGAACATTTGAATTTAAACTATCTGTATCTTTTAATTTTTATATAATAAAAGAGTAAACTGCCATTTTAGTCCGTGAGGTTTGACTAAAGTTGCCACTTTAGTTCAAATAGTTTTTTTCTTGCCATTTTAGTCTAAATAGTTTTGTTTTCTGCCATTTTACTCCCTGACTTTTGAATTTAACCACCCACCATTTCCACCACCACCGGCCACTTTTTCGTCACCCACGTCATCAACCAACACCATCGCCATCATCGTAAAACCAACAGCCACCACCATCATCTTCACTGTAAACCGGCACAACACCATTCCTCCTGCAAAAAAAAGAAAGAAAAATGTGGTTTGACCGTTCACCTAAGTTAACTAACTTTTTTGAATAGAGTTAGTGGGTTGGATGAAAATAACAAATAATGAAAAAAGTCAAGGACTAAAATGGCAGAAAACAAAACTATTTGGACTAAAATGGCAAGGAAAAAAACTATTTAGACTAAAGTGGCAATTTTGGTCAAACCCAGGGACTAAAATGGCAATTTACTCATCTATCTCTATTATTAAAGCAAAATAACTTTGCCACATCACCTGCTGATGTGGCATTGCTATTTAACTAGATAATTAAGTTTTGAGCGACAATCTTCTTTTCTCTCCATTCTTCTTCAATTTCATATAAGCAGCAAAAGGTTTTCTCAATTCTCATTCAATCAATTTTGTAACCGCTAATGTGCTCTTTAAACCACCTATTAACGTTCTTCAATATGGAAACCTAATCTCTTCTCAATCAATTCCAATCATATCCAAAATAATGAATTCGTTCCCATTATCAATTACTAGTGGGAATGCCCGCGCGTTGCGGCCGGTGTCTCTTTTTTGTCGCCTCGTAATGTGGTTTGAGTCTATGGTATATAGCGTTTTTGTAATGGTAACTTGTGAGGTAGGGAGCAAGAACGTAGTAGTAGTGTGTAACTTATATATATAGGCATACAAGTTTTTTTTTTTTACAAATATTCTCTTTTCCACCCGTGCCATTCGGGGGAAAAATGTATGTTGTAAAAATAACTTTTTAACTTTCACTACAACCTTTTCTACAATTATATATCTGGACTCACGGCTTGGTCAACGCTTTTATCCTATCGGCTCCATCTTATGCAAGTGCCCATTACTTTTACTTTCACTGTCAGTTTTCTTTTATTTGATTATTTATGTAAATTACACATATAACCATGACACTTACGTAACCATAAAATCCTGTTGTAAAAAACATTGTTAAACCATTACTTTATCTTGGTTATAATTCGACTCACCAGTATTGTAATTCAACATTTTAAGGATTACACTTCTATAGGATGATAAAAATTAAGTATACACACTAAAATATTAAAAAAATATTTAAAAATGTAGATTGCATTCATATTTAGAATGTTTTCATAAACCATAAATTATATCACACACTTTGTACAACTTGTCCCAAGAACACACGAATTACAAAAATTTACATGAACATTTTGATCTAAAAATGGACATTGACTATCAACCGATATGTATACCAAAAAATCCAATTTAAAAACTTGGAATCGGAAACATAAGCGTTCCTTCGTGTAAAGAATACTAATAAATGCATTTATGAGAAATTGACAGAAAGATAAATGAGATGAAGTTTGACTTTTGACATCAAAGAAAGTACTAACCAACTTAAATCAATATGAAGTTTTTAGATTATAAAGTAATTTGATGAGTACATCATTGCTTCACTTCTGCGTGGAGTCAACTTAGATGATCACTGTTCTTGGTGTCATTACATGGGTTGTGTACCTACTTCACATTAAAGAGAGAAAATTAAGCGCATGAGGCATGGTTCGAACTTTTTACCACCTGCTTGTCAATCCAACAATTCTAAAAAATAATAGGCAAGATAGATATTGTGCTTACAAATATATTTTGAGAATATGAAAGCAAACCTGCCTCACTTGAAATTTTACCCTCTCCCTCCAAGATGTCAGTCTTGAAATATTAAGCTAATATTCAAATTCTCTTTTCCTTATCTTCTCTATCCACTCTGTTCTCTGTAATACTGTTTAATACATTTTTTCTATATTACAATTTCCCTAAACAAAATGAAGTTTATATTCCATCATATTATCAGAAGACAAAGACGAAAACGTAGAGACGAATACATTTTTTTTCTATAATACAATTTCTGTAAAGAGATGAAGGTTATACTCCATCATAATATCAGAAGATGAAAACGTAGAAACAAAGATGTAAAGTCAAGGATTTAAAGGATGAGTAGAAGTTCATTTACAACTCAATACATTTTGCTATTACTACTCGGTCTTGGTCCTCAGAGTGTAAACCGGCTAACTAAAACTGGGACCAACAAAATCCAGACTACGCATTTTAGGGTTGGTCCTCCATTCCATTTTGCAACTCATTCTCGGGTTCGGGTCTTTATCGGTCCAGTTCAGTTTGTCGTTCATGCTCAGCCCTGCATTACCAATGTTTTACCCCAATCAAAAAACATAATTCAATCAACACAGGTTGTTTAACGTTTCTGGTTACCGACTTAATTGTTTGGGATTTACCTTGAATCGAGATTGATGACCAAAAACGATGGGGATGTTGGTATTTTGTGGTGGCCGACCAGAGGTACGAACAAACAAAAGCCGCGACAGGATAGTGGTCTATGACACCATCTTCTAGTATCTCAGGCGACAACGGTGGTAACTTCTGCAACTACAATCGACAAACTTATATAGAAAGAAAACAAGGGAGGTGGTGTATGATGTTTATTAATATTGAACATATAGGAAATGGGGGAGTCATGAAATTGAGATGTGATATATATACACTTCGAATTGCTATCATGTCTATTCAATGGTAATAGTATGGTGTTTAATTTTTGTATGATTGCCATAAATTTGACCGGTTATTAGACGTATCAGTTCTTCCATTTCATATTTTGAGTCATGAAATTGAAATGTGATAAATCATAATGATAACTCATTTGTTATGAGGTTAATGAAAAAGTGGTAGTTGGTTACCAAAACCAAAACATTTACAACCTTTAACTTCCATAATTTATGAAGATAATTAGTGTCATTCTTAAAACTTTTATTTAATTCTTAATTTAATTCAATTAATGGAAGACATAAGTGGGCATGGATTTCAAGGATCAAATGTCTAAATTGTCCTCAAAGTATCTTAAAACTTTGGACAATGTCCAAGTTCCCCCCCTCCAAAATGGCTTGCATCATTTGTACGTAATGCTATAAAATTTATACGTGTGTAAAATACCAAAAGGGTAGAAAACCCAGTTTCTTTAATTTAATTTAATATAGTAGTATAGATATAGATACAGATAAACCCTAGATTGATAACCAGATTCTTCACATGGCTTCTCAAAACCATTATTTTGATTCCACGCCGCTGTGCTCTCCAACAATCCCTTCAATAGCGGCTACACGAGAGGATCCCTGATTCCAGTCAAATCAAGCAATGACGTTCAACGAGCCGTGAATGGAGCCGAGTATCAGCTTCGTTAAAGCTCTCAGGTTTGATTTCAATTTTAGGTTAATTTGATTTCTCATTTGTGTTTTATTTTAGATCTGGTTGTTGTTTCGATTTTGCATTTCTTTTTCACCATCTAAACGAAGCAGAATAACCCTAAAATTATAATGGGATAATCGATTGTTGATTCTGAGATGATGCGCACATGATTTCGAGGGAAACCCTAACATCAAATTACAACATTATTGATGAGATTTTATTGATTCGTTTGCTGAATGAAAAAGATGTAGGCAAATGCTGGATTGGTGGTTGGATAGCATAAGAGGGATGAGTTGATCTACAGAATGATTCCGATGTAGCGGTATGTGTTTTTTATATCTTCTTCGATACCTTTTGTGTAGATGTAACAACTGAAACACCAATGTGATAGAAAAATTACATTACGGACTTTATTTCGATTTGAGCTAATTGTATTAGTGATGAGTGGTGGTGGATTTAATTAATTAGTCAGAATTGTGTTTTTGTGATTTCCTCTAGCTTTAGGACTTTTTTTGGTGCTTAAATTTGTAATCAAATTCTATTTCGGTTTATACATTTTAAGGATGCTTTCGATTTGGAGAAAGAAGGGTTGTGCACCGCAACATGAGTTCAACATTGATGGGCAGGTAATGTTTTTGAATCTATAATTTGTTATACACATTTGAGCTCATACTTCGTATTATGGTATGCATTTCGTTTAGGAATTTCAGGTTTAGTATTTTTTTTTCCACAGGTTGATGTTATCATATATTAAGAGACCATAACGACATCACACAGAAAGCCAAAGAGTTCATCTACGGTTCTGGACAAGCTCCGGTAAGTCCATCTTTAGTTGCGCTTTCATTTGCCGTCAAAGCGGTCTATGTTGTGTTGATTGGGACTAGTTTCAGTCATTCCAGCTTTCCAGCAATGTTTCGACATCTTAGGTTAACTCTGGTGACAGAGACTAAGGTTAGGTTGTGGCCCTTAAAAGTAGTTATTTGGACAATTACATGATTACATGAAAGTTAACTTATTAAATAAAAGGGATTTAGAGATCATTTAGTAATATCATGTTTACATGAAGATTGAATTCCAAAATTACATCTCTGGAAAAAATGATGCTTTTTTTATTTACTTTAATAATTGTGTGGATTGTTCTACTCATTGATGCATAATTGAGTGGTTCAATTAGACACTTACTTGAACAAAAGGAACTAGATGTTAATTTTTAAAATTTGTATACAGTTAGATAGTGATAGTCAAGTGGAAACCATGGATTTGATACAACTATAGCCATGCTAATTTTTTAAATTTGTATGCAGGGGTTTGCTACAAGAGAAAGTTGTGAACTTTCCATGTCATCGAAAAATTGCGGATCTGAAACATGGTAAGCTATGATTTTCAGTGTTGATAATATATGGTTTTTATGCATTGTTTTTTAATCTTACTTTAATTAACCTAAAGGTTTTTATACTCATATCCATATCATCTACAACTAGCTCACATTATCAAACTGGTCATCTTTTTATAACTAATTTGATTTATATGTTGTTTACATGACACCATGTAGTGATGAGCGTCAAGTTACATAATGAAGATGCTAAGGTCCTCAAGAACAAATGTAAGTGTTTCCATACTTAAATTTGTTATAAAATGACGTTTTCCGCCAATTTTCAATGATCCATTTTATCTTACTGTACAGTTTCTAAGATGGTTGATTGTTATAATGGATATGTGTTCTGACTATAGGTGGACAGCGGGTTGGGTGAATAATGAAGATGCTAAGGTCCTCAAGAACAAATGTAAGTGTTTCCATACTTAAATTTGTTATAAAATGACATTTACTAATTGTTTAGGTGTGGGATATTATACGAACTAAGGTAATTAGTACATGTACTAGAATATTGGAATTGTTGATTTTCTATGGAGTTATCGAATGGCATCTTTAATATATGTTTTTTCCTCCAAGATCTGAAAGTTTTATCATTTTATGGAGATCAGTGTGGAAAGAACTTTGGGTTTCCTTGGAGACCCGGGTTCGATCCCCACCTCTTGCATTTGGGGGTAAATGACCCCAACCTTGGTTGAGGGGTCATGGCAATGATGGATAAGAGCCTTGAGTGCGTAATAGCCCGGGTTCGAGTCTTGAGCCGCACACGAGTTTTCTATTACAGTGCGGTTACTCCGGCTCTTGAGTGCGGAGGCTGCAACGGCAGTCAAGTGGCTGTCGGCTGGAAATTTTCTCGTGGAGCGCCTATGGTCAACCTCGGATGCCTCGCCCGAGGGGGACTAGGGACCCATGCAATGTGGGTGTGATCCTCTCGACTGTTGGACTCAATCGCCGTTCAAAAAAAAAAGTTAAAGCTGAGTCAAACTTAGTCAATAGCCGCCGCCCACCACAGGTATGTTAATTGATTTGTTTTTCATAATTATTATTCAGGAGGCTCAGTGATTGTTTTCTTTATCTTGATCATGTTTGTGATAGAATTAGGTTAGGGCTTGAAATAGATGATCTTTGTGATATTAGATGCTTTAGAGAAGACATTGCAAACGATTAATGATTAATTTTTGTATAGTGTTTTGTTTTTCTCAATGCTTTTGGTTTTTTTGTCTATTAGTTTGCACGCCAAGTGTTCGATAAGATGTTTTAGGGTACATGCATTATGGGCCACTCTTCGGGTTGCTCGGCTAGTGGGGATACATCGCCACAAGTCACGCGGGTAAGGCTCACATGTAGGGGGCTTGGGTATAACTAGCCACATCGGTTTGTTGAAGGACATTGGTGATCAGGTGGTTTGGATTCATCGGCTTTCATCCCCACCGATTCGCCTTTCATATTGTACGGTTAATCTAACGAATCGACACAGGAAAGTTATCCTACCGGAATGATGGGCTCCACATTGGGGAGTAAATTTATTCTCCCCCAACGATAGGCTCCACTTGTGGTTTTAGGTGCTAAAGGTTCATGTAAATAAAAGTATTCTTAGGTAGAAACATAGTTGAGCGGACCTAAACCACATTCAGGCCCGATATTTTATACTTATTGTTGAAATAATAATAATAATACATTTAGTTCTCTATCAGAACTAATATAAGCTTTTGTGTTTTTTTGTTGTTCATGGCATCTCTTAAAGATAGTTACTGTAAAGCAATTTTTAAATTTGCAGCCATGATATTTTTGTTTGATACAAATAATTCTATCACAATAATCACATCCACATAGAATGCAAAAATCAATGTTTGTCTTATCATCTTTTAATCGCATGCTGGACTCACTAAAATGGCGGGGTCATATTTATTTTTGTATGAAGTATATTTACTTTAATGCGCATTGTTTTGTTACATGTAAATAACCACACAAAACTTTGTTCCATGTAAATGACTGAGCTACAAGACCTGATGCAGTCTGCAGCTCAAGTATGGCGAGGTCAATAGATATTTTCATATCCTCCAAAAAATATATAGTTTTAATATTTATGGCTGCAACACTATTAAAACAACTTATACCAAATATACAAGCTCATGAGGATCCACACATTGCTTCAGCAAATTGAATAGACTGAAAAGCATCATGGTGATAGATGGACCACAGCTTAAAAGGAGATCGTTACGAGCGTGACTTACATTATTATGGCGTTTGGACTATCGTTACCATGTCGCATTTTTACGCTGCCGCATCACCGTTGGCTTGCAGTGGTTATTTAAAAAACATATTATGCAATGGTAATGACGATGATGATGATGATGATGACAGTGATGTTCATGATGACGACATTGATGACGATCTGGTAATCGTTTTTGCTCGAGTGTACTTTTCTTTAATACAAACCCCAATTTATGATATTAGGAATCTTCTTCATTGTTGGTTGAACAAAAGTATTGTTTATAAAAAAATGTGGTCGATAATGTTTTTGAACCTGCAACGCATTTGACCTGTTATGTTCCTTCTTATTTGTTAAATAATACTACCTCCGTCCCACTAAAAGTGTCCTATTTTGAATTTTCAAAGTCTTTATTTATAAACTTTGACTTTAATTATATATTTTTGTGTTATATAAAACTTGATGAAAAGTAACCCGATAAAAACACTTGTAAAACACACTCAATTTATATAACTTTCATCAAGTATTATCTAAAACAAACAAAATTATTTAAGGTCAAAGTTTATAAATAAAGATTTTGAAAATTCAAAATAGGACACTTTTAATGGGACGGATTGTGAGGCCTACCGTGTAACACACGGGTACTTAGACTAATAATAAAATATAGCGTTATGCTTGAAACAATCCGAATTGAGAAATTTACATACGAATTTAAGTTTTTCTCTTATAATTGGTTTGTAAATTTACCTTCAAAATAACATGATTTGATTAACAAGAGAACTTAATAACAATTTTGAAAGAAATATGAAAGCATTTTTAGACATGTTCACCAAAATGTTCAAGAAATGTCAAATGTGAAGTAAAACAGAGACATCTTTCTTGTCTTTTTCTTGCAGAATTAACCTCAAACCAATATTTTAATTAGCAGCAGCATCACACTTACGCCACAATATTCAAATTATAATTGCCTTGCTAAACAATCCCTCCTATTTAACTGCTGTTTCCCCACATTTGATCTTCATCAACACTCAAAGTTCCAACACAATCAACTCTTTGATCAAAATGAGCTTCTCTAAATTTCACATTGTTCTTTTCACTCTACTAGCTCTTGTAGCCATGGCAACAACACAAACTGTTGCATCAAAATCAGACCTTTTTCGGGAATATATCGGAGCAGAGTTCAACAATGTCAAGTTTTCAGATGTACCCATCAACCCGAATGTCGAATTCCACTACATACTCGCTTTTGCAATAGATTACACCACTTCCTCTTCTTCGTCCCCGACCAATGGAAAGTTCAATGTGTTCTGGGACACCGATAATCTCAGCCCTTCTCAGGTCTCTTCCATCAAGAACCAACATTCTAATGTCAAAGTAGCTTTGAGCTTGGGAGGTGACAGTGTGAATGGAGGAAGCTGTTACTTTAGCCCTTCTTCAGTGGATTCATGGGTTTCTAACGCGGTTTATTCGCTCACCAACATCATCCAAGAGTATCATCTAGATGGGATTGATATCGACTACGAGCATTTTCATGCAGATCCTGAAACATTTGCTGAGTGCATTGGGAAGCTTATAACCACCCTCAAGAACAATGGAGTCATCTCGTTTGCTTCTATAGCTCCATATGATGATGATGACATTCAAAGCCATTATTTGGCTCTTTGGAAGAGTTACGGTCACATAATAGACTATGTCAACTTCCAGTTTTATGCGTACGATAAGGGGACCACTGTTTCTCAGTTTATGAACTATTTTCAGACACAAAGCTCGAATTATGGAGGTGGTAGTATCTTGGCTAGCTTCATCAGTGATGGAAGTGGAGGGTTAGCACCACAGAACGGGTTTTTTACTGCGTGTAGCAGGCTTAGAAACCAAGGGAAGCTTGGCGGGATCTTTGTATGGTCTGCAGATGATTCAAAGGCTTTAGGTTTCCGCTACGAGAAGCAGTCACAAGCTTTGTTGGCTGCCCATCCTTAGTATTGATATTTTGTTTTGTTTTGTACTTGTGTGCTTTTGTGGTGTCAGTATGGTGCCAAAGATTGTGTCTGTACAGTGTACAATATGTGAAAATGATTGTTATATACTAGTGAAGTGCTTACAGATCTTCTTTGTGATCAGAAGTTTAAGTAAAGTTTAATTTATGATAAATAGTCATTAAGACAAACAGAAGTCAGGATCATATGCCAAAAAATAGGATTTCAAAAGTCCTCTTTATCTGTTTCTCTATGCTATTGCTGCCTAGTTTAAGTGAGTTTTTTGCAGGAATAGGTGGTTTGACCACCAAAAGATCACCTCTAGGTGGGCTTGGAATAAAAGAGTGGAAGTAGGTATATAGTTATTTGATATGGCGATATTCAGGGTGTTTCTGACACAAATCTGGGACTTTATTTAATATCGCTATATCATATACATATATACATCAATATCGCTATTTGATATACATATATACATCAATATCGCCAACTCAGACACATATATATATGAATATCGCTATATCATATATAAATATCAATATCGCCATTCCATTCCATGTACATGTACATGTATATTAATTAATATTGACAATGTAAATTAAATTGATACCTAATCAATGTAGGTGTAGGTGAGGATGGCAGCTTTTAAGGGTGAATAGTAGTTCGTCAGAGGCATGTCTTTGATGTACAAAAAACTGGTTTTAGAACCGAAACCGGAAAAAAAAAAACCGAAACCGGTTTTTTTATAACCGATTTTTTTTTAACCGGTTTTTTTAACCGCCGGTTTTTATACCGGTTACTATTCTTGACTTCAAAAACCGGTTATTAACCGAACCGGTTATTAAAAAACCCGTAAAAAACCGTTTTTTTTTTTGGGAAAAACCGGTTAAAAACTGGTCCCAACCGGTTATACCGGTTATTGTTTTGGACCTCAAAAACCGGTTACTAACCGGAACCGGTTATAAAAAAACCGGTTTTTATTTTGGGTGAAAAAACCGAAACCGGTTAATAACCGAAACCGGTTAATAACCGAAACCGGTTTTTGAAAAAAACTGATTTGTACACCTCTAGTGAGAGGGGCACTCCTCTCTTAGGAGAGTCCCCTCTCTTACGCACGCCCAATCAGCACGCGCCACGTCAACTCCCCTCACACCCTCAATTTGATGGCGGCACTCCTCTCTTAGGGGACTTGCTTTTTTCTTTTTCTTTTTTTTGTTTTTTTTATTTGTTGTAATTATGCATGTTTATAAATTAAACAAATATTAATAAAAATTAAATAAAATTTAATAAAAGACATTTCATTAAATTAAAAATAAAAATTACATTCAAACTAGAAAAATAAAAAAACAAACTACTCGTCTCGTCGGAACTCACTTCAAGGTGAGGTAGGTCTAAACGTCCGAGATGCTCAACGAGATCGTGTTTTAGTCTCCAATGCGTTTCTTCGTCAATGACACTACTAGAAAACTGGGCAATTGTCACCAGAATTTGCCACGAAAAAAAAATGGTCTCAAAATTAGTGATCGTTTTCTCACCAAAATCTTATTGGTAGCAAATTATATGACGCGGTCACAAAACGGTCACAAATTTTGTCACTATTTATTTTCGGTGAGAACATGGTGATAAATAAATAAAAAAATAAAAAGTTTGGTGGGAGTTGTGACCTCTTTGAGCGCACTTGGTTTGCGACCGGCTTAGCAGTAGCAATATTTGGTAAAAGTGTAACAGGAAATTATACTATTTTCAGCGACTATCTTTAATTTCTCCCTAATATTAAGCGGCCAATTGTTCAATCTCTCCAAAACCTAATCTCCCTCAGTTGAACCATCTACTCCCTCAATTGAACCATCTTCGTCCTCTGCTCCACATCACTGCCAACGATTTGGTGATTTTAGTGCTTAATTGCTTCAAAACCTTACCGCTCTCAATCGCTCCAAAACCCTAATCTCCCCCCCCCCACCCCGAAGGCAGTCGTTTGAATTTAACAACAACATCATCATTCGATTCTGGTGATTTTAGACTTGGAATTGTGACATTGTTATGGAGGTGAGTAAAACACACAATTATCTTGTTCTATGTAATAGAAAACATAACATAGGTCCTTGTTTATCTTGTTCTCCATGTACAAGCACCAAATATGCACAATTAGACTGTTCACTTTCATTTTTTAATGTTCATAGTCGAGAATTGTTCTTCATCGTTCATACATTTAAGTTTGAGGATGTAATTTTGCTCATCATTCTCACATTTAACAGATACAGTTTGATGATAGGCTATAACACTTGGTTTTGAATGTTTAGATGTTTATCTTATTAGGATAATTTTAGTTGGTTTATATTTTAGTTGGATTTTATTATATGCTTTTGAAAACAAGATGTTTTATATAAGTTTGGGATTTTATTAGACTTTTTTTTTATATTATTAGTAGCTTTATTGATATGTAATTTTGATGAAAATAGCAGGGAGAAAAAAAATCTAAATTAAAAACCAATATTCCCAACCAATATTCGAGTAATCAGTAAATGGAAGCAAATGGTTGCAATTGTGCAAAAAATGGTGGCTAAATGGTGGCAATATCAATGACTAAATGATATCAAAACTCGCAAATTGTGTGAAAAATGATTGCTAAATGGTGGCAATATCGGTGGCTAAATGGTGCTAAATGGTGGCAATATCGGTGGCTAAATGGTGGCTAATTGGTGGCAATATTGGTGGCTAAATGGTATCAAAACGTGCAAAAACCGATGGTTAAATGGTGGCAAATCAGTGGCTAAATGGTATGAAAATGCGTCACAATTTGGTGGCAAACTCGGTGGCAAACAAGGCGGAGCGTAGCAAACATGAAGCGGTGGCAAATAATTTTGACCAATTTTATGGTGGTAAAATAAGGTAGCAAAATATAAAAATGGTGGCAATCTGGTGGCATTAGGGCAATTGACACGGGTGTTTTTGTCACCGTATTTTTGGTGGCAAACTGGTGACAATAAGGAAATTGCTACCATTTTGTAACCAAAAATTACATAACAAAAACCCTGTTTTCTAGTAGTGTGAGCTCGCTATAAGCTGTATCATTGAAGACGGGTTCGACTGGAGGATCTTGAATGTGTACCGGTGCTATTTATAGGGGTTAGGAAAATTTGTGTATAGTTGACCAAAATCTAATAGATTGGTACATGTAAAACTATAAATTTAATTTATATTTAAGTATATATGTATGTGTATGTGTATGTTTAAGTGTGTATATATATAGGTGTATGTGTGTATGTATATGTATATGTATACTAACTAAAATAATAATTCGAGCCGAACCGAGCCGAGCGGACCTTTGCTCATGCTTGGTTCATTTACAAACCGAACCGAGCAGAGCGGCTCGTTTACAACCAAGCGTCAAATCGAACGAGCATTTTCCGAGCAATTTTCGAACGAGCGTCGAGCGATTTGAACGACCCTAGTTTAAATGTTTACTTTTCTATTTTTACGTGTGATGCTTCTATGTAGGATTCCTATAATTTTGTAGGATTCTTTGTTGTTCTTGAATCTCTTTAATTTTAGTGCAGTGATATTTAGTGCTCAATCTTTGTGTACATTAAGGGCGATATTAATCAATGTATGTATTTGGAATGGCGATATTAAATCAATATATAGATAGGGGATAGCGATATTGATATCAAATAGCGATATTAAAGTATATGTATACATGGGATAGCGATATTCTTATATATATATGCTCTAGTTGGCGATATTGATGTATATATGTATATGATATAGAGATATTCATATATATATATATATATGTGTCTGAGTTGGCGATATTGATGTATATATGTATATGATATAGCGATATTAAATAAAGTCCCAGATTTGTGTCAGAAACACCCTGAATATCGCCATATCAAATAACTATATACCTACTTCCACTCTTTTATTCCAAGCCCACCTAGAGGTGATCTTTTGGTGGTCAAACCACCTATTCCTGCAAAAAACTCAGTTTAAGTCCACGAAGAGTTTTTTTTTTTTTTTTTTTTTTGTAAGGGTATACGGAGTGGGCGGTAAACTCCTTTATCGCGCGGTAACACCGCCGCCAACCCCCTTTACCGCTCGGTGAAGGCTTTGGATCGATGAACCTTTACCCGCTCAGGAAGTGTTTGGTTTTTTTGACCGTTGTGCAATCCAACGGCTATATAGCTGTTTAACATAAAAAAAATATTTCACCTTTATAAATAACCTAATTCACTGCCATTTTTATAAACACATTCTTACTAACAAATAATTTTCATCTTTACATTCAAATCTTTTCAAACAAATGGAAGGCTCAAACAAAGGTGAAGGGAAGAAAAAACATTCGGGGTCCAGTTCGAAGGCGAGGGCGCAAGATAAACGTGGTGGTTCGGGTGGTTCAAGTGCACCGTTTCATCCCCAACTTGGCTTTGCTACACAAACCCAACCTCCATTTTTTTAACCAAACCATGCAACCGAATTTCGGTTACGATAGCCAACCCCACCAAAATTGGTTGCTAGACCCGGTGTTTATGATTATCCCCTCGACGCCCAAAACTCTTTTGACCCGTTTGCTTTTCATTGCACTTTAAACAAAAGAAAAGACAATCAACAAAATTCGGATGGTTTTTGGAACCAAGTTCTTAAGCACTTCAATCAAACGGTTGGAGGAAGCAACCGAAACCACCATCAAGTGCGATCGAAATGGATGGCGATGCAAACAAAGTTGAACACATTCAACGGTTTTTATCATCAAGCGGTAAACTTTATTATTTATATACGGTTTATTTTTTAATTAAGTATGTGGATAAGTTTTTTCATAATTTATTATTTTAGGATCGTTTACATCCTAGCGGGTCCGACGATGCTTTTGTAATGAATCAAGCGCTTAAAGATTACAAAAACAAAGAAAAACATGACTTTCTTCATGTTGCGGCGTGGGAGGTCGTTAGAACAAATAAAAAATGGTTGCCGGTACTGTTGTTAGGTGAAGATAGCTCCGGCTCGAGTCAAAAAAGAAAGTCGTCGGATTCGGGAAATTATAAAGCGGATACACCTAGTGCCGAAGTCTCGAGCGGTCTTCCCGACATGAACGAGGTTCCCTTGCCAAGAAGACAATAGAGAAAGGAGAAAAAGGACAAAGGACCGTCTTCAACAAACGAAGATCCAAGAGATATAATCGGTAGATTCGAAGAATACAAGGCCATGAAGAAAGAGTTTGTAGGTCCCTCGGAGGTTGAGGTGCAACCTAATCCTTGTTATATCTAACACACTAGCGAGTGCGGAATCCAAGCTAGCATGCAAACCGGAAGTTCATACGAGAACAAGCAGGAACACAACACACAATCTTCACCGATTAACACCACTTGTATTAATACGTATGAAAGGTTCTGTTACAAAGCACAAGGTTTACAAATGTATTCTGTAAACTCTCTCTCTCGTGTGTGTTCTCTCAACAGAATGCTCTCTCTGTTTTCTTAGCTCTCCTTTTGTCTATCTAGTGTCTCAACTGAAGTGAACACACAACATGGGTATTTATACCCGTCACAGCACATCTGGTCGAAGGATCAGATAGACTGATCGAAAGATCATCTATCGACCTGAAACACATCGAAGGATCACATATACCTCGAAGGATGATATCCTTCGAGATATCCTTCGAGCTCATCCATCGAAGGTTTATGTTTCGAGCTCATCGAAGGATATAAACAATCCTTCGATGACACATCCTTCGACCCAGACATATTTCAACCAAAGTCTAACTGTTTGACCAAGTCAAACCAGGAGGATGGTTGACTTAGTCAAACTTACAGGACTAACAAAGACATCGTTTTGTATCATGATAAAATACAGACAAAGTACAGACACAAGTGCACCAACAAACTCCCCCTTGGCTGTAGCTTTGTCTTGATCTTTATAACTTGATCTTTGTCTCGATCTTTGTCTCGAACTTTGTGTCTTCAACTTTGACGTCCTTTCAAGTCTTCAATGTCGGAGGATCTTTAAAGTCTTCACATCTTGAAAGCAGAAAGTGTACCAACAAACCCCCCGTTTCATGTAGGAAGTGTGTTGACAAACTCCCCCTTAACATAAGCTCCCCCTTGAGTTATGCTCGTGAAATACTTGTTCGTTATGAATTGAGATCCTTGTGGTATTGATGATGGTCAGCGGCAACTCGATCATCTTCATCACTTGAGTGCCTTCACGTCGTGTCTTCATTCCGAGGCTTTGTCATCGACCATGTTCTCCTTGCCTTTAGAATCTGCACATGCAAGAAATCTAAACGCGTAATGAGAACAACTGCTTGGAATATCATAAGCAAACGACACACATGTGACCATTGTTCAATCAAACACCGTCCGACAGTTTGAAAGTTTAATAAATTTATCAATTTTAGGTTTTTAACTTTCAAAACTTGCAAATTTCGACCGTTTATGAAGATTTAGTCGTTTTCGGTTTTCGTTCAGGTTTCAGGTAACGAAGACTCGAGCTCCAACATCGTATGATCGAAAATAAAACAGAAATAAAATCTTTTTGGCTTTTATAAAGTTTATATTAAAACACACCTAAAATCTTTTTGGACTTTTTGAATATTAAAAAAAAATAAAGACTGAAAGCAGTAAATAAATATATACAAAGATGCAGAAAATGAAAGCATTAAATAAATATTTACAGACAATCTTTTTGCGAGTTTCGAGGGTAAGAGAATCATATCAGTGTACGGTCATGTCAAAACGCTCTTGTTGTTCAATTAATTAACATTAAGATAAGCATCCTATAAAGATTATCGGTATTGTTGTCCACATAAACTCAACTTATCATTTGTAATCATGGCGAGGGGATACGTTAAGGTATGATTTATACTTACCGACCGGTGTTCATCCACATCACGACACATTCCCGTATCAAGGTATGCACGAGGATTCATCTTACCGGTGAGTATACCGATTATCATCTGTTTGACCGTATATGATGTGAGATTCTCACTTATTTTGATTTGAAAACAAGCCCTATGTGATATAATCACTTATTGATGAGGAACTTGATTTTCATATGCATGATGGCACAGGAGCAAGTCCGTGAACAGGTCAGTACTTTCGTACAGCAGAGAGACGAACTTGACTCCCGGATAAATGTGATATATAATCACTTATTTTGTTTGGACATGTGATTGTTGATCACTTATTGAGGTCGAATGCAATATGTACACGTATGTATAGTATCATGGAAGATCTAGACTTGCGTCCCCGTTATTTTTCGGAAAAAGATACAACCATGATACCCAGATGATAAGCAGCATAAAGACCGAATATCTCAGAACCTCGGCAATCTATCAAACGAAATTTCGGTACTAAGACCATATGCCAATGAATGGTTCCCACCTGGTCTTCAGTCGATTTAAGTTTATATCACCCTGCACACTTTAAAATGATTGTGAGCCTACCGATACATCTTATATAGAGCTGCTTAACATATTTTTCATTTAAGGTTTAAAAGAGGTTTAGACAGACCACTGATGTACTATCATTTTCTCTTTTGCTCGCCAGGAAACTCATTTTTGGTTTTTCAAATTTTGGATTTACTCCCCCTAAAATCAACAAACTAAGATAAATTTAAAACACAAAGGTATTTACAAAAATGATTTTCCGATGTTGGTTTTACTCTTGCTTGACCTTAATGCCGTTTACCAATAATAAAAAGTCAAATCTTGATTTGTCAAAGCTTTAGTAAAAAGATCGGCACGTTGGTCATCGGTGTGGACCATGACAACATCGATGAGTTTCATATTGAAACAATCACGTGTGAGGTGATATTCGAGATCAACGTGTCTGGTCAAAGAGTGCTATACGAGATAATAATTCACAAAGCAGCTTAAATATCGACAAGTATAGGAGAGATTAGAAATTTAAAAACCGTATCCTGCAACTGCTTCGTGCATTGCAAGGAATTTGAGTATTCTCCCAAACTGGATATCCACCCGGTGTGGACTTCAAAGTCGATTCTTTGTAGCTACTGAGAAGTCTCTTCACAGCAACAAGATCACAGACCTCTGGGTCCGGCTGGTTTTCCAAATTGCACCAGCGAAGGTCTTTGTCTTTCTCTTTCAGAAGTAGTGTGCGGTTGTTCAATCCACGCCAAGGCATCCGCACACCCGGTTGGTTCGTTCAACAAACACATTTTCTTCATTCACACCGTGGAGAAAAATACACTGCACGTTCATCTTGTTGATTTTGAACTTCAAACGTGCTGCAGGTGCGTACTTTTCATTCGAATCTTCCCTGAGGACCCGATCAAAAACCATGACAACCAAATTTTGGAACATATTTCATCTGGTCGAATTTTGCAACTTCATTCAACCACATTCTTTCATCAGCAAATTCTTCTTCTTTTCTTTTTCTTTCCTCTCTCTCCATCAATGGCAACAATATTCTCCTTGGATACAACAATGTTTCGGAGCCTTATGTCGCCGATCTTGTGCATGGACGCTCCACTATCAACAATCCTAAGACTATCAATAGTTCCTCCTGGAACATCCTGCACACTCATTCAGAGATTAGTTGGAGAGGGGGACCCAAGCCATTGTGGTCTTGGGTCTTCCATTTTCATCAATAACAATAACTTCTATTCTTTGATGATTTGAAAATTGTGATGGTCCCCCTGAATTTTTAACCGTTTTAGGTTTCCAGGTCTGTTTTGGTTTACCAGTGTCATTCTTTAAAATTTTAACTTCATGGTTATCAGAAGTTTTTGAATTTTCTTGTTTGACAGAAACAGATGGTTTGTTAACCACATCGGTTTTAATTGCATTTTCAATTTTCTTGACCTGTTGGCGTTTCTGTTTCTTTTCCCTTTCTTTTACAAGGCGGGGATCTTGTTTTACAGAAACAGATCGTTTGCGGTCAGTTCTGTCACGGGGATCATCTTCTTTGGCTTTTAATTTATGAAGATACGGGCAAATTCGAATGATATGCCCAATTGTACCACATTCAAAACATGATCTTCGTTCAACAAACCCCGAAGCATCATGTGATCGTCTTGCCGATGATGATGAACTTTGTGATCTCGAGGTACTAGGTTTCGAACAGTTTGGTTCATTTCTTTTCAACACTGTTGCTTGTTTAACAAAATCCAAGTTAGATTTATTTTCAAAAGTTTCGATTTTGTCCGTTCCCTTTGACTTCACAAAGTTTATCTTCTTGTCCTTTTTCTTGGTCTGTTTCTTTTGACCTTTTCCATTTCCTTGGGCAGCGTGATTTTGCTTTCGTTGATTGTTTTGTTTTTGCAATTTTTGATTCCCATATTTCTTTCTAACTTCGGATTTTGGGATAGGAGCACACTGAGTTACTACAACTCCTGGGCTCGACTTTCCCAAAAACTTACTGGTAGAATCTTCGAAAACTTTATCAATCAAAGATTGATTGACATTTTTGATAGGGAAATCCTTGTCTGAATATATTTTATCAGATCCAATCAACGTCTAAAGCAAGTTCACGCTTTCACAGCTTCCAGATGAGGATTCAACAGACTTGGCTGTAGCAGTCACAAACGATTTTGCAGGTGGATCACAAAGAATGTGATTCTCAAGAGGTATGTCCTCTTCTTTGATCACCGCATCAGACTTTTCCGAATCAGTATCATCAGATTCATCATCAGAAGAATCAGTATCCTCAATCACAACTGGAGGATTCTGACTCGGTTCAGCAGAAGACACACATGTATCTGCTGACACATCCGATTCTGATGATACTTCCTTCTTGTATCCGAGTCCTGCTGCAAATTCCTTAACGTCTAGAGGAACAGATGGTTCAAAGTGAGTTCTATACTCCTCATCAGGCAGGGCATCATAATTATTTCTCACGGGTGGTGGACATTTCTTGTAACCAATGCATGTGACATCCCGTTTCTCTTTCTGAACATCAATGATGTGATCCAACACATAGCTAGAGCTTAAATAGCTGTCTAACTTGAGTCGGATCGCCTCACTTTCAGTTTTGACACAAGCCATTTCTTTTTGCATTATCTCAAGCCTACTGATGTAAAGGTTTATTTCCGTTTGTTTTCTTGAAACCATTTTTGTCAGTTCGGTTTTATCTTTCTTTAATGTTTCAATCATCGACTTAAAGTCCTTTTCATGGTTTTCATAAAACATGTTGGCTTCAGTGCATTTAGAAAGATCCACGGTCAACTTCTTGTTGTGAATGAATGTCACATCATACTTGTCTTGCAAAGCCTCGTGTTTGCCTTGCAACTCACACCACTTAGCATCTAAATCAACATGTTTGTTTTGCAAGTCAAACAAACTAGCTTGTAAAGCATCATGTTTGCCTTGCAACTCAGACATGTTTGCTTCTAAATCAGAACATTTAACGTTTAATCTAGCACAATTATCACAAATAACAGCAGTGGGTTCATCGACACATACCTGACTTGATGAACTGTCGACATTAGCCATAACGGCTGAATGGAGAGAAGAAGAAGAATAAGCAGCTTGATCCACCAATATAGATCTCCTATGATTTTCTGCTGCAGTGTCTCCCAATACCTCATCAACCTCTGCTTCAACTGGCACACTTGACGTGTCATCCAAATGATCATTGCCTGAAGTTGAGGATTCTTCATCTGAGCTTCCACTGTAACCAGAACTGTCTTCGTCTTCAGAAGACTCATCACCATTGGTGGAAGATTCTCCACCACTGGCGTGCTTAAGATCCTTGACAACCTCAGCAAAACAAGCTGTTCCATTTGAAGTATCACTACTCAAATGGATTGACCAATCACCACCTTCGTCTATTTGAACCACAAGTGCCTGGTTAGCATTTGATGGTCCTGCTTGGCTTTGGTTGTTGACAGGTATCAACGTACGCTCATTGTTCCTGTTCTGATTTTGCTGGTTGCCTTGATTTCTGAAAGGGTTCTGGTTCCCATGCTGAGCTGGCTTAACAGGAACTTGTATCGGATTGCCATATAGATCAGTTGTCACAGGAGGCCTTTGGGTTTGCTGTTGAGGCATTGGTTGAGGAACTGGTTGAAGCGGATTTCCATACATGTCTGTTGTTGGAGGAGGAGTGCCATACAAGCTAGTGCTAGACACAAATGCTGTTTGAATTGGAGCGTGTGAAGAAGGTTTTGTAGAAGTGCTAGAAGTTCCATAATACATTTCAGGATTTTGTGGCACTGGAACTATTTTCGCCTTGAGAGTTTCTTCCTGATTCTTGTTTTCCAGGAGTTGAGCAAAGTCACTGAAGTTTGTTGTATCCAAAGTGCCATTGTACTTCATGATTTCTAAGAAATTATTCCATTGAGGTGGCAGTGCATCTGCAAACTTCTTCACTATCTCTGCTGAAGTTGTTACAACCCCAATATTTGCCAATTCAGTCAGCAAATGATTAAATCGACTTGTCAAATCTCCTAAAGATTCATTCTGCATACAAGTAAAACCATCAAACTCTTTCTTTAGCAGGTCTTTTCTCAATTGACGTGTCGCTTCATTTCCTACGCCCCTTGTTTTCAATGCGTCCCACAACCTCTTCGTTGTCTTGTGACTGACAAATTGATGATAAATATCTTTGCTTAACGCCTGAGTAAGAATGGCATACGCTTTCTTCTCTAAGTCATAGACCTTCTTCTGATCTTCCGTAAGATCAGCAAATGTAGCAGCAGATGAAGTGGCAACCTCTATTGTTTGATCAAAATCTGTGATGAAACGCAACCACAATTCTGTATTTTGACCAAGGACGTATGTATGAAATCTATCAAACCATCCCGGATATTCACTTAAATGCATCAACTTTGGAGGCCTATTCAAACTTCCCGTTTCACTTTCGCTTAGCAAAATGCTTTGAACACTTGGAGCTTGATTTGATACGAATGCCCATTGACCGGTAGATGTAGCATTAGCTTGCGAACCCGAATCCGGAGCCGGAGTACCAAAATACATCTCTGCATTTACCGGAATACCCCACATCGAATTCATTTTTGATCAAGAAAAAAAATGTTACACTAACCAGCCGAAGGATCTGAGATCGAAAGACACTGAAAAACACAAACTTGTTAAACTTAAACAAACTGGGATCGAAGGATCAACACTTGTTCGAAGGATCAACAGTGTTCGAAAGATCACTGTTGAGTTTCGAACAATGATTTCGAAAGATTCTCCAAACGAAGGATCCTTATCTTTCGAAAAAGAACTGCAGATCGATAGATGTATGCTTCGAAAATATTCCTTGGAACGAAGGATAAGTCACACACTTCGAAGGATGTTCGAAGGATGATTATCTATCGAACCTCCTTTGATCGAAAGACGATCTTTCGACTTCGAAGGATATCTATCGGACGGACTGACACAGTTGACAAAGAGTGACAGGTTGGTGAAAAAGTTGATGGGTTGGTAGAAACTTTCGGCAGAAGGCAGAAGGTATGGTCAGACCATATCTTCTGCATGCAATTTGAACAATAAAATATATTAAAAATCGAAAGATCTACCCAGAAACCGGTAACCGGAGTAGGCCGGAAATTGGCCGGAGAAGACCAAAATTCTTAAAAACAAGTTTTTAAGTTACCCAACCCTTCTTTTAACACACCCGATAAGTTTAGAACACGTTTTTACGACTGAAAATGCGAGAAAAACACTAAAAACGTCTGCTAAACAAAGTGAGTTTTTGTCCAAAACACTCCAAAGCTTGTATAAAACTCGGTTTTTAACAAGGAAAAGAGCCACGGCTCTGATACCACTTGTAGGTCCCTCGGAGGTTGAGGTGCAACCTAATCCTTGTTATATCTAACACACTAGCGAGTGCGGAATCCAAGCTAGCATGCAAACCGGAAGTTCATACGAGAACAAGCAAGAACACAACACACAATCTTCACCGATTAACACCACTTGTATTAATACGTATGAAAGGTTCTGTTACAAAGCACAAGGTTTACAAATGTATTCTGTAAACTCTCTCTCTCGTGTGTGTTCTCTCAACAGAATGCTCTCTCTGTTTTCTTAGCTCTCCTTTTGTCTATCTAGTGTCTCAACTGAAGTGAACACACTGTTGGTCCGGCTAGGAGGATCTAGTCGCCTAATCCTTGTTATCGAACACACCCGGTTGTGCGGAATCCAACCGGAGATGCAAACCGAGATCGAGAAAGTGAACAATACGTAAAGATATCAACGATTAACAGTTACGTGTATTGATTTTGACAAAGTTTCGGTACAATATTTGACAAATACAAAGCTCACCGGAACTTTCTCTCACTACACTCTCTCTCTAGTTTTCTGCCTTATCTTCTCTCACACACTACATTGATATTTATATCCATCACATCACGTCTGTTCGAAGGATCAGAATTACTGATCGAAACATCATCTTTCGATCATGCATCCGTCGAAGGATCCACATACACTTCGAAGGATGGCATATCCTTCGAAGTCCATCAGTATCCTTCGTGGGATATCTTTCGAGCTCATCGAAGGATAGAAACAATCCTTCGATGGAACCTTCGACACAGACAATTTACAACCATGTGCTGTGCGATTGGTTTGGAGTTCGGCCCAATGTTGGAGAGGCCCAAACATGCATTTGTCTTGTGCGATTTGATTGGCCTAAACTTAATGTGTCCATGCACGTTCAAATATGCATTTTGTAGATTAGTCAACCACATGACATCATCATGACATCATCATGATGATGTCATGATGATGTGGCAGCGGGAACCGTCTCGCGGCGCTCCGTGCTTCGCGTGTCGAACTCTGGGGCGCACGACGGAGGAATGTCGTGATGTCGGGCTTGAGCCGAACCTAACCAGGTCGAACCGAACCAAGTCGCGTCGAGTCGAGTCGCGTCCACATATATGTATCAACAAACTCCCCCTTGGACGCTACTCGCGAGATTCGCCTTTCATGTCTTCTAAGTCGGAGGATCTTCAATGTCTTCACGTCTTCAAAGCAGAAAGTGTATCAACAAACTCCCCGTTTCATGTAGGAAGTGTGTTGACAAACTCCCCCTTAACATAAGCTCTCCCTTGAGTTATGCTCGTGAATGTCTTGATCTTTACAACTTGAGATCCTTGTGGTGTTGAAGGTCAGCGGCAACTCCATCATCTTTGTCTTTTGAGTGCCTTCACGTCGTGTCTTCATTCCGAAGCTTGTCATCGACCATGTTCTCCTAGCCTTTAGAACCTGCACATGCAAGAAATCTAAACGCGTAATGAGAACAACCGCTTGGAATATCATAAGCAAACACACATGTGACCATTGTTTAAGCAAACACCGTCCGACAGTTTGAAAGTTTAACAAAGTTTATCAATTTCAATTTTAACTTTCAAAACTTGCAAATTTCGACCGTTTATGAAGATTTAGTCGTTTTCGGTTTCCGTTCAGGTTTCAGGTAACGAAGACTCGAGCTCCAACATCGTACGATCGAAAATAAAATAGAAATAAAATCTTTTTGACTTTTATAAAGTTTATATTAAAACACACTTAAAATCTTTTTGGTATTTTTGAATATTTCAAATTTAAAGACTGAAAGCAGTAAATAAATAAATATATACAGACATTCTTTTTGCGAGTTTCGAGGGTAAGAGAATCATATCAGTGTACGGTCATGTCAAAACGCTCTTGTTGTTCTTATTAATTAACATTTAAGATAAGCATCCTATAACAATTATCGGTATTGTTGTCCACATAAACTCAACTTATCATTTGTAATCATGGCGAGGGGAAGATAAGCAAACACACTTGAGATCTGTATTTATATTTGGTCTTCATCTTGTGCGATTGGCTGGGTTCGGCCCATGATGCAAGTAATAAAAGCCCAGCATGCATTTGTCATGATGATGTGGCAGCGGGAACCGTCTCGCGGCGCTCCGTGCTTCGCGTGTCGAACTCTGGGGCGCACGACGGAGGAATGTCGTGATGTCGGGCTTGAGCCGAACCTAACCAGGTCGAACCGAACCAAGTCGCGTCGAGTCGAGTCGCGTCCACATATATGTATCAACAAACTCCCCCTTGGACGCTACTCGCGAGATTCGCCTTTCATGTCTTCTAAGTCGGAGGATCTTCAATGTCTTCACGTCTTCAAAGCAGAAAGTGTATCAACAAACTCCCCGTTTCATGTAGGAAGTGTGTTGACAAACTCCCCCTTAACATAAGCTCTCCCTTGAGTTATGCTCGTGAATGTCTTGATCTTTACAACTTGAGATCCTTGTGGTGTTGAAGGTCAGCGGCAACTCCATCATCTTTGTCTTTTGAGTGCCTTCACGTCGTGTCTTCATTCCGAAGCTTGTCATCGACCATGTTCTCCTAGCCTTTAGAACCTGCACATGCAAGAAATCTAAACGCGTAATGAGAACAACCGCTTGGAATATCATAAGCAAACACACATGTGACCATTGTTTAAGCAAACACCGTCCGACAGTTTGAAAGTTTAACAAAGTTTATCAATTTCAATTTTAACTTTCAAAACTTGCAAATTTCGACCGTTTATGAAGATTTAGTCGTTTTCGGTTTCCGTTCAGGTTTCAGGTAACGAAGACTCGAGCTCCAACATCGTACGATCGAAAATAAAATAGAAATAAAATCTTTTTGACTTTTATAAAGTTTATATTAAAACACACTTAAAATCTTTTTGGTATTTTTGAATATTTCAAATTTAAAGACTGAAAGCAGTAAATAAATAAATATATACAGACATTCTTTTTGCGAGTTTTGAGGGTAAGAGAATCATATCAGTGTACGGTCATGTCAAAACGCTCTTGTTGTTCTTATTAATTAACATTTAAGATAAGCATCCTATAACAATTATCGGTATTGTTGTCCACATAAACTCAACTTATCATTTGTAATCATGGCGAGGGGATACGTTAAGGTATGATTTATACTTACCGACCGGTGTTCATCCACATCACGACACATTCCCGTATCAAGGTATGCACGAGGGTTCATCTTACCGGTGAGTATACCGATTATCATCTGTTTGACCGTATATGATGTGAGATTCTCACTTATTTGATTGAAAACAAGCCCTATGTGATATAATCACTTATTGATGAGGAACTTGATTTTCGATGCATGAGGGCACAGGAGCAAGTCCGTGAACAGGTCAGTACTTTCGTACAGCAGAGAGACGAACTTGACACCCGGAAAGAATTTGTGATATTTTATCACTTATTTGTTTGGACATGTGATTGTTGATCACTTATTGAGGTCGTATGCAATATGTACACGTATGTATAGTATCATGGAAGATCTAGACTTGCGTCCCCGTTATTTTTCGGTAAAAGATACAACCATGATACCCAGATGATAAGCAGCATAAAGACCGAATATCTCAGAACCTCGGCAATCTCTCAAACGAAATTTCGGTACTAAGACCATATGCCAATGAATGGTTCCCACCCAGTCTTCAGTCGATTTAAGTTTATATCACCCTGCACACTTTAAAATGATTGTGAGCCTACCGATACATCTTATATAGAGCTGCTTATCGCTTTTCATTTAAGGTTTAAAGAGGTTTGGACAGACCACTGATGTACTATCATTTTCTCTTTTGCTCGCCAGGAAACTCATTTTTGCTTTTCTATTGTTTTTGTGTTTTTGAAATTTTTCGATGTTTTTGGATTTTTCAAATTTTGGATTTACTCCCCCTAAAATCAATAAACTAAGACAAATTTAAAACACAAAGGTATTTACAAAAATGATTTTCCGATGTTGGTTTTACTCTTGCTTGACCTTAATGCCGTTTACCAATAATAAAAAGTCAAATCTTGATTTGTCAAATGCTTTGGTAAAAAGGTCGGCACGTTGGTCATCGGTGTGGACCATGACAACATTGATGAGTTTCATAATGAAACAATCACGTGTGAGGTGATATTCGAGATCAACGTGTCTGGTCAAAGAGTGCTGTATGAGAGGATAATAAATTATAAAGCAGCTTAAATATCGACAAGTATAGGAGAGATTAGAAATTTAAAACCGTATCCTGCAACTGCTTCGTGCATTGCAAGGAATTTGAGTGTTCTCCCAAACTGGATATCCACCCGGTGTGGACTTCAAAGTCGATTGTTGTAGCTACTGAGAAATCTCTTGATAGCAACAAGATCAAAAACCTCTGGGTCCGGCTGGTCTTCCACATTGTACCAGCGAAGGTCTTTGTCTTTCTCTTGAGAAGTAGTGTGCGGTTTGTTCAATCCACGCCAAGGCATCCGCACACCCGGTTGGTTTGTTCAACTAACACATTTTCTTCAATCACACCGCGAAGAAATGTACACTGCACGTTCATCTTGTAGATTTTGAACTTCAAACGTGCTGCAGGTGCGTACTTTTCATTCGAATCTTCCCTGAGGACCCGATCAAAAACCATGACAACCAAATTTTGGCACATATTTCAACTGGTCGAATTTTTAACTTCATTCCTTTTTCCTTCATCAGACATCTTTTTGTCTTCTTTCCTCCTCTCTCCATCAAAGGCAACAATATTCTTCTGTCGCCTATCTTGTGTAAGGACGCTCCACTATCAACAATCTTACGACTATCGAAAGTTCCTCCTGGAACATCCTACACACTCACTCAGAGATTAGTTGGAGAGTGGGACCCAAGCCTTCACAGACTTGGGTCGTCCGTCATCATCGAGGATTGTGACATCCATTTCCCGATGATTCGGAATTGATGTAGCTCCCCCTGAAACAATTTCCAATTTTGGTTTCCATATCTGTTTTTGTTCTTCATGTTTAACATTTGATTTAACAGATTTTGTTTGGGCAACCTCCGGTTTTAAAACCTTTTCAACATTTTTCCGTTGTTTCTTTCTCTGTTTCACTTCTTGTTGTTTAACAAGACGAGGGTCTTGTTTTGGTGAAACAAATCTTTTATGGTAATTGTTACCATGGGGGGCATCAACTTTTGCTTTCAACTTATGAAGATATGGACAATTTCGAATTATGTGTCCAATAGTACCACATTCAAAACACATTCTCCGCTCTACAAACCTCGGAGCATCATGTGATTGCCTAGCCGATGATGAACTTTGTGATCCCGAAGTACTAGGTTTTGAACTGTTTAGTTCATTTCTTTTCCTCACTGTTGCTTTCTTGACAAAATCTAAGTTAGATTGGTTCTCAAAATTTGCAATTTTGTCCGTTCCCTTAGATTTCACAAAGTTCACATTCTTTTTCTTCTTCTGATTCGGCTTCCTTGGATTTTGAGTCGGTGATTTGGCATGATTTTGCTGTTTTTGCACTGTTGGTAACTTTTGATTGCCAAATTGTTTTCGAACTTCGGCCTTTGGGATAGGAGGGCACTGTGTTACAGTAACACGTGATCCTGTCTTTCCCAAAAACTTACTTGTCGAATTTTCAAAAACTTTACTTATTAAAGATTGATTAACATTCTTTATAGGAAAATCTTTGTCTGAGTAAATTTTATCATCACCAACAAGAGTGTACAGTAAATCCACACTCTCCGACTCTTGGGCAGATGTGGACTCGGTTGGAACAGTCTTAGCGGGTTTTGCAGGAGGATCACAGAGAATATGATTCTCAAGAGGTATGTCCTCTTCTTTGATTACCGCATCAGACTTTTCCGAATCAGTATCATCGGATTCATCATCAGAAGAATCAGTATCCTCAATCACAACTGTAGGATCCTGATTCTGTTCAGCAGAGGACACACATGTATCTGCTGACACATCTGAATCTGATGATACTTCTTTCTTGTATCCGAGACCTGTTGCACATTCTGCTGCAAATTCCTTAACATCTAGAGGAACAGATGGTTCAAAGTGAGTTCTATACTCCTCATCAGGCAGGGCATCATAATTGTTTCTCACGGGTGGTGGACATTTCTTGTATCCAATGCATGTGACATCCCGTTTCTCTTTCTGTACGTCAATGATGTGATCCAACACATAGCTAGAGCTCAAATAACTGTCTAGCTTAAGTTGGATCGCCTCACTTTCAGTTTTGACACAAGCCATTTCTTTTTGCATTATCTCAAGACGTGTGATATACAAATTTATGTCAGTTTGTTTTCTGGAAACCATTTTTGTCAGCTCAGTTTTATCTTTCTTTAATGTTTCAATCATCGACTTAAAGTCCTTTTCATGGTTTTCATAAAACATGTTGGCTTCAGTGCATTTAGAAAGATCCACGGTCAATTTCTGATTGTGGATAAATGTCACATCATATTTCTCCTGCAAAGCCTCGTGTTTGCTTTGCAACTCACACCACTTAGCATCTAAATCAACATGTTTGTTTTGCAAGTCAAACAAACTAGCTTGTAAAGCATCATGTTTGCCTTGCAACTCAGACATGTTTACTTCTAAATTAACACATTTAACATGCAATCTATCACAATTATCACAAATAACAGCAGTTGGTTCATTGACACATACCTGACTTGGATCACTCTCAGATGTTGACCTTTCTGCATCAGAATCAACAACCTCCCTTGATGATTCATATTCAGATCCAACCTCGCTTGAACTTGAAGTAGTATCATCCTCAACTGAAGTTGAAACATCTTCATCTGAACTACTGTCATGTTCAGAACTGTCATTATTTCCCGAGGATTCACCATTGCTGGCATCTTTGACAACTTCAGCAAAACAAGCTGTTCCAACTGGAGCATCACTACTCAACCTGATTGACCAATCACCACTTTCATATACTTGAACCACAAGTGCCTGGTTAGCATTTGATGGTCCTGCTTGGCTTTGGTTGTTGACAGGTATCAATGTACGCTCATCGTTCCTGTTCTGATTCTGCTGGTCTCCTTGATCTCTGAAAGGGTTCTGGTTCCCATGCTGAGCTGGCTTAACAGGAACTTGAATGGGATTGCCATGTAGATCAGTTGTCACAGGAGGCCTTTGGGTTTGCTGTTGAGGCACCGGTTGAGGAACTGGTTGAAGCGGATTTCCGTACATGTCTGTTTTTGGAGGAACCGGAACTTGGATAGGATTGCCATACATGTCTGTTGGTCCGGTAGATCGAACAGGTAATGGATTTCCGAACATGTCAGTTGCTTCGGTATTTCGAACAGGTAAGGGGTTTCCGAACATATCAGTTGGTCTGAGAGGTTGTTTCGGTGCGGGAGACGGAGTACCAAAATACATGTCTGTATTTACCGGAGTATTCCATCTTGGATTCATTTTTGATCAAAAATAATAAAACCTGAAAATCACACTTAAATCAAACAGTTAAATCACACTAGAAAATTTTTTTTTTTTTTTTTTTTTTTTTTTTAATATCTTGATAAAACAAAATCCCGCGAAACAAAGATCCGACGAAACAAGTCTTGTGCGACTAAACAGCTCTTGTGCGATCCCCACTTATGTTGTGCGACTGATTGTCTTGTTCGACTGAAGCCCAAACAGAAATTCAAAGTAACCAGAAGCCCAAAACTGAAGCCCAAATTTAAGTTGTGTAAGCCCAAAATAATTTTCCACTTTTTATTTCAACCCCACTATCTTATGGAGGCACAGATCTTTCGAACAAATCAGTTTAACTTTCGAAGTTGTTGGTTGTTGAAGACTAGGATCTTTCGAAACAAAACATCAACTGGATCCTTCGACATCTTGTAAGCTGGATCCTTCGAAGTGTTGGGGTTGATCCTTCGACACACACACAGCTGATCTTTCGAGGAAATCAAAAAGACCCTACGAAATCTTGAGGAGTAAAGGTGATCTTTCGAATTTGTTGAGCTTTCGAAATAGTTGATCTTTCGAATTGTTGAGATTCAATTTGTTGACTTTCTATCCTAACACAAAGCAATCCACTTTTTCAACTCATCTGTCGGCTGCATCATTTCCAAGTAACCACCTAATGATGTTGTCCTTTGTACTATTATAATATTTTAAAAATTCAAAACACAACACTTTACAATTGATTTAAAATAGATCGAAAAGTTGTGATAGTGAAGAACAACTTTGAATATGGCAAGAACACAAGGAGTTTTCTGGAAAAACTATGAGATTTCCGGTCACCCGAAACTTTCCGAAACCCGAATTTTGCTCAAAAGTTTTATAAAAACCAATATTTATCTTGAGAACGTGTGTTTTAGCAAGGTTTTAATCAAAACAATCAGCAAAACAACAAGATTTTTCAGGAGTTTAACCGAAATTTTCAGAAAAATAAGCTTCAAAAACCCGAAAAACCACTCGGTTTTAACAAGGAGAAGAGCCAAGGCTCTGATACCACTTGTTGGTCCGTGAACAGGAGGATCTAGTCGCCTAATCCTTGTTATCGAACACACCCGGTTGTGCGGAATCCAACCGGAGATGCAAACCGAGATCGAGAAAGTGAACAATACGTAAAGATATCAACGATTAACAGTTACGTGTATTGATTTTGACAAAGTTTCGGTACAATATTTGACAAATACAAAGCTCACCGGAACTTTCTCTCACTACACTCTCTCTCTAGTTTTCTGCCTTATCTTCTCTCACACACTACATTGATATTTATATCCATCACATCACGTCTGTTCGAAGGATCAGAATTACTGATCGAAACATCATCTTTCGATCATGCATCCGTCGAAGGATCCACATACACTTCGAAGGATGGCATATCCTTCGAAGTCCATCAGTATCCTTCGTGGGATATCTTTCGAGCTCATCGAAGGATAGAAACAATCCTTCGATGGAACCTTCGACACAGACAATTTACAACCATGTGCTGTGCGATTGGTTTGGAGTTCGGCCCAATGTTGGAGAGGCCCAAACATGCATTTGTCTTGTGCGATTTGATTGGCCTAAACTTAATGTGTCCATGCACGTTCAAATATGCATTTTGTAGATTAGTCAACCACATGACATCATCATGACATCATCATGATGATGTCATGATGATGTGGCAGCGGGAACCGTCTCGCGGCGCTCCGTGCTTCGCGTGTCGAACTCTGGGGCGCACGACGGAGGAATGTCGTGATGTCGGGCTTGAGCCGAACCTAACCAGGTCGAACCGAACCAAGTCGCGTCGAGTCGAGTCGCGTCCACATATATGTATCAACACACACAACATGGGTATTTATACCCGTCACAGCACATCTGGTCGAAGGATCAGATAGACTGATCGAAAGATCATCTATCGACCTGAAACACATCGAAGGATCACATATACCTCGAAGGATGATATTCTTCGAGATATCCTTCGAGCTCATCCATCGAAGGTTTATGTTTCGAGCTCATCGAAGGATATAAACAATCCTTCGATGACACATCCTTCGACCCAGACATATTTCAACCAAAGTCTAACTGTTTGACCAAGTCAAACCAGGAGGATGGTTGACTTAGTCAAACTTACAGGACTAACAAAGACATCGTTTTGTATCATGACAAAATACAGACAAAGTACAGACACAAGTGCACCAACAGAGTTGATGGATATTAAAAGGTTACGAGAAGAAAAATACATGTCGTTGGCGGATGAGCAACGCGAGGCGTTGCAACAAACTATGTTTGACAAGGTCTTGGAGACGTTTAACCGGCCTCACGACAATGTTCACCTTTCGATGTTGGAAATCACACTCACTAGAAAACGCGAGATCGCAAAAAAATATGGTTGGCCTTGTAATTTTTAGTTTTTTTGTTGTTGCGTTGTTTTATTATTATTTTTTTAACTTAGATTTTAATGTAATGGTTTTTTTTAATTTATAAAAGTTTGATGTTTTATTTGTTTTATCTTAACACAATAGTAAAAAAAATAAAAAAAAATAGTTTACTTATTCCAAATGTCAAACCACCGCCAACGTTTTTGAGGAATATGTAAACAAAATAGGTAAAATGACGTGGCACTGTTTGATTGGGTGATTTGAGAGTTTACCTATTGAAAGTGTTTAATCACTCCCTTCACCCTAAATTTTATACTTTTTATGTACTTGATAGAGGTATTTCCACATTGTTTCATAAGTTCTTTTTACCTTGAGCTTTTGAGCTGCGGCCATTGTCTCCTCTAGTAGCTGACCCCACAACCGTGCATACTGGCTTTTTTTTCGCGTTCATTTAAAAAACGTAATTCGGTGGCAGACTACTAACAAAAAAATATAAGTGAGTTGTTTGTTCATTAACTAGCATGATCAAGCATTACAACTTGGATTGTGTTGATATTGACTATGAGCATTTCCACTCACATGATGAGGACAACGAAACAACTTATTATTATTCCAAAGTAAACCCGGAACATAAAAATTGCTTCTGTACCCCCTCATTAAAAAAGATGACTTTGTTAACAGTCATTACTTAGATTTATGAAAGAAATAAGGGCATATCATTGATTATGTGAACTTCCAGTTTTATGCACCTAAAAAACTTCAAGTTTAAATCATCTACAAGCTTGTGGCAAGTCTTATAAGAAAAGGTAACTTAGGTAATTGGGTTTACCTCATAAAGATGGATTCTTTGATGCCTGCGGAAAAAACTGAAGGGACCAGGTAAGCTTGGAGGCATATTTGTTTGGTGTGCAGATGAATCCAAAGCCTTTGGTTTTAGATGTTAACAAGAATCTAAGGCCATGTTGGCAACATGATCAATATGTTTGGTTCGTAGGCTTTGGTAGCCAACCCTAATTAGGTTTTAGGCCCACTTAGTTAACTTGTTGACTAAGTAGTTAATCCTAATCTTGTTATATAAATACCTATGATGTAATTGTAATCTTTGTAGCACCTAATAAAAATGAAACCCTAGTTGCAACACGTGGCTGTAGGTCACCATGACTGAAGCATGTAAATTCTTGTGTTCTTTATTTTCTGCGAGTGCGTGCGTGTGTGTGTTTGTTTGTTTCTCTTCCGCTTGAGCATATTGTGATCTGATTCCTAACAACTGGTATTAGAGCTTTTGGTTCAGTTAAACAAACGAGTTCACACGCTTATCGCAATAGAGGGAGAGAGCTGTTCGAGAGGTTCAGATCTGCTGTGCCGCCGCCGACTTGAGTACAACCAGTACCGGATCTTTGAGTACGACCAATACAGTTTAGGGTTTGTGGGCGTCAGGTTTCCTATTGCTGTTCTGGTGGTTTTGGGGTGTTTGACGATTAGGGTTTCAGTTCTTGAACCCTGGTTATTCGCTGGTTTATGCTCGGGTTTGCAGGAGAAGTCGTTGGTTCGGGTGCTTCGTGTTTCTAGTTTATTGAAGGTTGCTCAGGCTTTGGGTGCTTGTTTTTTGTGGTTTTTTTCTGGTTTTCTCGTTTGCAATGTTTGAAGACGGGAAGTTCCGAATCAAGAAGTTCAACGGTATTGATTTTGCATAGTGGAGAATGCAAATAGAGGTGTGGCTTGGTGAATGCGATTTGTATATGGTAGTAGAAGAAAAACCTGTTGGAATGGATAAACTGCCAAAGCAATTTGGGATTCAAAGGACCAACGACATGAGTTAAATAGCATTGGCTTTGACTAGGAGCGTTACCTTTAATATCATGAAAGAAACAACTGCTCGTGGTATGATAACAACACTGTTAAATATGCATGAAAATCTGCTGGGAATAAAGTGTTCTTGATGAGGGACTTATTCATCACATGGATGCATAAAGGAAGCTTAGTCACATGTCATAATCTGAACTTGAACTTGATTATGTCCATGTTATCATCGGTGGGCATGTAGTTTGACAATGAGACTCAAGCTGTGATTTTATTATCTTCTCTGCCTGATAGATGTTCTGGGTTTGTCACATCTGTGATTAGTTATATGGGGACTGGTGGTATAACATTTGAAGGGATCCAGGATGCAGTGCTAGGTGAAGATATTCACCGGAAAACATGAGTGGTGGATCGACTTCTGATATATTTTATGTTGGTAGTAGAAGGGGTAATAACAGGAGCAGTGGGAATTGGGATACTCGTCTGAAGCTCAGAAGAATGTGCAGTGCTGGAGCTGTAATGAAGTTCGACATGTTAAGAATCAATTTCCAAATATGAAAAATGAAATAAGCACACTCTTTGGGAATGCATTTGATGATGATAGTGAAGAATTGATACTCATAGAGGAAAACTATGTGGACTCTTGGGTCATTGATTCTGGGGCTTCGTTTCATGCCATGCACAACGGGAGAACAATGTTGAATCTAAAAAAGGAGACTTTGGAAATATACAATTAGCTAATGGTCAAGCTCTTTATGTTACGAGTCTGAGAGATGTTAATCTGGTAACTTCATTGGGAACCACATGGACTTTAAGAATGTCATGGTGATTCCAGGTTTGAAGACGGATCTTATTTATGTCGGTCAATTGGATGAGCATGGACTACAAGTAAAGTTTGGTGGTGGTAAATGGAAGGTGATTAACAAAAATCTGGTTATTGCTCGTGGAAAGAAGCATGGATCATTGTATATGGCTGAGGTATCTACTGAGGGAGTGACCATCCCTATCAAGCATAAAGTATGGTTCACTGAATCTAAAGGGCAAAAGAGGGTTCATATTGCAGGGGTGAAGCTAGGTGCCAAGGTGTTTCAAGCTAAACGGAATCAGAGGTTTAAACTAGGTCAAGAGTTTGGTGATAATGGGAGCACGGGGCGTGTTCTGGCTACAGTCAGAAAACTTCGTTAGGGTTTTGAAGACCGATATTCCGATTGATAAAATCTCTCTTGGTAAACTCTTGCTGAACTTGGAGAATGGTATTGATTCTCGGTGTATCTTTGCATATGGTGGAGTGTGCAAGCCGGTTGAGATAGAGAATGAGTCAGTAGCGGTTTTAGTCACGGTTGGGTCTGGTAAAACTGTTGGGTTGGAGCTCGTGGGAGCTTCAATTGGTCTCTCAGGTACTTGATGAGAGGGGTGATTGCAATTAGGAGGATATTACTAAAATCTTAGGTTGTTCATGGGAATTGAAGGTTTGGAAGACTGTAGTTTTAGCTTGTTTTTTAGTGTTGGAGGCTTGGAGGACTTGAATGTGAAGATTACTGAAGTTACTGGTGATGGGTTTGCTTGGATGCACTTTGTGGACAATGCAAAGCTTCCGAGTGGGAGATTGTTGGGTTCCTAGGCTATGGTAGCCAACCTTAATTAGGTTTTAGGCTCACTTAGTTAACTTGTTGACTAAATAGTTAATCCAAACTTGTTCCATAAATACCCATGATGAAATTTTAATCTTTGTAGCACCTAATAAAAGTGTAACCATAGTTGCAAACTGTGGATGTAGGTCAACTTGACCAAACCACGTAAATTCTCGTGTTCTTTATTTTCTACTAGTGTGTGTGTTTGTTTCGCTTTCGCTTGAGCCTACTCTGATCCAACACCTAACACAATATTCTTATTGTGCCCATTGTTTCTTCTTATTCTATACAAATAAGTAATAAGATACTAGCAATTGAATCAATACAACTGGTTTTCAGTTTAAAAAAAAAATTTAGCATATGATCAAACTATAACATACCTCTTAGTGAATCATAGTTTCCATTATTAAAATCCAAGATTCTTTTTTTATAAATAAAAACATATTGGTTTTAAAATCAACCTGAAATGCATAACGAACTCATGTTTTTTTTTCTCTTCTAAAATTATGTTGATGCAGATTTTGTGTCCGATGCTTGTCGAATAGATTAGTTTTATTTTACGCTGAATTTGTAATAGTTAGTGAAACGGTCTATCGAACGTGTATAGACCCGCTCGTTTGAAGTGGTCAAACGAGAGGGTTATTCGGTTGACCGTGTGTGTTTGCAAGACAAGGGGTGTGACTATAAATAGAAAACCCTTGCCATTTGCAACACAAGGAAGTTGGAGGAGGTTTGAGACCTCACCGGGAGAGATCACCACTTGGTCTCTCCCCAGATGTATACTTCTTTGGTATGGTTCGGTTAGCTTGTTAATCGGGCCGATTTGTAATGTTATATTACCGGATTAATACAAAGAAGTTGTTTATCATCTCTAGTCTTCCCGTGTATGAACATAATCACACGAATCACGGTTTCGGTCCCGAAACCCGGTCCTACAAGTGGTATCAGAGAAGGCTCTTCTCCTTGTTAAAACCGAGGTGTTCTTGCTGTTTTTCGGGTTTTAAAAGTTCATATTTTTTTGGAAAACATCTTAAAATCGGAGTATATCTTGGTGTTTTGCTTTATGTTTTGTTAAAAACCGTGTTATTTTCATGCTCACATGTTAGTCTTTGGTTTTTATTAAACATTTTAGCAAAATCGCGGTTTCGGAAGTTGTTGGTTTACCGGAAAATTCAAATTTTCTGGGTTGTGTTCATCATATCTTCATCAAATATTCAAAGTGTTCTTTTGTGTGTTTACTTTTTAATCCTTTGAGATTTGAATATTGAAGTTGTTTGTGTATTGGGAAGGGATAACTGATTAAAATAATCAACCCAAATCTGTTTTGGTAAAAGGCATGGTCTGACCATACCTTCTGCTTTCTGCCGAAAGATTTCCCCAACCCATCACCTTTTTCACCAACCTGTCACTTCTTTGTCAACTGTGTCAGAGCAGATCGAAGGATATCCTTCGGAGTCGAAAGATCGTCTTTCGATCATAGGAGGTTCGATAGATAATCATCCTTCGAACATCCTTCGAAGTCTGTGACTTATCCTTCGTTCCAAGGAATCTTTTCGAAGCATACATCTTTCGGTCTACAGTTCTTTTTCGAAAGATAAGGATCCTTCGTTTGGAGAATCTTTCGAAATCATTGTTCGAAATTCAACAGTGATCTTTCGAACACTGTTGATCCTTCGATCAAGTATTGATCTTTCGATCCCTGTCTGTTTAAGTTTAACAAGTTTGTGTTTTTCAGGTCTTTCGATCAGGGATCCTTCGGCTGGTTGTTATCATTCGAGATATTAACATAGTTTGTGAAAAAAAAAAATTTAAATCAATTTTCACTTAATATATTAATTTTTATAAAATGGGAACAAACGGTCAGTGGGATCCAACCGCGTGGACTCTAACATCTACTCAGCAATCAAACACCGGACCTTCCACAACAGATCAGTTTGATCCTTCAGCATACACGATGTTTTCAAGACCAAATTCTTCTTCTCAACAACAGTATGTGCAACCGACAGCTCAGCAATTCACACTACCGCCTTTCTTAGACCCAAGCAGAGCTCAGCAGCAACAACCGCAACAGCAAGGAAATCAGAATCCCTTCAGGAATCAAGGACAGTCACAACAGCAACAGAACAACAATTCTATCAGATCAATAGTTTCCGTTGGAGGAAATGCATCTGGATCCGCAAACACTAATCCCCACAGAGGATTGGTTGTTCAAGCTGATGAAGGCTGCAACTGGAACATTCAGCTTGGAGAAGGAGGAAATGGTGGAACAGCATGTTATGCTAAAGTGGTTGAGAAGGTTGTAGAACCCGCGTCTGCCGGTGAATCTTCAGAAGATGAAGATAGTTCGGGTTATAGTGGGAGCATGGATGGAGAATCACTTGATGCTGGTAATTTATCAAGTGATGCTTTAGAATTGGAGGTTGATGAGCTTTTGGCTGAAGCTGAAGCATTATGCAAGAGGAGATCTATTCTCTGCCAGAAATCTGCTGGAACTTCCGAGAAGCTTGCTCAGTTATTCTCTGAAGATGGATCTTTTTCTTTTAATACAGCCTTTATGGCTCACGTAGAAGGTCAAACTTCTCAGGTATGTGAAACTAATTCTGACTCTATTTCTGTTCCTGTTGAATGTGCAAAGTGCTTAGAATATGCAGAAAAGGAAAGTCAGTTTGAAATCACATACAAACACAATCAAGAATTGATTGTAGATCTTTCTAAAGCAACCGAAGCTAACTTGTTTTTAACCAGAAATGAAAAGGAATTTAAAGCAACAATTGCGTCATTAAGACATGATGTTTCAGAATTACAAAAGGCTGTTTTGCGAAAACAACATGCTAACAATAATCTTATTGACACAATTGAAAAGAAAATGGTAGAGTTGGCAACAGCTCGATGTGAATGTGAGACAATTAAGCAGAAACTGGAAAGCTATTCCAATTCCCGCTATGTATTGGATCACATCATTGACGTTCAAAAGAAAAAGGGGGATAAAAAATGTATGGGATTCAAATCATGTCCTCCCCCAATGAATCACAATTACTCCAAATTGCCTGATGACGAGGATATGCCCCGTTTTGAACCTACTGTGCCACTCGGTCTAGATGACTTTGCAGCAGGCCTCGGGTTCACAACTGGTACATCATCCTCGGGTCAATCAGAATCTGAGAATGTGACAGATTCATCGTGTGTTAAGGAACAGAATCCTCTCATTGTAGAGGATGCTGATTCTTCGGACGATGAATCTGAAGAAATTGTGAACCAACAGTCTAGCTCGGTTACAACAGATATTCCAATTGAGAATCACATCTTGTGTGATCCACCAGTGAAACCGAGTAAGACCGAAACGTCAAAAGCAATGGAGTCCATTGTATCTAGCCTTGAAGGGAATAATTTGTTGTACACGCTCAAAGGAGATAGCAAAATCTACTCTAACAAAGATTTTCCAATTAAAAATGTAAATCAAGATTTAATTGAGCAAATTTTTGAAGGATGCACTGATAAGTTTTTGGGGAACAAAAGTGGCAAAGTTACCGTCACTCAATGTGATCCAATTCCGTGTGAACAAATTAGAAAACAATACGGAAACCAAAAACTACCAATTGAGCGAAAACAACAAGCCAATTCCGGAAAAGGTAAGGTACAGGGAAAGAAGGCTCAGAACAAGAATGTTCAAGCACCTAAAGTTCAGCAGCAAAAGGTGCAAAACAAAAGAGCCTCTGTTAAGAAACGAGAACCGAAAATGAACTTTGTTGGATCCACGGGTTCAGACAAACTTGAAACATTTCAGGATAAATCTAACGTTGATTTTGTAAAACAAGTTAGAATTTTAAAACGAAATGATCAGAATAATTACACCCAACACACCAACGGATGTGATTTAGGTCCAAGCACGTCTAGATCACAAAGTTCATGGTCTGGTTCTCCGTCTGGTCATCAACGTGTTTCTCCGAAGTTTGTAGAGCGGAGAACATGTTTTGAATGTGGGACAGTTGGGCATATTGTAAGATATTGCCCACACGTACAAAAGCTGAAGTCAAAAACGAGTGCTCCCCAAGAAATCGATTACCGAAAACGATCAGTTTCCCCGAAACAAGACCCACGTGTCTTGAAAGAAAGGGAAAAGAAGTTAAAGCAAAAGAATCAAAAGGTAATTGAAAAAGCCTTAAAATCAGAGGTCAAAGAAGAAAAACCTGTACAAGCAAAATCTGAAACTGTAAAACCAGTAAATGCTAAAACGATAAATTCAAATACTGGTAAAGGACAAACAGCTTGGAAGCAAAAGCAGGTAATTCAATCAGGGGGAGCACCACAGGTTCTTTTTCCTAATCATCAAGTGATTGAAATCACTTTCCTTGATGATCAAGGACGACCCAAGTCCACAAAGGCTTGGGTCCCCCTCTCCAACTAATCTCTAAGTGAGTGTGCAGGATGTTCCAGGAGGAACTTTCGATAGTCGTAAGATTGTTGATAGTGGAGCGTCCTTGCACAAAATAGGCGACAGAAGAAATTGATGCCTTTGATGGAGAGAAAATGAAAAGAAGACAGAAGTGTCTGTCGAAAGAGATTGAAAAGCTTCGACAAATTGAAAATCATTCCAAAGTTTGATTGTTCAAGGCTTTAATCGGGTCCCCAGGGTAGATTCAAACAAAATGTACGCACCTGCAGCACGTCTGAAGTTCACAATCTACAAAATGAACGTGCAGTGTACATTTCTTCGCGGTGTGATTGAAGAAAATGTGTTTGTTGAACAAACCAACTGGGTGTGCAGATGCCTTGGCATGGGTTGAACAACCGCACACTACTTCTCAAGAGAAAGACAAAAACCTTCGCTGGTGCAATGTGGAAGACCAGCCGGACCCAAAGGTTTATGATCTTGTTGCTGTCAAGAGACTTCTCAGTAGCTACAAAGAATCGACTTTGAAATCCACACCGGGTGGATATCCAGTTTGGGAGAGCACTCAGATTCCTTGCAATGCACGATGCAGTTGCAGGATACGGTTTTAAATTTCTAATCTCTCCTATACTTGTCGATATTTTAGCTGCTTTATGAATTATTATCATCTCATACAGCACCCTTTGACCAGACACGTTGATCTCGAATATCACCTCACACGTGATTGTTTCACTATGAAACTCATCAATGTTGTCATGGTCCGCACCGCTTACCGACATGCCAACTGATTTTTCCAAAATTCGATAAATCATTTCTGATTCAAAATTAATTTTGGTAAACGGCATTGAGGTAAAACATGAGTTAACCAACATCGGGAAATCGTTTTTGTAAATACCTTTGTGTTTTTAAATTTTATCTTAGTTTGTTGATTTTAGGGGGAGTAAATCCAAATTTGAAAAATTCAAAAACATCGAAAAATTTCAAAAGCACAAAAACAATAGAAAATCAAAAATGAGTTTCCTGGCGAGCAAAAGAGAAAATGATAGTACATCAGTGGTCTGTCTAAACCTCTTTAAACCTTAAATGAAAAACGATAAGCAGCTCTATATAAGATGTATCGGTAGGCTCACAATCATTTTAAAGTGTGCAGGGTGATATAAATCTTAAATTGACTGAAGACCAGGTGGGAACCATTAATTGGCATATGGTCTTAGTACCGAAATTTCGTTTGAGAGATTGCCGAGGTTCTGAGATATTCGGTCTTTATGCTGCTTATCATCTGGGTATCATGGTTGTATCTTTTACCGAAAAATAACGGGGACGCAAGTCTAGATCTTCCATGATACTATACATACGTGTACATACTGCATACGACCTCAATAAGTGATCAACAATCACATGTCCAAACAAATAAGTGATAAAATATCACATTTATCCGGGAGTCAAGTTCGTCTCTCTGCTGTACGAAAGTACTGACCTGTTCATGGACTTGCTCCTGTGCCCTCATGCATATGAAAATCAAGTTCCTCATCAATAAGTGATTCTATCACATAGGGCTTGTTTTCAAATAAAAATAAGTGAGTTTCTCACATTATATACGGTCAAACAGATGATAATCGGTATACTCACCGGTAAGATGAACTCTCGTGCATACCTTGATACGGGAATGTGTCGTGTGTGGATGAACACCGGTCGGTAAGTATAAATTATACCTTAATGTATCCCCTCGCCATGATTACATCTGATAAGTTGAGCTTATGTGGACAACAATACCGATAATTGTTATAGGATGCTTATCTAAAATGTTAACTAAAAGAACAAAAAGAGCGTTTTGGCGTGACCGTACACTGATATGATTCTCTTACCCTCGAAACTCGCAAAAAGAATGTCTGTAAATATTTATTTACTGCTTTCAGTTTCTGTATCTTTGTATATATTTATTTATTGCTTTCCGTCATTACATTTGAAAAATGAAAAATTCCAAAAAGATTTTAGGTGTGTTTTAATATAAATTTTATGAAATCCAAAAAGATTTTGCTTCTAGTTTATTTTTGATTGACTGATGTTGGAACTCGAGTCTATCCTACCCAAAATCCAGATTGTAAGCCGGAAAACAATTGCATCTTCATAAACAGTCGAAGTTAACAAGTTTTGAAAGTTAAGGTCTAAAATTGAATATTTTTCTAAACTTTCAAAATATTGTCGGTCGGTGTTTGATTGAGATTTGATCTCATATGTGTCGTTTGTTTAAATGTTAACTATATTCCAAGCGGTTGTTCTCATTATGCGTTTAGCTTTCTTGCATGTGCAGATGCTAAAGGCGAGGAGAACATGTTCGATGACAAGCTTTGGAATGAAGACACGAAGTGGAGGCACTCAAAGGATAAAATGATCGAGTTGCCGCTGACCCTTCATCAACACCACAAGGATCTGAAGAATTGACAAGTCAAAAGATTCACGAGCATGACTCAATGGAGAGTTCAATCCAAGGGGGAGTTTATTGCCACACTACCTAAATGAAAAGGGGAGTGTGTTGATACACTTTCTACTTACGACGCGTGAAGACTTTGAAGATCCTCCGACGTGGAAGACATGGAAGTTGAACCTCACGAGTAGTGTCCAAGGGGGAGTTTGTTGATACATATTTTGTGGACACGACTCGGCTCGGTTCGACTCAGCTCAGTTGAAAGGACGTCAGAGACTTGAAGACACGAAGATCGAGACAAAGCTACAGCCAAGGGGGAGTTTGTTGGTGCACTTGTGTCTGTACTTTGTCTGTATTTTGTCATGATGCAAAACGATGTCTTGTGTTAGTCTGAGTTACGTCTTAGATCTGTTATTATGTGCGTTCGATGTAAGTTTGACCAAGTCAACCATCCTCCTGGTTTGATTTGGCTAAACAGTTAGCACATTGGTTGTATGATGTGTGTGTCGAAGGAGGAGGCATCGAAGGATAGTTTAGATCCTTCGATGATCTCGAAGGATAAACCTTCGATGGATACAGATGGACCTCGAAGGATATCATCCTTCGAGGTATATGTGGATCCTTCGATGTGTTTCAGGTCGATAGATGATCTTTCGATCAGTCTATCTGATCCTTCGACCAGACGAGCTGTGGCGGGTATATATACCCATGTGTTGTGTTCACTTCATTTAGAGAAGAGAAGTTTTAGAGAGAGCTTCAGAGAAACACAAGAGCAGAACACACACACACGAGAGAACTTAGAGGGTTTGCAAAATACATTTGTAAACATTGAGCTTGTAACTGATCTTTTCATACGTATTAATACAGAGGTGTTAATCGTTGAGTCTTGTGTGTCATTTAATTGCGTGTTCTTGTTCATCTCCTTCTCTCAATCTCGGTTTGCATGCTAGCTTGGATTCCGCACTCGCTAGTGTGTTAGACATAACAAGGATTAGGTTTGACCTCATCCTCCGAGAGGGACCTACAAGTAAGGATTAGGTTTGACCTCATCCTCGAAGGATATCTTTCGACTCGATTGTTGCTGGGTATCGCAGGTTTGTTGCTGGATTTCGAAAATTAGAAGATGTTGTCGGCTGAATGTTTGATTTCAGCAATTTTCGGGATGATGCGGCATGATGAAAACAAGAGATGATGAAAACTTGATTTTTGAAAAGTGTGGGGTAGTCACGGTTACCGATGCAAATGTCAAAAATGGTGACGCGACTATTATGGGCCAAAAACGGAATGGTATGTTCACTTTCCACTACATACTCGCTTTTGCAATCGATTACACCACTTCATCTTCTTCATCCCCGACCAATGGAAAGTTCAATGTGTTCTGGGACACCGATAATCTCAGCCCTTCTCAAGTCTCTTCTATCAAGAACCAACATTCTAATGTCAAAGTAGCTTTGAGCTTGGGAGGTGACAGTGTGAATGGAGGAAGCTGTTACTTTAGCCCTTCTTCAGTGGATTCATGGGTTTCTAACGCGGTTTCTTCACTCACCAACATCATCCAAGAGTATCATTTAGTGTAGGAACCGTTCGCGTAATAATAAATAAAATACACAAATTTTATTACAAGATTACAATTCAGAAAAAGAAAGCTGAAATACTAGAACAATTACAACTTAAATAAACCAAAATACAAGAAAAGAGTAGAAGCAGAATGGCTGAGGCACGTGTCTACACGCTTCCCTTAAAACAAATTCCGAGTCTCCCAAGAGTACTCGTTTTGTTTCCCAGGGTACAACAGCCGGAGCAGTAGTACTGCCTGAGTTCGCCTACAACCCGATGTCTACCTTGAAAGCTTGCTGGAAAAAAAAATCAGAACTGTAGAGAGAAAGTTGGTATAGCTGTTGTGTAGCTGGTGATCTCCTTCTGCTGGGTATGGAGCTGTATTTATACAGCTCCTAAGTTGAAACAGTCAAAAAACGAATTAAAGAGAGGTTTAAATTGCATTAAACGTCTTCAATGCAATTTAATACGTCATTTAATTCTCAGTCAAAGCTTATTAACTCGTCAGTTACGAAGCAGGACTGAAACTGCACTGTCATTCAATGCTGGAAGCTTCTACGCGTGCGCGCGCGCAGGCCACACTGGTGCGCGCGCGCCCAGGTGTGCACGCCATGCGCGGTGCGTCCTCTTGGCTCACACCCATGCGCGCGTGCGCCTCACTGACTCAGGTCCATGCGCGCGTGCGCCACGTCACCTGTGAGCCTCTACGAGCACGCCACACAGTCGCGCCGTTTTGGCTCACTTTGGTGCGCCGCGCACGACACCTCCTTCGTGCCACGTATACCCGCGCGCGGACTGCCACGTCATGCGGTTTGAACCTGCACTCCACTTGGTCCCTGCAGCCTATGAGATCCACCACGCGCACGTGGTCAAAAATACAAAGGCGGCTCTCAAGCGGCTCGCGGCGATGCGAAGTGCAAAGTGCGCCATCAAAGCGCCACATTGCGCCTCATCGCCCACGCCACGCGCGCGAGCGTGTGCGTGTGCGTGTGCGAGTTAGGGTGCTCCGCACCCTTCGCGAGTACACTAGTGAGTGCTCCCATGAAACAATAAGGATGGAGAGTTCCCACTTAAATACCCCTTTAAGTTCCATCTCTCATCCGATGTGGGACAAGGTGCTACTTTCCCTTTTGTTTCAGCATTGAATGTTCCAAACACCCAACTTTGAGCATCGATATCTCATTCATCTTAGCTCCGTTTTGGACGTGGTTTAGTTCGTTGCGAAGCTCTTCCAACATAGAACACAAACCCACAAATAAATATATAAAACCCGCTCATTTTATTATATTTATTTCTAGTCCAAAATAGGAAAAAATCATTTTCCTATATTTGTGAAAAATGCTATTTTCACCTATTTTTCCAACAATCCCCCACATGAAAAATGCTATTTTCATCAAATTTCCAACAATCCCCCACATGTATGGAAATGGATCTTTTCCTTACACCTTTCAATCGATAAACTTCGACAGTTGAGTATTGCAAGATAGGTAGGTTGAAGCCTTTGAACCTTCTTTTGTGAAGCGCACTTAGCTTACTAGCGGTGTGTAGACGCGATGTCCTTGAACATACCCCCATTCGTGTAAACGACAATACACTTCACACAATACTCTCCCTGGTTTGGCCAACTCCTCATTGTCGTGTCCTATTATGGTCCTGGAACACTAGCCTGGTTCTGCGAGAGCTCTAGGATTTGCGCACCCCACAAATCCATTCGAAGCGACCCTACTTCACTCTAACATAGGTGATTCCTCTGAATCATTAAAAGCATCATGGTTATTTGATTTCCCGTAATCGTTAACCTTAATATGCTTAGCCTCACTTCAATGTCACTGATTGGAATGGACTAGGAAGTATATGTAACTCCCTTTTATTTAGTTTTGTTTGGGGTACTCCCCCACAGTGACTCCGTTTTGGTAATATGATTAAGTTGTCCTATTGAACTTAGATCTTGGGATCTCCTGTCAACTAAGTTAGGTTTCCCTCATATTCCCATTTACCACAGGCTTTAGTCCCATTCCTCTTGACGACGTTTCTACTAACTCTCTGCTTAAGCCTTTTGTAAACGGGTCCGCAATGTTATCCGCTGATCTCACATAATCAATTGTGATAACACCCGTTGAGAGTAGTTGTCGTATCGTGTTATGCCTACGTCGCATATGCCTTGATCTGCCATTGTACATCAAGCTTTGAGCTCTACCAATCGCTGATTGGCTATCACAATGTACACATATGGCTGGCAAAGGCTTTGGCCATCTTGGAATATCTTCCACGAATTGACGTAGCCATTCCGCCTCCTCGCCTGACTTATCCAAGGCGATAAATTCAGATTCCATTGTGGATCTCGCTATGACCGTTTGCTTAGAAGACTTCCAAGCAATAGCAGCTCCTCCAAGTGTAAACACGTAACCACTTGTTGATTTGGAATCTTTATTATCCGATATCCAGTTTGCATCAGTGTATCCTTCGATCACTGCTGGTTGTCGGGTATAATGCAGTCCATAATCTCTTGTGTATCTTATGTATTTAAGCACCCTCGTGATAGCTTTCCAATGATCCGCGCACGGATTGCTGGTGTATCTACTTAGCCTACTCACCGCGTAAGCCAAGTCGGGTCTAGTACATGTCATTAGATACATTAGACTGCCAATAATTCTTGAATACTCTAACTGAGCAACTCCATCTCCCTTATTCTTCTTAAGATGTTGGGAGGTATCAACTGGAGTTCGAGCTACACTCGTATCTCCCGAGTTGAATTTTTCAAGAATTTTATCCACATAGTGAGATTGACTTAACACAAGACCTTCTTGGGTTCTTATGATCTTTACTCCAAGAATCACATCCGCTAAACCCATGTCTTTCATGTCAAATCTCGCTTTTAACATGCTTTTAGTAGCTTTGATAATTTTATCATTACTCCCAATGATAAGCATATCGTCTACATAAAGGCATAAAATCACATAACCTTCATTTGTGTCTTTGAAAAAAACACATTTGTCGCACTCATTTATTTTGAAACCATTTTCAATCATGACATGATCAAACTTTTGGTGCCATTGTTTTGGTGCTTGCTTCAAGCCATACAAAGACTTGACGAGTTTACATACTTTACCCTCTTGACCTGGGGCAGAGAAACCTTCAGGTTGCTCCATGTAAATCTCTTCTTCTAAATCGCCATTTAGAAATGCGGTTTTAACATCCATTTGGTGAACTTCCAAATTTCTTAAAGCCGCTATAGCAAGAACCAGTCTAATCGAGGTTATGCGCGTCACAGGCGAGTAGGTATCAAAGTAATCTAGACCTTCATTTTGTCTAAATCCTTTAATCACCAACCTAGCCTAGTATTTGTCAATACTTCCATCAGTTTTCATCTTCCTTTTGAATATCCAACGATATCCAAGTGGTTTGCAACCAGGTGGAAGATCTACTAACTCCCAAGTATGATTTTGCAATATAGAATCAATTTCATTCCTTATTGCTTCTTTCCATTGAGGTCCTTCTGAAGAAGAAACCACTTCGCGATATGTATTGGGCTCGCCCTCAACCATATAGCTAACGAAGTCTGGACCGAAGGATTTTTCAACCCTTGGCCTTTTACTTCGCCTACGGTCATTTTCTTCAACCTCAGGTTGTTCATGTGTCTTATCATGAACTACCTCATCAACTCGTCTAGATGAGCTTTCACCTACTTCAAAAATAGGTGTTGATGATGTTGCATGTGTTTGTCTTCTCAAAGGAAACACATTTTCAAAGTAAGACACAACGTTAGGATTCACCTCCATAATAGTGTTTACGTGTACATCAGGATTCTTGGACTCATGTACAAGAAAGCGATGTGCACTACTTTGATGCGCATACCCAATAAATATGCAATCAACAGTTTTGGGTCCTATCCTAAGAGCCTTAGGAGGTGGTACAATCACCTTTGCTAGGCACCCCCACACTTTCAAGTATTTATATGAAGGCTTTTTCTTTTTCCATAACTCATATGGAGTCTCGTCTCTCTTTTTCAATGGTATCTTGTTCAAAAGATAATTGGCCGAGAGAATGGCCTCCCCCCACATTTCCTGGCTCACCCCAGAACTTATCAACATGGCGTTCATCATTTCTTTTAATGTGCGGTTCTTTCGTTCCGCCACGCCATTTGATTGTGGAGAATAAGGAGGTGTACACTCATGTACAATGCCACTTTTTGCGCATAAATCGGCAAAAGGTGCAACATATTCACCTCCTCGGTCGCTTCGTAAAGCTTTTATCTTCTTTTGAAGTTGATTCTCAACTTCATTTTTATACAAGATAAATTTACTTATTGCTTCATCTTTACTTTTTAGTAAATATACATAGCAATATTTAGTACTATCATCAATAAACGTGATGAAGTACTTATTTCCACCTCTTGTGGGTACCGCTTTTAAATCACAAATATCGGTGTGAATTAAATCAAGGGGTTCGGTTATTCGTTCAACCGATTTGGATGATGTTCTTGTAAGTTTGGATTCAACGCATGTTTCACATTTATAGTGTGAATCAATATGGAATGTTGGTATGCAATTTAAATTGATTAAACGGCGTATAGAATTAAAATTAACATGACCTAATCTACCATGCCATTTATTCGAATAAGAAAACTCAAGCATATAAGTAGAAGTAGTAGCAATTTTATTCATGTTCTTTTTCACAGCCATTACATTTAATTTGAACATACCATTTTGGGCATAGCCCTTGCCTACATACATTCCTCGTTTAGTTAGTACAAATTGATCGCTCTCAAAAACTAAACGAAATCCAAACTTATTAAGCAACCATCCCGAGACTAGGCTCTTGCGCAAGTCTGGAACATATAACACGTTGCTTAAAGTGAGCTCCTTCCCTGAAGTCCACTTCAAGATCACCGTTCCTTCACCCTTGATGTCCGCGGTGGCTGCATTTCCCATGTACAGCTTCTCATCTCCCGCAAGCTCCTTGAAGGTGGTAAAGAGGCTCCTGTCTGGGCACACATGACGGGTCGCTCCCGTATCAATCCACCACCCTTTTGGAGTGTTGGTCACAGCATTGACCTCATCCAACATTGCGGTTTTGTCGGAAATCATTGCCACCAAAGGCATTCCATCTTCATCCACCATGTGCGTACGCTCACGCTTTGGTTTCTTGCATTGGTTAGCCCGATGCCCCGGCTCGTCACAGTTGTAACAAGTCCCTTGGAACGTTGGAGGTTTCTTTTTCACAACCCCTTTTTTCGGTCCAAGTTTGCTAGCCTTTGCTTTCTCTTTGTCCTTTTTCCCCTTACCCTTCGCTCCCTTAGAGGATTGCCCATGCTCAACCACGTTTGCGCTAGCCGAAGTTTGCGCCTGGCTGCCTTTTGGGGAAATTCTATTGCCCTCTTCAATCCGAAGACGAACAATAAGGTCCTCTAAAGTCATCTCCTTTCGTTTGTGTTTAAGATAATTCTTAAAATCCAACCAACCAGGAGGTAACTTTTCAATCATCGCTGCCACTTGAAATGTCTCGCTAAGTGTCATGCCTTCCGCAAAGATGTCATGTAGTATAATTTGGAATTCTTGGACTTGATTCATAACACTTTTAGAATCAACCATTTTGAAATCCAAGAAACGGGCTACCACAAATTTCTTTGTGCCAGCATCCTCCGTTTTGTACTTTTTGTCCAAGGCATCCCAAAGATCTTTGGAAGTCTTGACATTGTAGTACACGTTATACAATGCATCCGAAAGCCCGTTTAACACATAGCCTCGACAAATAAAATCCGAGTGCTTCCAAGCCTCTACCGCGCTCAGAGCCTGAGCGCTGGTCTCCCCTTCCGCAGGTTGGGGAGCGGATTCAGTTAAGAACCTCGCAAGGTTCATGGTGGTAAGGTAGAAGAACATCTTCTGTTGCCACCTCTTAAAGTGTAGACCCGAGAACTTCTCGGGCCGTTCAGCGTGATTGGCCACTGTGGACGCTCCCACAGTGGTGGCGTTAAGGGGGGTTCCCGTCACAACATTGGTGGTGTTGTTAACGTTGACATTTTCGTTCGACATGCTGAAAAATTAAAATTTTAAAAGTTTAGTCAAAAAAATTCTGATTTACGCAAAAACCAGAAGTAAACAATTAAATTTTAATTTTACCACAATTTTACTGTTTAGGCTTCTAAGTCCAACTTTGAAGACCAAAAAACAGAAATTTTTTTAATAATTAGAACTTACTGATTGGCTTCTAAGTCCAACTTTGAAGACCAAATCAGAAAAGTTTATTACCAATTTATAGGACAATTCTGAAGTAACCAATTGTTTTCAACCAAAGTCGCTCATTTGAAGAAGAAAACAACAAAAAAAATCTGTTTTTAAAACACAAACTGAGTGAAAACAAAACTGGTTTGAATCACAAACAAAATGGTTTTGTTACACGAACGGTTTTAAAAATTTGTTTTAAGATTGTAGGAACCGTTCGCGTAATAATAAATAAAATACACAAATTTTATTACAAGATTACAATTCAGAAAAAGAAAGCTGAAATACTAGAACAATTACAACTTAAATAAACCAAAATACAAGAAAAGAGTAGAAGCAGAATGGCTGAGGCACGTGTCTTCACGCTTCCCTTAAAACAAATTCCGAGTCTCCCAAGAGTACTCGTTTTGTTTCCCAGGGTACAACAGCCGGAGCAGTAGTACTGCCGGAGTTCGCCTACAACCCGATGTCTACCTTGAAAGCTTGCTGGAAAAAAAAATCAGAACTGTAGAGAGAAAGTTGGTATAGCTGTTGTGTAGCTGGTGATCTCCTTCTGCTGGGTATGGAGCTGTATTTATACAGCTCCTAAGTTGAAACAGTCAAAAAACGAATTAAAGAGAGGTTTAAATTGCATTAAACGTCTTCAATGCAATTTAATACGTCATTTAATTCTCAGTCAAAGCTTATTAACTCGTCAGTTACGAAGCAGGACTGAAACTGCACTGTCATTCAATGCTGGAAGCTTCTACGCGTGCGCGCGCGCAGGCCACACTGGTGCGCGCGCGCCCAGGTGTGCACGCCATGCGCGGTGCGTCCTCTTGGCTCACACCCATGCGCGCGTGCGCCTCACTGAATCAGGTCCATGCGCGCGTGCGCCACGTCACCTGTGAGCCTCTACGAGCACGCCACACAGTCGCGCCGTTTTGGCTCACTTTGGTGCGCCGCACACGACACCTCCTTCGTGCCACGTATACCCGCGCGCGGACTGCCACGTCATGCGCTTCGAACCTGCACTCCACTTGGTCCCTGCAGCCTATGAGATCCACCACGCGCACGTGGTCAAAAATACAAAGGCGGCTCTCAAGCGGCTCGCGGCGATGCGAGCGGGCGAAGTGCGAAGTGCGCCATCAAAGCGCCACATTGCGCCTCATCGCCCACGCCACGCGCGCGAGCGTGTGCGAGTGCGAGTTAGGGTGCTCAGCACCCTTCGCGAGTACACTAGTGAGTGCTCCCATGAAACAATAAGGATGGAGAGTTCCCACTTAAATACCCCTTTAAGTTCCATCTCTCATCCTATGTGGGACAAGGTGCTACTTTCCCTTTTGTTTCAGCATTGAATGTTCCAAACACCCAACTTTGAGCATCGATATCTCATTCATCTTAGCTCCGTTTTGGACGTGGTTTAGTTCGTTGCGAAGCTCTTCCAACATAGAACACAAACCCACAAATAAATATATAAAACCCGCTCATTTTATTATATTTATTTCTAGTCCAAAATAGGAAAAAATCATTTTCCTATATTTGTGAAAAATGCTATTTTCACCTATTTTTCCAACATTTAGATGGGATAGATATCGACTACGAGCATTTTCATGCAGATCCTGAAACTTTTGCTGAGTGCATTGGAAAACTTATAACCACCCTCAAGAGCAATGGAGTCATCTCGTTTGCTTCTATAGCTCCATATGATGATGATGACATTCAAAGCCATTATTTGGCTCTTTGGAAAAGTTACGGGCACATCATAGACTATGTCAACTTCCAGTTTTATGCATACGATCAGGGGACCACTGTTTCTCAGTTTATGAACTATTTTCAGACACAAAGCTCGAATTACAAAGGTGGTAGTATCTTGGCTAGCTTCATTAGTGATGGAAGTGGAGGGTTAGCACCACAGAACGGGTTTTTTTACTGCATGTAGCAGGCTTAGAAACCAAGGGAAGCTTGGCGGGATCTTTGTTTGGTCTGCAGATGATTCAAAGGCTTTAGGTTTCCGCTACGAGAAGCAATCACAAGCTTTGCTGGCTGCTCATCCTTAGTATTTATATTTTGTTTTGTTTTGTTTTGTTTTGTTTTGTTTTGTTTTGTTTTGTTTTGTACTTGTGTCCCTTTGTGGTGTCGGTATGGTGCCAAAGATTGTGTCTGTACAGTGTACAATATGGGAATATGATTGTTATATACTAGTGAAGTGCTTATAAATCTTCTTTGTGATCAGAAAGTAAAGTTTAATTTATGATAAATAGTCATTAAGACAAACAGAAGTCAGGATGATATGCCAAAAAATAGGATTTCAAAAGTCCTCTTTATCCGTTTCTCTATACTCTTTCTGACTAGTTTAAGTCCAGGTAGAGTTTTTTTTTTTGTATTTTTTTATACTTTTTATGTACCTGATAGAGTTAGTTCCACATTGTTTTCATAAGTTATTTTTACCTCGAGCTTTTGAGCTGCGGCCATTGTCTCCTCTAGTAGCTTTCGTCTCATTGTCCTCTTGCTTCGAGAGTTCGAGGACACTTTTTTACACACACCACTCCACAGCCATGCATATACTTTTGCTCGTATATGAGACTTTTTTCCGTCAATACATATACAAATGTATGTGATACATGTCCACAACTCGCATACTAGCTTTTCTTCGCTTTCATCTAAAAAACGTAATTCGGTGGCAGACTACTAAGAAAAAACATAAGTGAGTTGTTAGTTCATTAACTAGCATGATCAAGTAGTACAACTTGGATTGTTTTGATATTGACTATGAGCATTTTCACTCACATGATGAGGACAAGGAAACGACTTATTATTATTCAACATGCTTGTGTTGATATTGATTATGTGAACTTCCAGTTTTATGCACCTAATAAACTTGAAGTTTAAATCATCTACAAGCTTCAAGTTATGCATAAAGTCAACTTGTGGCAAGTCTTATAAGAAAAGGTAACTTAGGTAATTGGGTTTACCTCATAAAGATGGATTCTTTGATGCCTGCGGAAAACTGAAGGGACAAGGTAAGCTTGGAGGCATATTTGTTTGGTGTGCAGATGAATCCAAAGCCTTTGGTTTTAGATGTTAACAAGAATCTCAGGCCATGTTGGCAGCATGATCAATATGTTGGGTTCGTAGGCTTTGGTAGCCGACCCTAATTAGGTTTTAGGCCCACTTAGTTAACTTGTTGACTAAGTAGTTAACCATAATCTTGTTATATAAATACCCATGATGTAATTGTAATCTTCGTAGCACCTAATAAAAGTGAAACCCTAGTTGCAACCCGTGGATGTAGGTCACCATGACTGAAGCACGAAAATTGTTGTGTTCTTTATTTTCTGCTAGTGCTTGTGTGTGTTTGTTTGTTTCGTTTCCCCTTGAGCCTGCTGTGATCTGATACCTAACAATTGATATTAGAGCTTTTGGTTCAGTTAAACAAACTGTTGGGTTTGTTGGTGCACTTATGTCTGTACTTTGTCTGTATTCGGTCACGATGTAAAACGATGTCGTTGTTAGTCTTGTAAGTTTGACCAAGTCAACCATCCTCTTGGTTTGACTTGGCCAAACAGTCAACATTTTGGTTGAAATGTGTCCGTGTCGAAGGATGTGTCACGAAGGATTGCTTATCCTTCGATGATGATGAGCTCGAAAGATGACCTTCGATGGATGGACCACGAAAGATCACATCTTTCGTGGTACATGTTGATCCTTCGAGCTGTTTCTGGTCGATAGATGATCCTTCGATCATCCTATCTGATCATTCGACCAGACCTGCTGTTTTGGGTATAAATACCCGTGTGTTGTGTTCATTTCGTGAGACTAGACAGAGAGAACAAGAGAGAACACTTAGAGCAGAAAAACACACACACACACTGAGAGAGTTTACAGGACTGATTTGTAAACATTGCTGTAATCGGACCTTTCATACGCATTAATACAGAGGTGTTAATCGTTGAGTCGTGTGTGTCGTTTATTTACGTGTTCTTGTCGTGTTCGATCTCGGTTTGCATCTCCGGTTGGATTCCGCACAATCGGACGTGTTTGTATACAAGGATTAGGCGACTAGATCCTCCCCTAGCCGGACCTACAAGTGGTATCAGAGCCTTGGCTCTTCTCCTTGTTAAAACCGAGTTGTTTTCGGGTTGTTTTTCGGGTTTTAGAAGCTTGTATTTTCTGGAAATTTCTGTTTTTAGCTTCGAAAATCTGCATTTTATGCTGGAAGTTCACATAAAAACCTTGTTATTTTTCATTTCACATGTTAAAAGTTGGTTTTTAGTGAAGTTTTGAGCAAAACCGCGTTTCGGAAATTTGTCGGTTCACCGGAAAACTCTTTAGTTTACCGGAAAATTTAAATTTTCTGGGCTGTGTCTTCATATCTTCAACAAATATTCAAGTTGTTCTTCAAGTTTTCACCTTTTTAATCTTGTCAAGTGTTTGTGTAAGTTGTTGGTATTTTGAAAATTGTGTTTTGATTATAAAATATAATATAATATAGTACAAGACATCTTTTGGTTGGTAATTTTGAAAAGAGTGAACCGAAAGTGGATTGACAAAAGCAAAAAGTTTCTGATTTGTGTCAGGAGGTTAACAAGTCAACATACCCAATCACACAAGTTTTGTTTGAGTCCCACAAGATTCAAGATTATTAGTTGCACAATTTGCTTCAGTCGTACAAGGTTCAATCGCACAAGTATTTGTTTTGGGCTCACACAACAAATTAGTGGGCTTCTATTTGGGCTTCCGTTACATCAGATCCTTGTCACGAAATCACCCAAGTTTTGTTTTGTCTTGAGCCGAAATCAATTAGTGTGTTGTCACTTGTTTCATCTTGTTGCCGAAAACAGTTAGTGTGTTGTTGCCAAAAACCAAACTACTTGTTGCCGAAATCACAACTGGGCGAAATCGGTTCTGGGAACTTCTCAGCCGAACACACTTCTTGTTTTCATCAAGTCTTGGACGAAATTTAAAAAAAAATAAAATAAAATAAAATAAAATAAAAATAAAATCCTCCTTTTTTTTTTTTTTTTTTTTTATAAAGTTTATATCAAAACACACCTAAAATCTTTTGGTATTTTTGAATATTTCAAATGTAAAGACTGAATGCAGTAAATAAATATATACAGACATTCTTTTTGCGAGTTTCGAGGGTAAGAGAATCATATCAGTGTACGGTCATGCCAAAACGTTCTTGTTGTTCTTTTAGTTAACATTAAGATAAGCATCCTATAAAGATTATCGGTATTGTTGTCCACATAAACTCAACTTATCATTTGTAATCATGGCGAGGGGATACGTTAAGGTATGATTTATACTTATCGACCGGTGTTCATCCACATCACGACACATTCCCGTATCAAGGTATGCACGAGAGTTCATCTTACCGGTGAGTATACCGATTATCATCTGTTTGACCGTATATGATGTGAGATTCTCACTTATTTTGATTGAAAACAAGCCCTATGTGATAGAATCACTTATTGATGAGGAACTTGATTTTCGATGCATGAGGGCACAGGAGCAAGTCCGTGAACAGGTCAGTACTTTCGTACAGTAAAGAGACGAACTTGACTCCCGGAAAGAATTTGTGATATTTTATCACTTATTTGTTTGGACATGTGATTGTTTATCACTTATTGAGGTCATATGCAGTATGTACACGTATGTATAGTATCATGGAAGATCTAGACTTGCGTCCCCGTTATTTTTCGGTAAAAGATACAACCATGATACCCAGATGATAAGCAACATAAAGACCGAATATCTCAGAACCTCGGCAATCTCTCAAACGAAATTTCGGTACCAAGACCATATGCCAATGAATGGTTCCCACCCAGTCTTCAGTCTATTTAAGTTTATATCACCCTGCACACTTTAAAATGATTGTGAGCCTACCGATACATCTTATATAGAGCTGCTTATCGTTTCTCATTTAAGGTTTAAAGAGGTTTAGACAGACCACTGATGTACTATCATTTTCTCTTTTGCTCGCCAGGAAACTCATTTTTGATTTTCTATTGTTTTTGTGCTTTTGAAATTTTTCGATGTTTTTGGATTTTTCAAATTTGGATTTAGATTTACTCCCCCTAAAATCAATAAACTAAGACAAATTTAAAACACAAAGGTATTTACAAAAATGATTTTCCGATGTTGGTTTTACTCTTGCTTGACCTTAATGCCGTTTACCAATAATAAATAGTCAAATCTTGATTTGTCAAAAGCTTTGGTAAAAAGGTCGGCACGTTGGTCATCGGTGTGGACCATGACAACATTGACGAGTTTCATAGTGAAACAATCACGTGTGAGGTGATATTCGAGATCAATGTGTCTGGTCAAAGAGTGCTGTACGAGATAAGAATTATTCATAAAGTAGCTTAAATATCGACAAGTATAGGAGAGATAAGAAATTTAAAACCGTATCCTGCAACTGCTTCGTGCATTGCCAGGAATCTGAGTGCTCTCCCAAACTGGATATCCACCCGGTGTGGATTTCAAAGTCGATTCTTTGTAGCTACTGAGAAGTCTCTTGACAGCAACAAGATCATAGACCTTTGGGTCCGACTGGTCTTCCACATTGCACCAGCGAAGGTCTTTGTCTTTCTCTTGAGAAGTAGTGTGCGGTTGTTCAATCCACGCCAAGACATCCGCACACCCGGTTGGTTTGTTCAACAAACACATTTTCTTCAATCACACCGTAGAGAAAAGTACCCTACACGTTCATCTTGTGGACTTTGAACTTCTTGTGGAAGGAAAATCCATGAATCTTCGAAAAGCTTCAGACGTGCTACATGCGCGTACTTTTCATTGGAATCTTTCCTGAGGACCCGGTCAAAAACCATAACAACCAATTTTTGGAATGATCTTCATCTTGTCGAATTTTTCAACTTCATTCAACAACATTCTTTCATCAGACATTTTTCTTCTTTTCTTTTTCTTTCCTCTCTCTCCATCAATGGCAACAATATTCTCCTTGGATACAACAATGTTTCGGAGCCTTATGTCGCCGATCTTGTGCATGGACGCTTCACTATCAACAATCCTAAGACTATCAATAGTTCCTCCTGGAACATCCTGCACACTCATTCAGAGATTAGTTGGAGAGGGGGACCCAAGCCTTCACAGACTTGGGTCGTCCGTCATCATCGAGGATTGTGACATCCATTTCCCGATGATTCGGAATTGATGTAGCTCCCCCTGAAACAGTTACCGATTTTGGTTTCCAAATCTGTTTTTGTTTTTCATTTTTAACTTCTAACTTAATAGACTGTGTTTGGACAACCTCCGGTTTTAAAACCTTTTCAACATTTTTCCGTTGTTTCTTTCTCTGTTTCACTTCTTGTTGTTTAACAAGACGAGGGTCCTGTTTTGGTGAAACAAATCTTTTATGGTAATTGTTACCATGGGGGGCATCAACTTTTGCTTTCAACTTATGAAGATACGGACAGTTTCGAATAATATGCCCAATTGTACCACATTCAAAACATGATCTTCGTTCAACAAACCCCGAAGTATCATGTGATCGTCTTGCCGATGATGAACTTTGTGATCCCGAGGTACTAGGTTTTGAACTGTTTAGTTCATTTCTTTTCATCACTGTTGCTTTCTTGACAAAATCTAAGTTAGATTGGTTTTCAAACTTTTCAATTTTGTCCGTTCCCTTAGATTTCACAAAGTTCACATTCTTTTTCTTCTTCTGATTCGGCTTCCTTTGACCTTGAGCCGGTGCTTTACCTCTTGGTTTGGTATGATTTTGCTGTTTTGGCACTGTTGGTAATTTTTGATTGCCAAATTGTTTTCGAACTTCGGCCTTTGGGATAGGAGGACACTGTGTTACTGTAACATGTGATCCTGTCTTTCCCAGAAACTTACTTGTCGAATTTTCAAAAACTTTACTGATTAAGGATTGATTTACATTCTTAATCGGAAAATCTTTGTCAGAATAAATTTTATTATCACCAACAAGAGTGTACAGCAAATCCACACTCTCCGACTCTTTTGCAGACGTGGACTCGGTTGCAACAGTCTTAGCGGGTTTTGCAGGAGGATCACATAGAATATGATTCTCAAGAGGTATGTCCTCTTCTTTTATCACCGCATCAGACTTTGCTGAATCAGTATCATCAGATTCATCATCAGAAGAATCAGTATCCTCAACAACAACTGGAGGATCCTGATTCGGTTCAGCAGGAGACACACTTGTATCTGCTGATACATCTGAATCTGATGATATTTCTTTCTTGTATCCAAGTCCTGTTGCACATTCTGTTGCAAATTCCTTAACATCTAGAGGAACAGATGGTTCAAAGTGAGTTCTATATTCCTCATCAGGCATGGCATCATAGTTGTTTCTCACGGGTGGTGGACATTTCTTGTAACCTATGCATGTGACATCCCGTTTCTCTTTCTGTACGTCAATGATGTGATCCAACACATAGCTAGAGCTCAAATAACTGTCTAGCTTAAGCTGGATCGCCTCACTTTCAGTTTTCACACAAGCCATTTCCTTTTGCATTACCTCAAGGCGAGTTATATACAAATTAATGTCAGTTTGTTTTCTGGAAACCATTTTTGTTAACTCGGTTTTATCTTTCTTTAATTTCTCAATCATCGATTTAAATTCCTTTTCATGGTTTTCATAAAACATGTTGGCTTCTGTGCACTTAGAAAGATCCACGGTTAACTTCTGGTTGTGGATAAATGTCACATCATATTTCTCTTGCAAAGCCTCGTGTTTGCTTTGCAACTCACACCACTTATCATTCAATGAAGCATGTTTGTCTTGCAAGTCAAACAAACTAGCTTGTACAGCATCATGTTTGCCTTGCAACTCAGACATGTTTGCCTCTAAATCGGCACATTTAACATGCAATCTAGCACAATTATCACAAATAACAGCAGTGGGTTCATCGACACATACCTGACTTGACGAACTGTCGACATTAGCCATAACGGCTGAATGGAGAGAAGACGAAGAATAAGCAGCTTGATCCACCAATATAGATCTCCTATGATTTTCTGCTGCAGTGTCTCCCAATACCTCATCAACCTCTGCTTCAACTGGCACACTTGACGTGTCATCCAAATGATCATTGCCTGAACTCGAGGATTCCTCATCTGAACTTCTGCTGTAACCAGATGACTCTTCATCCTCAGAAGATTCACCACAATTGGCGGAAGATTCTCCACCACTGGCGTGATTTAAATCCTTGACGACCTCAGCAAAACAAGCTGTTCCATCTGGAGCATCACTACTCAACCGGATTGACCAATCACCAACATCATATACTTGAACCACAAGTGCCTGGTTAGCATTTGATGGTCCTGCTTGGCTTTGGTTGTTGACAGGTATCAACATACGCTCATTGTTCCTGTTCTGATTCTGCTGGTCTCCTTGATTTCTGAAAGGGTTCTGGTTCCCATGCTGAGCTGGCTTAACAGGAACTTGTAACGGATTGCCATATAGATCAGTTGTCACAGGAGGCCTTTGGGTTTGCTGTTGAGGCACTGGTTTAGGAACTGGTTGAAGCGGATTTCCATACATGTCTGTTGTTGGAGGAGGAATGCCATACAAGCTAGTGCTAGACACAAACGCTGTTTGCGAAGATACAGGTACGGGAGATTCGGCCCATGCAGGAGATGCAGGTAAGGGAATACCCCACATCGAATTCATTTTTGATTAAAAAAAATACCTGAAAATCACAAACTTGTTAAACAAACACAGATTATGATCGAAGGATCAAGACTTGTTCGAAGGATCAACAGTGTTCGAAAGATCACTGTTGAATCTCAAACAATGGTTTCGAAAGATTCACTAACTCGAAAGATTCACAGTTTGAAAGATCCTTATCTTTCGAATATATATCCTTATCTTTCGAATAACTATCCTTCGAATAGATTCCCTTGATCGAAGGATATGTCTCTGACTTCGAATGATGGGTCGAAAGATGATTATCTATCGAGCCTTCCTTGATCGAAAGATGATCTTTCGATGTCGAAAGATATCCTTCGATTGCAACTGACACAACTGACAAAGAGTGACAGGTTGGTGAAAAAGGTGATGGGTTGGTAAATCTTTCGGCAGAAAGTATGGTCAGACCATCATTTTCACCAAAACCAAGATTTGAATAATAAAATATTACTAAAAATCGAAGGTTCTGTCCAGAAACCGGTCAAATGAGTGATTAAAAGCCCAATGGTAGTCGACGAAACTGAAACAATAATTTAGCTTGACGAAACTGATCTATTTTTCTTTTTGGGCTCCCAGTCAACGAAACAGCCCAATTCTTGTGAGAAGCCCAATTCTTGTGAAACTAATGAACTCGTGTGATTATCTTATTCTTGTGCGACTCAAATCATGTGTGTTCCAACTATCTTGTGCGGTTCAGTCTCTTGACCAAAACGTGAAAACCCAAAGCGTGAAAGCCCAAACAGATTTAGGCCCAGATGTTAGGTGATAAAAGAACTGGGCAGTTGGATCGCACAAGGGACTGGGCTTCTATATTGGGCTCTTGTGCGTTCCAACTTCTTGTGTGATTTAAAATGTTGTGCAATTGAAACAATTGACTTTTATTTCTATTTTATTTTCGATCGTACGATGTTGGAGCTCGAGTCTTCGTTACCTGAAACCTGAACGAAAACCGAAAATGACTAAATCTTCATAAACGGTCGAAATTTGCAAGTTTTGAAAGTTAAAAACCTGAAATTGATAAATTTGATTGAACTTTCAAACTGTCGGACGGTGTTTGATTGAACAATGGTCACATGTGTGTCGTTTGCTTATGATATTCCAGGCAGTTGTTCTCATTACGCGTTTAGATTTCTTGCATGTGCAGATTCTAAAGGCAAGGAGAACATGGTCGATGACAAGCTTCGGAATGAAGACACGACGTGAAGGCACTCAAGAGATGAAGATGATCGAGTTGCCGCTGACCATCATCAATACCACAAGGATCTCACTTCATAACGAACAAGTATTTCACGAGCATAACTCAAGGGGGAGCTTATGTTAAGGGGGAGTTTGTCAACACACTTCCTACATGAAACGGGGAGTTTGTTGGTACACTTTCTGCCTTCAAGACGTGAAGACTTTGAAGATCCTCCGACATTGAAGACTTGAATAGAAGTCAAAGACTTGAAGACACGAGAACTTACAAGAATGAAGATCGAGACAAAGCTACAGCCAAGGGGGAGTTTGTTGGTGCACTTATGTCTGTACTTTGTCTGTATTCGGTCACGATGTAAAACGATGTCGTTGTTAGTCTTGTAAGTTTGACCAAGTCAACCATCCTCTTGGTTTGACTTGGCCAAACAGTCAACATTTTGGTTGAAATGTGTCCGTGTCGAAGGATGTGTCACGAAGGATTGCTTATCCTTCGATGATGATGAGCTCGAAAGATGACCTTCGATGGATGGACCACGAAAGATCACATCTTTCGTGGTACATGTTGATCCTTCGAGCTGTTTCTGGTCGATAGATGATCCTTCGATCATCCTATCTGATCATTCGACCAGACCTGCTGTTTTGGGTATAAATACCCGTGTGTTGTGTTCATTTCGTGAGACTAGACAGAGAGAACAAGAGAGAACACTTAGAGCAGAAAAACACACACACACACTGAGAGAGTTTACAGGACTGATTTGTAAACATTGCTGTAATCGGACCTTTCATACGCATTAATACAGAGGTGTTAATCGTTGAGTCGTGTGTGTCGTTTATTTACGTGTTCTTGTCGTGTTCGATCTCGGTTTGCATCTCCGGTTGGATTCCGCACAATCGGACGTGTTTGTATACAAGGATTAGGCGACTAGATCCTCCCCTAGCCGGACCTACAGGGTTTTCAAGACCGATATTCCGATTGATATAATCTCTCTTGGTTAACTCTTGCTGAACTTGGAGAGTGGTATTGATTCTCGGTGTATCTCTGCATCCGGTGGAGTGTATAAGCCAGTTGAGACAGAGAATGGGTCAGTAGCGGTTTCAGTCACGGCTGGGTCTTGTAAAACTGTTGGGTTGGAGCTCGTGGGAGCTTCAACTGGTCTCTCAGGTACTTGATGAGAAGGATGGTTGCAACTAGGAGGATATTATTGAAATCGTAGGTTGTTCATGGGAATTGGAGGCTTGGAAGACTGTAGTTTTAGCTTTTTCTTTAGTGTTGGAGGCTTGGAGGACTTGAATGTGAAGATACTGAAGTTACTGGTGATAGGTTTGCTTGGATGCACTTTGTGGACTATGCACTGCTTCCGAGTTGGAGATTGTTGGGTTCGTAGGCTTTGGTAGCCGGCCTTAATTAGGTTTTAGGCTCACTTAGGTAACTTGTTGACTAAGTAGTAAACCCTAATCTTGTTCCATAAATACCCATGATGAAATTTTAATCTTTGTAGCACCTAATAAAAGTGAAACCATAGTTGCTAACTGTGGACGTAGGTCACCTTGACCAAACCACGTAAATTCTCATGTTCTTTATTTTCTACTCGTATGTGTGTGTTTGTTTTGCTTCCGCTTAAGCCTGTTCTGATCCGATACCTAACACAATATTCTTATTATGCCGGCCATTGTTTCTTCTTATTTTATACAAACAAGTAATAAGGTAATAGCAGTTGCATCAATACAACTGGTTTTCAGTTTTTTTTTAAATAAAATTTAGCATATGATCAAACTATAACATACCTCTTAGTGAATCATAGTTTCCATTATTAAAATCCCAAATTCTTTTTTATAAATAAAAACATATTGGTTTTAGAATCAACCTGAAATGCATAATGAACTCATGTTTTTTTTTTTCTCTTCTAAAATTAAATTGCATATAGATTTTAATTATTATAAATATAGACATTGTTTTATCGAATCAACCTAAATTGAAATATGAGTTAATGTTTTTTTTTTTCTATAATTTGTGTTTTTGTATCTAATCTAGTAATCTAAATCAGAATCTAGTAATCTAATTTCTGCTGGGTATGGAGCTGTATTTATACAGCTCCTAAGTTGAAACAGTCAAAAAACGAATTAAAGAGAGGTTTAAATTGCATTAAACGTCTTCAATGCAATTTAATTCGTCATTTAATTCTCAGTCAAAGCTTATTAACTCGTCAGTTACGAAGCAGGACTGAAACTGCACTGTCATTCAATGCTGGAAGCTTCTACGCGTGCGCGCGCGCAGGCCACACTGGTGCGCGCGCGCCCAGGTGTGCACGCCATGCGCGGTGCGTCCTCTTGGCTCACACCCATGCGCGCGTGCGCCTCACTGACTCAGGTCCATGTGCGCGTGCGCCACGTCACCTGTGAGCCTCTACGAGCACGCCACACAGTCGCGCCGTTTTGGCTCACTTTGGTGCGCCGCGCACGACACCTCCTTCGTGCCACGTATACCCGCGCGCGGACTGCCACGTCATGCGCTTTGAACCTGCACTCCACTTGGTCCCTGCAGCCTATGAGATCCACCACGCGCACGTGGTCAAAAATACAAAGGCGGCTCTCAAGCGGCTCGCGGCGATGCGAAGTGCAAAGTGCGCCATCAAAGCGCCACATTGCGCATCATCGCCCACGCCACGCGCGCGAGCGTGTGCGTGTGCGAGTTAGGGTGCTCCGCACCCTTCGCGAGTACACTAGTGAGTGCTCCCATGAAACAATAAGGATGGAGAGTTCCCACTTAAATACCCCTTTAAGTTCCATCTCTCATCCGATGTGGGACAAGGTGCTACTTTCCCTTTTGTTTCAGCATTGAATGTTCCAAACACCCAACTTTGAGCATCGATATCTCATTCATCTTAGCTCCGTTTTGGACGTGGTTTAGTTCGTTGCGAAGCTCTTCCAACATAGAACACAAACCCACAAATAAATATATAAAACCCGCTCATTTTATTATATTTATTTCTAGTCCAAAATAGGAAAAAATCATTTTCCTATATTTGTGAAAAATGCTATTTTCACCTATTTTTCCAACAATCCCCCACATGAAAAATGCTATTTTCATCAAATTTCCAACAATCCCCCACATGTATGGAAATGGATCTTTTCCTTACACCTTTCAATCGATAAACTTCGACAGTTGAGTATTGCAAGATAGGTAGGTTGAAGCCTTTGAACCTTCTTTTGTGAAGCGCACTTAGCTTACTAGCGGTGTGTAGACGCGATGTCCTTGAACATACCCCCATTCGTGTAAACGACAATACACTTCACACAATACTCTCCCTGGTTTGGCCAACTCCTCATTGTCGTGTCCTATTATGGTCCTGGAACACTAGCCTGGTTCTGCGAGAGCTCTAGGATTTGCGCACCCCACAAATCCATTCGAAGCGACCCTACTTCACTCTAACATAGGTGATTCCTCTGAATCATTAAAAGCATCATGGTTATTTGATTTCCCGTAATCGTTAACCTTAATATGCTTAGCCTCACTTCAATGTCACTGATTGGAATGGACTAGGAAGTATATGTAACTCCCTTTTATTTAGTTTTGTTTGGGGTACTCCCCCACAGTGACTCCGTTTTGGTAATATGATTAAGTTGTCCTATTGAACTTAGATCTTGGGATCTCCTGTCAACTAAGTTAGGTTTCCCTCATATTCCCATTTACCACAGGCTTTAGTCCCATTCCTCTTGACGACGTTTCTACTAACTCTCTGCTTAAGCCTTTTGTAAACGGGTCCGCAATGTTATCCGCTGATCTCACATAATCAATTGTGATAACACCCGTTGAGAGTAGTTGTCGTATCGTGTTATGCCTACGTCGCATATGCCTTGATCTGCCATTGTACATCAAGCTTTGAGCTCTACCAATCGCTGATTGGCTATCACAATGTACACATATGGCTGGCAAAGGCTTTGGCCATCTTGGAATATCTTCCACGAATTGACGTAGCCATTCCGCCTCCTCGCCTGACTTATCCAAGGCGATAAATTCAGATTCCATTGTGGATCTCGCTATGACCGTTTGCTTAGAAGACTTCCAAGCAATAGCAGCTCCTCCAAGTGTAAACACATAACCACTTGTTGATTTGGAATCTTTATTATCCGATATCCAGTTTGCATCAGTGTATCCTTCGATCACTGCTGGTTGTCGGGTATAATGCAGTCCATAATCTCTTGTGTATCTTATGTATTTAAGCACCCTCGTGATAGCTTTCCAATGATCCGCGCACGGATTGCTGGTGTATCTACTTAGCCTACTCACCGCGTAAGCCAAGTCGGGTCTAGTACATGTCATTAGATACATTAGACTGCCAATAATTCTTGAATACTCTAACTGAGCAACTCCATCTCCCTTATTCTTCTTAAGATGTTGGGAGGTATCAACTGGAGTTCGAGCTACACTCGTATCTCCCGAGTTGAATTTTTCAAGAATTTTATCCACATAGTGAGATTGACTTAACACAAGACCTTCTTGGGTTCTTATGATCTTTACTCCAAGAATCACATCCGCTAAACCCATGTCTTTCATGTCAAATCTCGCTTTTAACATGCTTTTAGTAGCTTTGATAATTTTATCATTACTCCCAATGATAAGCATATCGTCTACATAAAGGCATAAAATCACATAACCTTCATTTGTGTCTTTGAAAAAAACACATTTGTCGCACTCATTTATTTTGAAACCATTTTCAATCATGACATGATCAAACTTTTGGTGCCATTGTTTTGGTGCTTGCTTCAAGCCATACAAAGACTTGACGAGTTTACATACTTTACCCTCTTGACCTGGGGCAGAGAAACCTTCAGGTTGCTCCATGTAAATCTCTTCTTCTAAATCGCCATTTAGAAATGCGGTTTTAACATCCATTTGGTGAACTTCCAAATTTCTTAAAGCCGCTATAGCAAGAACCAGTCTAATCGAGGTTATGCGCGTCACAGGCGAGTAGGTATCAAAGTAATCTAGACCTTCCTTTTGTCTAAATCCTTTAATCACCAACCTAGCCTAGTATTTGTCAATACTTCCATCAGTTTTCATCTTCCTTTTGAATATCCAACGATATCCAAGTGGTTTGCAACCAGGTGGAAGATCTACTAACTCCCAAGTATGATTTTGCAATATAGAATCAATTTCATTCCTTATTGCTTCTTTCCATTGAGGTCCTTCTGAAGAAGAAACCACTTCGCGATATGTATTGGGCTCGCCCTCAACCATATAGCTAACGAAGTCTGGACCGAAGGATTTTTCAACCCTTGGCCTTTTACTTCGCCTACGGTCATTTTCTTCAACCTCAGGTTGTTCATGTGTCTTATCATGAACTACCTCATCAACTCGTCTAGATGAGCTTTCACCTACTTCAAAAATAGGTGTTGATGATGTTGCATGTGTTTGTCTTCTCAAAGGAAACACATTTTCAAAGTAAGACACAACGTTAGGATTCACCTCCATAATAGTGTTTACGTGTACATCAGGATTCTTGGACTCATGTACAAGAAAGCGATGTGCACTACTTTGATGCGCATACCCAATAAATATGCAATCAACAGTTTTGGGTCCTATCCTAAGAGCCTTAGGAGGTGGTACAATCACCTTTGCTAGGCACCCCCACACTTTCAAGTATTTATATGAAGGCTTTTTCTTTTTCCATAACTCATATGGAGTCTCGTCTCTCTTTTTCAATGGTATCTTGTTCAAAAGATAATTGGCCGAGAGAATGGCCTCCCCCCACATTTCCTGGCTCACCCCAGAACTTATCAACATGGCGTTCATCATTTCTTTTAATGTGCGGTTCTTTCGTTCCGCCACGCCATTTGATTGTGGAGAATAAGGAGGTGTACACTCATGTACAATGCCACTTTTTGCGCATAAATCGGCAAAAGGTGCAACATATTCACCTCCTCGGTCGCTTCGTAAAGCTTTTATCTTCTTTTGAAGTTGATTCTCAACTTCATTTTTATACAAGATAAATTTACTTATTGCTTCATCTTTACTTTTTAGTAAATATACATAGCAATATTTAGTACTATCATCAATAAACGTGATGAAGTACTTATTTCCACCTCTTGTGGGTACCGCTTTTAAATCACAAATATCGGTGTAAATTAAATCAAGGGGTTCGGTTATTCGTTCAACCGATTTGGATGATGTTCTTGTAAGTTTGGATTCAACGCATGTTTCACATTTATAGTGTGAATCAATATGGAATGTTGGTATGCAATTTAAATTGATTAAACGGCGTATAGAATTAAAATTAACGTGACCTAATCTACCATGCCATTTATTCGAATCAGAAAACTCAAGCATATAAGTAGAAGTAGTAGCAATTTTATTCATGTTCTTTTTCACAGCCATTACATTTAATTTGAACATACCATTTTGGGCATAGCCCTTGCCTACATACATTCCTCGTTTAGTTAGTACAAATTGATCGCTCTCAAAAACTAAACGAAATCCAAACTTATTAAGCAACCATCCCGAGACTAGGCTCTTGCGCAAGTCTGGAACATATAACACGTTGCTTAAAGTGAGCTCCTTCCCTGAAGTCCACTTCAAGATCACCGTTCCTTCACCCTTGATGTCCGCGGTGGCTGCATTTCCCATGTACAGCTTCTCATCTCCCGCAAGCTCCTTGAAGGTGGTAAAGAGGCTCCTGTCTGGGCACACATGACGGGTCGCTCCCGTATCAATCCACCACCCTTTTGGAGTGTTGGTCACAGCATTGACCTCATCCAACATTGCGGTTTTGTCGGAAATCATTGCCACCAAAGGCATTCCATCTTCATCCACCATGTGCGTACGCTCACGCTTTGGTTTCTTACATTGGTTAGCCCGATGCCCCGGCTCGTCACAGTTGTAACAAGTCCCTTGGAACGTTGGAGGTTTCTTTTTCACAACCCCTTTTTTCGGTCCAAGTTTGCTAGCCTTTGCTTTCTCTTTGTCCTTTTTCCCCTTACCCTTCGCTCCCTTAGAGGATTGCCCATGCTCAACCACGTTTGCGCTAGCCGAAGTTTGCGCCTGGCTGCCTTTTGGGGCAATTCTATTGCCCTCTTCAATCCGAAGACGAACAATAAGGTCCTCTAAAGTCATCTCCTTTCGTTTGTGTTTAAGATAATTCTTAAAATCCAACCAACCAGGAGGTAACTTTTCAATCATCGCTGCCACTTGAAATGTCTCGCTAAGTGTCATGCCTTCCGCAAAGATGTCATGTAGTATAATTTGGAATTCTTGGACTTGATTCATAACACTTTTAGAATCAACCATTTTGAAATCCAAGAAACGGGCTACCACAAATTTCTTTGTGCCAGCATCCTCCGTTTTGTACTTTTTGTCCAAGGCATCCCAAAGATCTTTGGAAGTCTTGACATTGTAGTACACGTTATACAATGCATCCGAAAGCCCGTTTAACACATAGCCTCGACAAATAAAATCCGAGTGCTTCCAAGCCTCTACCGCGCTCAGAGCCTGAGCGCTGGTCTCCCCTTCCGCAGGTTGGGGAGCGGATTCAGTTAAGAACCTCGCAAGGTTCATGGTGGTAAGGTAGAAGAACATCTTCTGTTGCCACCTCTTAAAGTGTAGACCCGAGAACTTCTCGGGCCGTTCAGCGTGATTGGCCACTGTGGACGCTCCCACAGTGGTGGCGTTAAGGGGGGTTCCCGTCACAACATTGGTGGTGTTGTTAACGTTGACATTTTCGTTCGACATGCTGAAAAATTAAAATTTTAAAAGTTTAGTCAAAAAAATTCTGATTTACGCAAAAACCAGAAGTAAACAATTAAATTTTAATTTTACCACAATTTTACTGTTTAGGCTTCTAAGTCCAACTTTGAAGACCAAAAAACAGAAATTTTTTTAATAATTAGAACTTACTGATTGGCTTCTAAGTCCAACTTTGAAGACCAAATCAGAAAAGTTTATTACCAATTTATAGGACAATTCTGAAGTAACCAATTGTTTTCAACCAAAGTCGCTCATTTAAAGAAGAAAAATACAAAAAAAAATTGTTTTTAAAACACAAACTGAGTGAAAACAAAACTGGTTTGAATCACAAACAGAATGGTTTTGTTACACGAACGGTTTTAAAAATTTGTTTTAAGATTGTAGGAACCGTTCGCGTAATAATAAATAAAATACACAAATTTTATTACAAGATTACAATTCAGAAAAAGAAAGCTGAAATACTAGAACAATTACAACTTAAATAAACCAAAATACAAGAAAAGAGTAGAAGCAGAATGGCTGAGGCACGTGTCTTCACGCTTCCCTTAAAACAAATTCCGAGTCTCCCAAGAGTACTCGTTTTGTTTCCCAGGGTACAACAGCCGGAGCAGTAGTACTGCCGGAGTTCGCCTACAACCCGATGTCTACCTTGAAAGCTTGCTGGAAAAAAAAATCAGAACTGTAGAGAGAAAGTTGGTATAGCTGTTGTGTAGCTGGTGATCTCCTTCTGCTGGGTATGGAGCTGTATTTATACAGCTCCTAAGTTGAAACAGTCAAAAAACGAATTAAAGAGAGGTTTAAATTGCATTAAACGTCTTCAATGCAATTTAATACGTCATTTAATTCTCAGTCAAAGCTTATTAACTCGTCAGTTACGAAGCAGGACTGAAACTGCACTGTCATTCAATGCTGGAAGCTTCTACGCGTGCGCGCGCGCAGGCCACACTGGTGCGCGCGCGCCCAGGTGTGCACGCCATGCGCGGTGCGTCCTCTTGGCTCACACCCATGCGCGCGTGCACCTCACTGAATCAGGTCCATGCGCGCGTGCGCCACGTCACCTGTGAGCCTCTACGAGCACGCCACACAGTCGCGCCGTTTTGGCTCACTTTGGTGCGCCGCACACGACACCTCCTTCGTGCCACGTATACCCGCGCGCGGACTGCCACGTCATGCGCTTCGAACCTGCACTCCACTTGGTCCCTGCAGCCTATGAGATCCACCACGCGCACGTGGTCAAAAATACAAAGGCGGCTCTCAAGCGGCTCGCGGCGATGCGAGCGGGCGAAGTGCGAAGTGCGAAGTGCGCCATCAAAGCGCCACATTGCGCCTCATCGCCCACGCCACGCGCGCGAGCGTGTGCGAGTGCGAGTTAGGGTGCTCCGCACCCTTCGCGAGTACACTAGTGAGTGCTCCCATGAAACAATAAGGATGGAGAGTTCCCACTTAAATACCCATTTAAGTTCCATCTCTCATCCGATGTGGGACAAGGTGCTACTTTCCCTTTTGTTTCAGCATTGAATGTTCCAAACACCCAACTTTGAGCATCGATATCTCATTCATCTTAGCTCCGTTTTGGACGTGGTTTAGTTCGTTGCGAAGCTCTTCCAACATAGAACACAAACCCACAAATAAATATATAAAACCCGCTCATTTTATTATATTTATTTCTAGTCCAAAATAGGAAAAAATCATTTTCCTATATTTGTGAAAAATGCTATTTTCACCTATTTTTCCAACATTTAGATGGGATAGATATCGACTACGAGCATTTTCATGCAGATCCTGAAACTTTTGCTGAGTGCATTGGAAAACTTATAACCACCCTCAAGAGCAATGGAGTCATCTCGTTTGCTTCTATAGCTCCATATGATGATGATGACATTCAAAGCCATTATTTGGCTCTTTGGAAAAGTTACGGGCACATCATAGACTATGTCAACTTCCAGTTTTATGCATACGATCAGGGGACCACTGTTTCTCAGTTTATGAACTATTTTCAGACACAAAGCTCGAATTACAAAGGTGGTAGTATCTTGGCTAGCTTCATTAGTGATGGAAGTGGAGGGTTAGCACCACAGAACGGGTTTTTTTACTGCATGTAGCAGGCTTAGAAACCAAGGGAAGCTTGGCGGGATCTTTGTTTGGTCTGCAGATGATTCAAAGGCTTTAGGTTTCCGCTACGAGAAGCAATCACAAGCTTTGCTGGCTGCTCATCCTTAGTATTTATATTTTGTTTTGTTTTGTTTTGTTTTGTTTTGTTTTGTACTTGTGTCCCTTTGTGGTGTCGGTATGGTGCCAAAGATTGTGTCTGTACAGTGTACAATATGGGAATATGATTGTTATATACTAGTGAAGTGCTTATAAATCTTCTTTGTGATCAGAAAGTAAAGTTTAATTTATGATAAATAGTCATTAAGACAAACAGAAGTCAGGATGATATGCCAAAAAATAGGATTTCAAAAGTCCTCTTTATCCGTTTCTCTATACTCTTTCTGACTAGTTTAAGTCCAGGTAGAGTTTTTTTTTTTGTATTTTTTTATACTTTTTATGTACCTGATAGAGTTAGTTCCACATTGTTTTCCTAAGTTATTTTTACCTCGAGCTTTTGAGCTGCGGCCATTGTCTCCTCTAGTAGCTTTCGTCTCATTGTCCTCTTGCTTCGAGAGTTCGAGGACACTTTTTTACACACACCACTCCACAGCCATGCATATACTTTTGCTCGTATATGAGACTTTTTTCCGTCAATACATATACAAATGTATGTGATACATGTCCACAACTCGCATACTAGCTTTTCTTCGCTTTCATCTAAAAAACGTAATTCGGTGGCAGACTACTAAGAAAAAACATAAGTGAGTTGTTAGTTCATTAACTAGCATGATCAAGTAGTACAACTTGGATTGTTTTGATATTGACTATGAGCATTTTCACTCACATGATGAGGACAAGGAAACGACTTATTATTATTCAACATGCTTGTGTTGATATTGATTATGTGAACTTCCAGTTTTATGCACCTAATAAACTTGAAGTTTAAATCATCTACAAGCTTCAAGTTATGCATAAAGTCAACTTGTGGCAAGTCTTATAAGAAAAGGTAACTTAGGTAATTGGGTTTACCTCATAAAGATGGATTCTTTGATGCCTGCGGAAAACTGAAGGGACAAGGTAAGCTTGGAGGCATATTTGTTTGGTGTGCAGATGAATCCAAAGCCTTTGGTTTTAGATGTTAACAAGAATCTCAGGCCATGTTGGCAGCATGATCAATATGTTGGGTTCGTAGGCTTTGGTAGCCGACCCTAATTAGGTTTTAGGCCCACTTAGTTAACTTGTTGACTAAGTAGTTAACCATAATCTTGTTATATAAATACCCATGATGTAATTGTAATCTTCGTAGCACCTAATAAAAGTGAAACCCTAGTTGCAACCCGTGGATGTAGGTCACCATGACTGAAGCACGAAAATTGTTGTGTTCTTTATTTTCTGCTAGTGCTTGTGTGTGTTTGTTTGTTTCGTTTCCCCTTGAGCCTGCTGTGATCTGATACCTAACAATTGATATTAGAGCTTTTGGTTCAGTTAAACAAACTGTTGGGTTTGTTGGTGCACTTATGTCTGTACTTTGTCTGTATTCGGTCACGATGTAAAACGATGTCGTTGTTAGTCTTGTAAGTTTGACCAAGTCAACCATCCTCTTGGTTTGACTTGGCCAAACAGTCAACATTTTGGTTGAAATGTGTCCGTGTCGAAGGATGTGTCACGAAGGATTGCTTATCCTTCGATGATGATGAGCTCGAAAGATGACCTTCGATGGATGGACCACGAAAGATCACATCTTTCGTGGTACATGTTGATCCTTCGAGCTGTTTCTGGTCGATAGATGATCCTTCGATCATCCTATCTGATCATTCGACCAGACCTGCTGTTTTGGGTATAAATACCCGTGTGTTGTGTTCATTTCGTGAGACTAGACAGAGAGAACAAGAGAGAACACTTAGAGCAGAAAAACACACACACACACTGAGAGAGTTTACAGGACTGATTTGTAAACATTGCTGTAATCGGACCTTTCATACGCATTAATACAGAGGTGTTAATCGTTGAGTCGTGTGTGTCGTTTATTTACGTGTTCTTGTCGTGTTCGATCTCGGTTTGCATCTCCGGTTGGATTCCGCACAATCGGACGTGTTTGTATACAAGGATTAGGCGACTAGATCCTCCCCTAGCCGGACCTACAAGTGGTATCAGAGCCTTGGCTCTTCTCCTTGTTAAAACCGAGTTGTTTTCGGGTTTTAGAAGCTTGTATTTTCTGGAAATTTCTGTTTTTAGCTTCGAAAATCTGCATTTTATGCTGGAAGTTCACATAAAAACCTTGTTATTTTTCATTTCACATGTTAAAAGTTGGTTTTTAGTGAAGTTTTGAGCAAAACCGCGTTTCGGAAATTTGTCGGTTCACCGGAAAACTCTTTAGTTTACCGGAAAATTTAAATTTTCTGGGCTGTGTCTTCATATCTTCAACAAATATTCAAGTTGTTCTTCAAGTTTTCACCTTTTTAATCTTGTCAAGTGTTTGTGTAAGTTGTTGGTATTTTGAAAATTGTGTTTTGATTATAAAATATAATATAATATAGTACAAGACATCTTTTGGTTGGTAATTTTGAAAAGAGTGAACCGAAAGTGGATTGACAAAAGCAAAAAGTTTCTGATTTGTGTCAGGAGGTTAACAAGTCAACATACCCAATCACACAAGTTTTGTTTGAGTCCCACAAGATTCAAGATTATTAGTTGCACAATTTGCTTCAGTCGTACAAGGTTCAATCGCACAAGTATTTGTTTTGGGCTCACACAACAAATTAGTGGGCTTCTATTTGGGCTTCCGTTACATCAGATCCTTGTCACGAAATCACCCAAGTTTTGTTTTGTCTTGAGCCGAAATCAATTAGTGTGTTGTCACTTGTTTCATCTTGTTGCCGAAAACAGTTAGTGTGTTGTTGCCAAAAACCAAACTACTTGTTGCCGAAATCACAACTGGGCGAAATCGGTTCTGGGAACTTCTCAGCCGAACACACTTCTTGTTTTCATCAAGTCTTGGACGAAATTTAAAAAAAAATAAAAAATAAAAATAAAAATAAAATCCTCCTTTTTTTTTTTTTTTTTTTATAAAGTTTATATCAAAACACACCTAAAATCTTTTGGTATTTTTGAATATTTCAAATGTAAAGACTGAATGCAGTAAATAAATATATACAGACATTCTTTTTGCGAGTTTCGAGGGTAAGAGAATCATATCAGTGTACGGTCATGCCAAAACGTTCTTGTTGTTCTTTTAGTTAACATTAAGATAAGCATCCTATAAAGATTATCGGTATTGTTGTCCACATAAACTCAACTTATCATTTGTAATCATGGCGAGGGGATACGTTAAGGTATGATTTATACTTATCGACCGGTGTTCATCCACATCACGACACATTCCCGTATCAAGGTATGCACGAGAGTTCATCTTACCGGTGAGTATACCGATTATCATCTGTTTGACCGTATATGATGTGAGATTCTCACTTATTTTGATTGAAAACAAGCCCTATGTGATAGAATCACTTATTGATGAGGAACTTGATTTTCGATGCATGAGGGCACAGGAGCAAGTCCGTGAACAGGTCAGTACTTTCGTACAGTAAAGAGACGAACTTGACTCCCGGAAAGAATTTGTGATATTTTATCACTTATTTGTTTGGACATGTGATTGTTTATCACTTATTGAGGTCATATGCAGTATGTACACGTATGTATAGTATCATGGAAGATCTAGACTTGCGTCCCCGTTATTTTTCGGTAAAAGATACAACCATGATACCCAGATGATAAGCAGCATAAAGACCGAATATCTCAGAACCTCGGCAATCTCTCAAACGAAATTTCGGTACCAAGACCATATGCCAATGAATGGTTCCCACCCAGTCTTCAGTCAATTTAAGTTTATATCACCCTGCACACTTTAAAATGATTGTGAGCCTACCGATACATCTTATATAGAGCTGCTTATCGTTTCTCATTTAAGGTTTAAAGAGGTTTAGACAGACCATTGATGTACTATCATTTTCTCTTTTGCTCGCCAGGAAACTCATTTTTGATTTTCTATTGTTTTTGTGCTTTTGAAATTTTTCGATGTTTTTGGATTTTTCAAATTTGGATTTAGATTTACTCCCCCTAAAATCAATAAACTAAGACAAATTTAAAACACAAAGGTATTTACAAAAATGATTTTCCGATGTTGGTTTTACTCTTGCTTGACCTTAATGCCGTTTACCAATAATAAATAGTCAAATCTTGATTTGTCAAAAGCTTTGGTAAAAAGGTCGGCACGTTGGTCATCGGTGTGGACCATGACAACATTGACGAGTTTCATAGTGAAACAATCACGTGTGAGGTGATATTCGAGATCAATGTGTCTGGTCAAAGAGTGCTGTACGAGATAAGAATTATTCATAAAGTAGCTTAAATATCGACAAGTATAGGAGAGATAAGAAATTTAAAACCGTATCCTGCAACTGCTTCGTGCATTGCCAGGAATCTGAGTGCTCTCCCAAACTGGATATCCACCCGGTGTGGATTTCAAAGTCGATTCTTTGTAGCTACTGAGAAGTCTCTTGACAGCAACAAGATCATAGACCTTTGGGTCCGACTGGTCTTCCACATTGCACCAGCGAAGGTCTTTGTCTTTCTCTTGAGAAGTAGTGTGCGGTTGTTCAATCCACGCCAAGACATCCGCACACCCGGTTGGTTTGTTCAACAAACACATTTTCTTCAATCACACCGTAGAGAAAAGTACCCTACACGTTCATCTTGTGGACTTTGAACTTCTTGTGGAAGGAAAATCCATGAATCTTCGAAAAGCTTCAGACGTGCTACATGCGCGTACTTTTCATTGGAATCTTTCCTGAGGACCCGGTCAAAAACCATAACAACCAATTTTTGGAATGATCTTCATCTTGTCGAATTTTTCAACTTCATTCAACAACATTCTTTCATCAGACATTTTTCTTCTTTTCTTTTTCTTTCCTCTCTCTCCATCAATGGCAACAATATTCTCCTTGGATACAACAATGTTTCGGAGCCTTATGTCGCCGATCTTGTGCATGGACGCTTCACTATCAACAATCCTAAGACTATCAATAGTTCCTCCTGGAACATCCTGCACACTCATTCAGAGATTAGTTGGAGAGGGGGACCCAAGCCTTCACAGACTTGGGTCGTCCGTCATCATCGAGGATTGTGACATCCATTTCCCGATGATTCGGAATTGATGTAGCTCCCCCTGAAACAGTTACCGATTTTGGTTTCCAAATCTGTTTTTGTTTTTCATTTTTAACTTCTAACTTAATAGACTGTGTTTGGACAACCTCCGGTTTTAAAACCTTTTCAACATTTTTCCGTTGTTTCTTTCTCTGTTTCACTTCTTGTTGTTTAACAAGACGAGGGTCCTGTTTTGGTGAAACAAATCTTTTATGGTAATTGTTACCATGGGGGGCATCAACTTTTGCTTTCAACTTATGAAGATACGGACAGTTTCGAATAATATGCCCAATTGTACCACATTCAAAACATGATCTTCGTTCAACAAACCCCGAAGTATCATGTGATCGTCTTGCCGATGATGAACTTTGTGATCCCGAGGTACTAGGTTTTGAACTGTTTAGTTCATTTCTTTTCATCACTGTTGCTTTCTTGACAAAATCTAAGTTAGATTGGTTTTCAAACTTTTCAATTTTGTCCGTTCCCTTAGATTTCACAAAGTTCACATTCTTTTTCTTCTTCTGATTCGGCTTCCTTTGACCTTGAGCCGGTGCTTTACCTCTTGGTTTGGTATGATTTTGCTGTTTTGGCACTGTTGGTAATTTTTGATTGCCAAATTGTTTTCGAACTTCGGCCTTTGGGATAGGAGGACACTGTGTTACTGTAACATGTGATCCTGTCTTTCCCAGAAACTTACTTGTCGAATTTTCAAAAACTTTACTGATTAAGGATTGATTTACATTCTTAATCGGAAAATCTTTGTCAGAATAAATTTTATTATCACCAACAAGAGTGTACAGCAAATCCACACTCTCCGACTCTTTTGCAGACGTGGACTCGGTTGCAACAGTCTTAGCGGGTTTTGCAGGAGGATCACATAGAATATGATTCTCAAGAGGTATGTCCTCTTCTTTTATCACCGCATCAGACTTTGCTGAATCAGTATCATCAGATTCATCATCAGAAGAATCAGTATCCTCAACAACAACTGGAGGATCCTGATTCGGTTCAGCAGGAGACACACTTGTATCTGCTGATACATCTGAATCTGATGATATTTCTTTCTTGTATCCAAGTCCTGTTGCACATTCTGTTGCAAATTCCTTAACATCTAGAGGAACAGATGGTTCAAAGTGAGTTCTATATTCCTCATCAGGCATGGCATCATAGTTGTTTCTCACGGGTGGTGGACATTTCTTGTAACCTATGCATGTGACATCCCGTTTCTCTTTCTGTACGTCAATGATGTGATCCAACACATAGCTAGAGCTCAAATAACTGTCTAGCTTAAGCTGGATCGCCTCACTTTCAGTTTTCACACAAGCCATTTCCTTTTGCATTACCTCAAGGCGAGTTATATACAAATTAATGTCAGTTTGTTTTCTGGAAACCATTTTTGTTAACTCGGTTTTATCTTTCTTTAATTTCTCAATCATCGATTTAAATTCCTTTTCATGGTTTTCATAAAACATGTTGGCTTCTGTGCACTTAGAAAGATCCACGGTTAACTTCTGGTTGTGGATAAATGTCACATCATATTTCTCTTGCAAAGCCTCGTGTTTGCTTTGCAACTCACACCACTTATCATTCAATGAAGCATGTTCGTCTTGCAAGTCAAACAAACTAGCTTGTACAGCATCATGTTTGCCTTGCAACTCAGACATGTTTGCCTCTAAATCGACACATTTAACATGCAATCTAGCACAATTATCACAAATAACAGCAGTGGGTTCATCGACACATACCTGACTTGACGAACTGTCGACATTAGCCATAACGGCTGAATGGAGAGAAGACGAAGAATAAGCAGCTTGATCCACCAATATAGATCTCCTATGATTTTCTGCTGCAGTGTCTCCCAATACCTCATCAACCTCTGCTTCAACTGGCACACTTGACGTGTCATCCAAATGATCATTGCCTGAACTCGAGGATTCCTCCTCTGAACTTCTGCTGTAACCAGATGACTCTTCATCCTCAGAAGATTCACCACAATTGGCGGAAGATTCTCCACCACTGGCGTGATTTAAATCCTTGACGACCTCAGCAAAACAAGCTGTTCCATCTGGAGCATCACTACTCAACCGGATTGACCAATCACCAACATCATATACTTGAACCACAAGTGCCTGGTTAGCATTTGATGGTCCTGCTTGGCTTTGGTTGTTGACAGGTATCAACGTACGCTCATTGTTCCTGTTCTGATTCTGCTGGTCTCCTTGATTTCTGAAAGGGTTCTGGTTCCCATGCTGAGCTGGCTTAACAGGAACTTGTAACGGATTGCCATATAGATCAGTTGTCACAGGAGGCCTTTGGGTTTGCTGTTGAGGCACTGGTTTAGGAACTGGTTGAAGCGGATTTCCATACATGTCTGTTGTTGGAGGAGGAATGCCATACAAGCTAGTGCTAGACACAAACGCTGTTTGCGAAGATACAGGTACGGGAGATTCGGCCCATGCAGGAGATGCAGGTAAGGGAATACCCCACATCGAATTCATTTTTGATTAAAAAAAAATACCTGAAAATCACAAACTTGTTAAACAAACACAGATTATGATCGAAGGATCAAGACTTGTTCGAAGGATCAACAGTGTTCGAAAGATCACTGTTGAATCTCAAACAATGGTTTCGAAAGATTCACTAACTCGAAAGATTCACAGTTTGAAAGATCCTTATCTTTCGAATATATATCCTTATCTTTCGAATAACTATCCTTCGAATAGATTCCCTTGATCGAAGGATATGTCTCTGACTTCGAATGATGGGTCGAAAGATGATTATCTATCGAGCCTTCCTTGATCGAAAGATGATCTTTCGATGTCGAAAGATATCCTTCGATTGCAACTGACACAACTGACAAAGAGTGACAGGTTGGTGAAAAAGGTGATGGGTTTGTAAATCTTTCGGCAGAAAGTATGGTCAGACCATCATTTTCACCAAAACCAAGATTTGAATAATAAAATATTACTAAAAATCGAAGGTTCTGTCCAGAAACCGGTCAAATGAGTGATTAAAAGCCCAATGGTAGTCGACGAAACTGAAACAATAATTTAGCTTGACGAAACTGATCTATTTTTCTTTTTGGGCTCCCAGTCAACGAAACAGCCCAATTCTTGTGAGAAGCCCAATTCTTGTGAAACTAATGAACTCGTGTGATTATCTTATTCTTGTGCGACTCAAATCATGTGTGTTCCAACTATCTTGTGCGGTTCAGTCTCTTGACCAAAACGTGAAAACCCAAAGCGTGAAAGCCCAAACAGATTTAGGCCCAGATGTTAGGTGATAAAAGAACTGGGCAGTTGGATCGCACAAGGGACTGGGCTTCTATATTGGGCTCTTGTGCGTTCCAACTTCTTGTGTGATTTAAAATGTTGTGCAATTGAAACAATTGACTTTTATTTCTATTTTATTTTCGATCGTACGATGTTGGAGCTCGAGTCTTCGTTACCTGAAACCTGAACGAAAACCGAAAACGACTAAATCTTCATAAACGGTCGAAATTTGCAAGTTTTGAAAGTTAAAAACCTGAAATTGATAAATTTGATTGAACTTTCAAACTGTCGGACGGTGTTTGATTGAACAATGGTCACATGTGTGTCGTTTGCTTATGATATTCCAGGCAGTTGTTCTCATTACGCGTTTAGATTTCTTGCATGTGCAGATTCTAAAGGCAAGGAGAACATGGTCGATGACAAGCTTCGGAATGAAGACACGACGTGAAGGCACTCAAGAGATGAAGATGATCGAGTTGCCGCTGACCATCATCAATACCACAAGGATCTCACTTCATAACGAACAAGTATTTCACGAGCATAACTCAAGGGGGAGCTTATGTTAAGGGGGAGTTTGTCAACACACTTCCTACATGAAACGGGGAGTTTGTTGGTACACTTTCTGCCTTCAAGACGTGAAGACTTTGAAGATCCTCCGACATTGAAGACTTGAATAGAAGTCAAAGACTTGAAGACACGAGAACTTACAAGAATGAAGATCGAGACAAAGCTACAGCCAAGGGGGAGTTTGTTGGTGCACTTATGTCTGTACTTTGTCTGTATTCGGTCACGATGTAAAACGATGTCGTTGTTAGTCTTGTAAGTTTGACCAAGTCAACCATCCTCTTGGTTTGACTTGGCCAAACAGTCAACATTTTGGTTGAAATGTGTCCGTGTCGAAGGATGTGTCACGAAGGATTGCTTATCCTTCGATGATGATGAGCTTGAAAGATGACCTTCGATGGATGGACCACGAAAGATCACATCTTTCGTGGTACATGTTGATCCTTCGAGCTGTTTCTGGTCGATAGATGATCCTTCGATCATCCTATCTGATCATTCGACCAGACCTGCTGTTTTGGGTATAAATACCCGTGTGTTGTGTTCATTTCGTGAGACTAGACAGAGAGAACAAGAGAGAACACTTAGAGCAGAAAAACACACACACACACTGAGAGAGTTTACAGGACTGATTTGTAAACATTGCTGTAATCGGACCTTTCATACGCATTAATACAGAGGTGTTAATCGTTGAGTCGTGTGTGTTGTTTATTTACGTGTTCTTGTCGTGTTCGATCTCGGTTTGCATCTCCGGTTGGATTCCGCACAATCGGACGTGTTTGTATACAAGGATTAGGCGACTAGATCCTCCCCTAGCCGGACCTACAGGGTTTTCAAGACCGATATTCCGATTGATATAATCTCTCTTGGTTAACTCTTGCTGAACTTGGAGAGTGGTATTGATTCTCGGTGTATCTCTGCATCCGGTGGAGTGTATAAGCCAGTTGAGACAGAGAATGGGTCAGTAGCGGTTTCAGTCACGGCTGGGTCTTGTAAAACTGTTGGGTTGGAGCTCGTGGGAGCTTCAACTGGTCTCTCAGGTACTTGATGAGAAGGATGGTTGCAACTAGGAGGATATTATTGAAATCGTAGGTTGTTCATGGGAATTGGAGGCTTGGAAGACTGTAGTTTTAGCTTTTTCTTTAGTGTTGGAGGCTTGGAGGACTTGAATGTGAAGATACTGAAGTTACTGGTGATAGGTTTGCTTGGATGCACTTTGTGGACTATGCACTGCTTCCGAGTTGGAGATTGTTGGGTTCGTAGGCTTTGGTAGCCGGCCTTAATTAGGTTTTAGGCTCACTTAGGTAACTTGTTGACTAAGTAGTAAACCCTAATCTTGTTCCATAAATACCCATGATGAAATTTTAATCTTTGTAGCACCTAATAAAAGTGAAACCATAGTTGCTAACTGTGGACGTAGGTCACCTTGACCAAACCACGTAAATTCTCATGTTCTTTATTTTCTACTCGTATGTGTGTGTTTGTTTCGCTTCCGCTTAAGCCTGTTCTGATCCGATACCTAACACAATATTCTTATTATGCCGGCCATTGTTTCTTCTTATTTTATACAAACAAGTAATAAGGTAATAGCAGTTGCATCAATACAACTGGTTTTCAGTTTTTTTTAAATAAAATTTAGCATATGATCAAACTATAACATACCTCTTAGTGAATCATAGTTTCCATTATTAAAATCCCAAATTCTTTTTTATAAATAAAAACATATTGGTTTTAGAATCAACCTGAAATGCATAATGAACTCATGTTTTTTTTTTCTCTTCTAAAATTAAATTGCATATAGATTTTAATTATTATAAATATAGACATTGTTTTATCGAATCAACCTAAATTGAAATATGAGTTAATGTTTTTTTTTTCTATAATTTGTGTTTTTGTATCTAATCTAGTAATCTAAATCAGAATCGAATTTTTTTAATTCTAATTATTCTTGAAAAAATCCTACATCAAGAAACCTATTCGAATAACCACAAAATGGATTTTGATGAACACCCATACAGAGTATGCATTGGTCATTCATTTTGTAGGTGTTTAATTTGAAAAATATAAAAAAATGTGCCTGCTCTTTCCATGGTAAACTGGATCCTTGGCTAAGCATATGGTTGACTTGTTATCACAATGAATTGTCGGTGGACAATCCATATTCATTCGTAAATCATTGAGAATCCCCTTTAGCCATAAAGCTTGACACTGATGCGCGTGTGATGTATATATAAGTTTAAGTATATTTTAAGCCCTTTTTACACGTTAGTCAAGTTTTAAATTTATAAAACACGATATTTTACTAACACTAAACACACATATGGGCAAGTCCACCCATCGTGAGCGTAGTATAGTGTTGGCAAGATACCGAGGTCGTCCAAGGACACAAGAGCTTTTAGTACCGGTTTATCCTCAATGTCTAATCAAATCAAAAGTTAGGAAAAAAGTTTTTAAACTAGAAAAATAAAAACTAACTTAAATGCTGAAAAATAAAATAAAAATAAAAACAGATAGACAAGATGAATCACTTGGCTCCGACTCGTGTTTAGTGTAACCTTTGATTATTTCCGCACTTTTGCACTTTTTAAGAGATTATCTTAGTTATTGTAGTAGACCCCTCTTTTGAAGGTGACGTTACCCTCAACCCAGTAGTTTGAGTCAGCAAGGATACAATCCTAAAGGGTCGGATTATTGAAAGATAATTAATTAAGTTATTAATGCATATTATGGTAGGCCCCTCTTTTGAAGGTGACCTTACCCTCGGCTAAGTAGTCTGAGTCAGCAGGGATACAGTCCTAAGTAGCCGGGTTAAAGTATTAATAGTAGCTTACATATGAGAGGGTCAAAGAGTTTGGACCCCCGCCATCCAATACCGATGGGTATTGAAGGAGGTCCTACTAAATTTGACCCAGGTCCTTGCAGGATCTATACACTGAACAAGGCAAGACTCTTACCAAACCGTTCCCTTAACCCCCGACCAGGTAGCCAACATATCTCCATATAGACCGTGGAGATATGAATGGTGAAAATCTTTTATTTTATATAGACAGTAAAATAATGCCAAGACACAACGGACAAACGATAAGGAAGAATCACCTTCAACATAAGAAACTAGTTATTAAAGTCATTAATACATAACCAAGTAAAAAGTGCGAAAAGATTAAAAATAAAAAGTATTACTCTAGACACTTGTCTTCACCAAGTGATGTAAGAGACTTAGGCAAACATGACCTTTGATTGTCAAGAACTCTTACGATCAATCTTGGATCCCGAGACGACTCACACACTCTATGATGGACAATGGATGATGGTGGTGGATGATGGTGTTATGATGGTGGTGGGTGGTGGGTGAAGTGTGAGAGAGGTGGTGTGCCAAGGGATGGTTTGCAAATGAGCCAAGCACCCCTATTTATAGGCTGAACAGAGACTCGGGCACGGCCCCGTGTCCACCTTCCTTCTCTTTCTTCATTAATTGCAGTTTGTCTGCATTAGTTGACCACGCCCCCGTGTCCGCTGGGCACGCCCCCGTGTGCAGAAACGTATCTGTACTATCAAGATTTCCTCAGATTCTGCGAATCTTAGAGTACCACGGCCCCGTGTCCGCTGAGCACGACCCCGTATTGGTTGATAGAAGCTTCTACAGCTTTATCTTTTCTGCTGACACTTGGGCACGCCCCCGTGCTCATTGAGCACGGGGCGTGTTCAGTCTTCTGTTCTCTTGTTTTGCTTTGCTTGGGAATATGCTGTCGGGGAGGCTGGGCATGCCACGTTTGTTCCTTTTCTTGTATTTATGTTAGATTTAGCTGTCTTTTTGCTTCTTTTGTTCATTTGAGCTCATTTAATCCTGAAAATACAAAATGAAGACAAAAACACACTTTTTCCAACATTAGTACTAAAAAAGGGTTAGTTTTATGCCACAATTGATGTAATTTATATGTTGCATTTTGCACACATCAACACCCAGCCATTGATAAAGCAAAGTATTGAGCCTCCGTTGATGACAGTGCTACCACCTTCTGCTTCTTCGATTGCCATGCTATTGCACCAGATCCCAGATGAAATACAAATACATATCCTGATGTACTCTGGCTATCATCAACATCACCTGCATAATCACTATCACTATAACCTGTAAGTTTCCCTTTGCTTCCTTTTGAGTATATTATTCCATGATTCACCGTCCCTTTCACATATCTTAGAATTCTTTTTCCTACTTCCCAGTGGCTCTTCTTAGGTCTTTCCATGAAACGACTTATCTTGCTAACAGCGAACATAATATCTGGTCTAGTATTTGTTAGATACATTAGACATCCAACTAGACTTCTGTACATATTTTGATCGACATTTTCTTCTGGATCTTCCTTTGTTAATCGAAGTCCATATTCCAAATGTGTTGAAATAACATTACAGTTTCTCATGTTAAACTTATCTAGTAGATTTCTTGCATATTTTTGTTGAGACAGTGTGATGTTCCCTTCTTTATAATTGACTTCCATTCCTAAGAAATAATGTAACACTCCTAGATCTGTCATCTCAAACTCCTCTTTCATTGAATCCTTTAATTGTTTGATTGAATCCAACGAGTCACTGGCTATGATAAGATCATCTACGTATAAACAGATTATGATTCTTGCATTCTTGTAATGTTTCATGTACAGTGTGTGTTCATACACACATTTTCCATAGCCGTGTGATGTGAAATACCCATCTATCCTACTATACCATGCCCTCGGGGCTTGTTTTAAGCAATACAACGCCTTCTTAAGATGACATACCTTATGTTCTTCTCCCTTTTTATATAACCTTCTGGTTGTTTAGTATAAACATTCTCATTCAGTTTATCATTCAAGAAGGCAGTCTTTACATCCATTTGATGTAAGTGCCATCTGAAGTGAGCTGCCAGTGCAAGCACAAGTCTTACAGTGTCAAATCTAATCACAGGAGCGAATACATCTTGATAATCAATTCCATATTTCTGATTATACCCTTTCGCTACTAAACGTGCTTTATACTTGCTTATATTTCCAAGTTCATCGTATTTGGTTTTGAATATCCACTTTACTCCAATAGGTTTTTGATCTTTTGGAGGTTCTACTAATTCCCAGGTTTCATTTTTCTCTATCGATTCGATTTCCTTGTCCATGGCTTCCTTCCACTTCATATCTTTGCATGCTTCTTCGTAGGTAGTAGGGTCTGCATCAGCGTAAAGGACAAAATTTGCTACACTAATGTTGTACAAAGCTTGACTTCTTTCATAAAGATCATCTACTTGTGCCTTTGTAAGGGCCTGTGAATCTTGATATATTTCTGCAACACTTCTTGTTCTTAGTTCTTCGTTCTCAGATGAAGATGTATATTCTTCATCTCCTTGATCATTGACCATTACATCATTATCTATATCATTTGTTTGGTTGCATCCTTCAGTTGTTGCTGTATTATTATTATGTTCTGGCTCCTCTCGCATGTCATCATCTATACCATTCAATTGAATGTATGGTCCCTGTTCATATGATTCTTTTTCTTTCCAGACCTGATTCTCATCGAATATAACGTCTTAGCTAACGATGACCTTGTTTGTTGATGGATTGTAAAGCTTGTAGGCCTTACTATTTTCACTGTATCCAACGAGAATTGTTCTTTCTGTTTTGTCATCTAATTTGTTACGGCGTTGCTTCGGAACTTGTGCATATGCTGTGCATCCGAATACTCAAAGATGCCATATGCTTGGTTTCTTTCCACTCCATGTTTCCTCGGGTGTTATGTTTGGAATTTTCTTGGTTACTGTTTGATTTAACAGATAGGTTGCACATGCAACCACTTCGGCCCTTAGATCATTGGATACGTTCATCATTTTCATCATGCTCCTACTAAGTTCCATGATTGTTCTATTTTTTCGTTCAGCCACCCCATTTTGTTGGGGAGTATAACTTGTGGTAAGTTGATGCTGGATTCCATTCTCTTTAAGGAAGTCTTGAAATTCACTGCTGCAATACTCACCTCCTCTATCTGTTCTTATGCACTTTACTTTATGATCCGTTTGATTTTCAGCAAATCTTTTGAATATTTTGAAGTAACTTAATGCGTCGGACTTGAGTATTAAGAAGTATACCCATGTTTTTCTTGAAAAATCATCTATAAAGGTAATATAATACCTACACCCTCCAATAGAAAGCGTCCTCATAGGTCCACAGATGTCTGAATGAATAAGTTGCAGGGGTTTAATGGCATGCCATGTAGATAACTTTGGGAATGGCTTTCTTGCATGTTTATCGAGAATGCATCCTTCACACAATTTATGTTGTTGCTTTGGTAATTTGGGTAATCCTTTGACCACCTCATTTGTTCCCATATCATATAGTGTGTCAAAGTTGATGTGTCCATATCTGCTATGCCACAATATAGACAGATCTTGTGTGATCATACTATATGCTCGAGGTGTCATATCTTGATTGAGGTTTAATGGAAACATCTTGTTTCCTGTCATTTTAACCACGCCTATGATCTCTCCAGTTGAGTCTTTGATTATGCATTCTTGATTACTAAACCTTACTTCATACCCCTTCTGAACTAGTTGTCCTACACTTAGTAGATTATGCTTCAATCCTTCCACGTAAAACACATTTGGGACTTTCTTCTCGGATCCCTTCACTTTAATGGCTACATCGCCACACCCCAGTACTTCGAGTTTTTTTGTCATCCCCCGTTCTCACTTCTCTTCTTTCGGACTCATTGAGAGTAATGAACAGACTTTTGTCTCCTGTCATATGATTACTGCATCCGCTGTCTAGATACCAGTAATCATTCTTTGTTACTTCTTCTACATTGAAAATCATAAACATTGTATCATCGTTTCTTTCATTTGCTTCATCTTCATGTAAGAGTGCATTTCCAGTTTTATCACTTTCATCTCTTCTTTGATTGCAGAAACTTGCCGTATGTCCTAGTTTTTACAACTATAACACCGTATCTGGCCACTAAATCTTCCTCTTCCTCTGCCTCGTCCTCTTCCTGCATTTTCTGATCTGTATTGCCTTGTACGATCATAACTGTTACTCTGTACTTGAAAGGCTTTTTCCATCGGGTTGTCATCATATTGTTTTAAACGTAATTCATGTGATTGAAGAATACCGAGTAGTTCTTCAGTGGACATGGTGTTTAGATCTTTGGATTCTTCGATGGCAACAACCACTGACTCATATTTGCGTGTCAAGGTTCTAAGGATTTTCTCTACGATTCGTTGTTCAGTTATATTTTCTTCATTTTGACGTAATTGATTCACTATGATTGTTGTTCTATTAACGAAATCCTCTATTGATTCATTTTCTTTCATTCGTAGGGCATCGAATTCACATCTTAGGGTTTGAAGTTTTACCATTTTTACTCTTTGTTCGCCTCTGTATGTCTTGTGTAAAACGTTCCATGCTTCCTTGGAAGTTTTACATGTAGCGATTCGTTCAAACACCATTTCACTCGCCGCCTGGAAGATGATATGCAGTGCCTTTTTGTCTCTCTTGACATTTTCTTTATATGCATTCTGATCACTTCCGGTTGCCCCTGATGCAGTGCCTTTTTGTCTCTCTTGACAAAATGGATTTTGATGAACACCCATACAGAGTATACATTGGTCATTCATTTTGTAGGTGTTTAATTTGAAAAATATAAAAAAATAAAATAAATCTTTAGGGTTATGTGAACAAGCTAAGACCTTAACAACAATCTTTAAAAAAAATGACTGCATTTTTAGACTCGTTCACCAAAATGCCCAAGAAATGACATCTTTCTTGTTTTTTTTTTGGAAAATTACCAAAATGTCGTTTGACTAAGTGCTTTTGCGAATTTGTCACCTTGCTGCGTCGTTGAAAGATCCTCACAGCCTCGGAAGCGTCCGTGTTTCATGTTGATGCGTCCATTCCATACAAGCTGACACGTGTCTCACACGTGTCCGACAATGTTCAAGCGTCGGTGGCCGACGCGTCATAACCAAAAAGTATATTGATGCATCCGGCTTTGTGTTTCGCTGACGCATCATCTCTTCCTAAAAGTTTTGGCTCCCAGACGCTTCGAACGGCTTGCCGACGCTTCCTCCGATGGCTTCCTCGACGCTTCTAATGGCTTGGCCGACTCTTTGAATTATATATATATATATATATATATATGGTTCCCATTAAGTGTAACCAACTTTCAATTCAATCATGACCATTGGATTTGGCTGAGATTAAATCTCAGCCACTTAAACTCACATTTCTAACTGCTACAGCGGCGGTTCTCGTCAGTTTTTAGGTTGGGAGGTTGCTCCGCCTTTTTCTGCCCATCTTCTCCACAAATCACGTTTACCCCTGGATAGTGGGTTCAGTAAACTCCCAATTATAACCTCCTCCATGGTATAATCTGTCACCGCATTCACTCCGGTTATGTCTCCAAAGTCGTATTCTACCACCATCTCCAAGCCCTACACCTTCAACTTTCCCTGATCTCTTACTCATCATCAGAAGATCCAATTAGGGGCTTTTAAAATCATGGAAATGGCAAGTTCCACCACCAACACTGTCTATATCTAGTCTAAGGAGGACGTCATATACAAATTTCTGATCAGATTCAACAATGGAGATATTATTCACAATCAATGGTTCAATAAGGTAATGATTTGAGGCTCTTTTCGTTTCAATGATTTGTACAATATGTTACTAGTTTTTTTTTTTTTTTTTTGCAATTTTGTTTATTTATTTTTATGAATGATCGTATGAAACTTCTCTGGGTAATATTATATCCCTCTGGTCTCCATTTAAAAAAAATTAGGACTAAATTTGCAAGGTGTGGTTAACAGGGACAACATTCTCCATGATTAAAACGAGATCGTCTTGAACTGCGCGAATTTCTACTACCTACAAATGTTCAGACGGGCGGACAACAAATTAATCGATTTAGTAAGTTAACTCTTCATTTATTGTTGTAAGTTTCTAAACCTGAAATTATACGACAAGGAGTTTACATACTTCACAGCAATATTAAACACATATGTTGATACATTTTTGTGTGGATGCGGCACGTTCGGTTCGAGCCTTTAAACAGAATGAAGACCAAGTCGGATATCCTCCTATCCCACTTGGGTCCGACAAGTTTGTCCTGTTTAACTTGTAATGTATAAATGAACTATGCATGTTGCATTTAGGGTATTATTTGTTTGTGTGTTTATTTAGTATGCTGGGCCAAATCTTCTTTGGGCTTTGACTTCACTTGGGCCCAAACATGACCTTGGTGAAACTCCCTGATCATGACGAAACACCTTTATGATGAAACAAAGTGTTTCCCCATGCTACATGACAAAACCACGATGAAACACAAAGTGTTTCATCACACTACATGACGAAACACGGCGAAACTGCCCTGTTTCGTCGTGTGATTGGGTTTCTTCAGGCCCAATGTCTGGCCCAATGTTGTTTCGTCGAGCCCATGTGTGTTTCGTCGTAGTTAAGGCCCAGGCTACTATATAAACAGCTTTCTGGTTTCACTTTGAAACCATATGAGAGCATACCCTGAGAGTTATACTGTAAAACTGTGTGTGTATCAGTTGTCCTCGGTTCTCATCCCGTTTAATCAATAGATTGTGTTTCATTGGTTATTCCGTGTTGTTACTATCTGTGTTTGGTTTGGCATCGTTACGGGGATTCCGCACCCGTGACCGTGTTTGTTATAAACAAGGATTTGGTTTTCGTTATCGATCCTCAGATTTCGGGACCTACAAGTGGTATCAGAGCATTGGCTCTTATCCTTGTTTAAAACCAAACATCGTTGGATTTTATCAAGTGTTAAAATTGTTTGTGGTTGATTTTCTGAAAACTATTGTTCTTGAAAACTCATCATTTTCTGGAAAATGAACTCTTAAAATCTGTTGGATGTTGTTTGTTTGCTAAAAGTTTTATCAAAAACCTTGTTTGTTTGCATGATTACATAGTAAAACCGGGTTTTTAGTGAAAGTTTTGTGTAAATTTGTTGTTCGGGAAATTTATCGGTCACCGAAAACTTCATATCTTCAACAAACCTTCATAGTGTTCTTCAAACCTTCAAAGTGTTATTCAGAATATCAACTTTTGATCCTTTTTAAATCTACTGTTGAAGTTGTTTGTTGAATTAATTAATTAAAAAAAATTACAGGATAAAAGGTTTGATTAAAATATTGTGTCACCATACGGTTTGGTAAGATAGACATGCTGAAAGTTTGAAAAATTGTGTCGTTTGTCAGAAAACGATAAGTATCGTTTTCTTTGAAAAATCTCATCAAACTCACCAACTCCCAAACCTTATCCACAAAAGAGTTTCGTCGATAGGGTCTTACAAGTCTGTTTCGTCGCATTATTACATAATCCTGTTTCGTCGCATAACAACATACCATTCTGTTTCGTCGCCAACATCAACATCAGTTTCGTCGATCTAAATCAAAATTCTGTTTCGTCGGCCAACATTAAAACAGTTTCGTCGTTCATCATACACAATTCAGTTTCGTCATAATAGTCCAAAATCAGAATCCAGTTTCGTCGACTTTACATCTCTTTGAGTTTCGTCGATTCAGCAATCAATCAGTTTCGTCGACCAAAAAGGAATTGAGTTTCGTCGCATTATTAATCATCGGAGTTTCGTCGTTCATTATCAAAAAGATTATCGTCGAGATACTTGTGATTTTTAACAGAATACTTGCAAAAGTGTTTTAACTGTCGGTCTTCAAGTGTGTGATCAGGTTTTCACTTTCATATATCAAACATGAGTTGTACTAGCCCTTGGGATTGGAGTACGGACCCACAACCAAGTCAAAAACAGATTTCGATGGCCGAATATTTAGCGAATTCCATACCTAAACAACAACAGTCGATAAGTGCAAGTCAATGGGCATTGGTGTCGAATCAAAATCAAAGCATTCAAAATCTATTGCTTAGTGAGAGTGAGACGGGTAGCAACAACCGCCCGCCAAAGTTAAATCACATGAACGACTATCCATCATGGAAGGGTCGTTTCCATAATTACGTTCAAGGGCAAAATACAGAATTATGGACGTGTTTCACCTCTGAATTTCGTCAAGCTCTTGAAGAAGCAGGATCAAATGCGACAACTTTCAATAATATGCAAGATGCCGACAAAAAGGCATATGATCTGGAGAAGAAGGCGTATGCTATTCTCACTCAAGCATTTCACAAAGACATCTTTCATCAATTCTCTTATTGTAAGAACACGAAAGGTTTATGGGATGCATTGGTAGCGAGAGGAGAAGGAAATGCAGCTACTAGAAAGACACGCCATGATCTATTGAAGAAAGAGTTTGAATCATCTCAGTTCTTGGAGAATGAAACTCTAAATGATATGACTTCTCGTTTTTATCATTTGATTAGTGAAATGAGTTCTTATAATGTTGCTGCAACTCATCTGGAAATGGTTGCATGGTTTGCTGATGCTCTACCTCCTAAGTGGAGTCCATTCATTGAACTTCTAAAGCATACGGGCGCTATGGATACAGCCAATGGCACTCTCTATGAATTCATTCAGAAGTTGGAGCACAAGAAGGAAGAGGAAATTTGGAAAGCTAAAAGGATTGCAATGGCACCTCCTCAAAACACAGAAATGTATTTGCCTGGTTTTGGTCCTTCAGCTAGTTCTAGTTCCATTCAGCAACCGAAGCTTCAAATGGCGTTTGTGTCCAATACAAGCTCATCTCCGTTTCCACAGTTCAATCAAGCCCAACCACAGTGGGATCAAAGTGCTTATCTTTCACAATCTATACCCAAACCTCAAGCCCTACCACAGCAACAACAAGCACATTATACCAACAATCCTTTACCCCAAAACACCAACACTGTCAGAGTTGATACTTCTAATCTTTCAAAAGTCAGTGTAGAAGTTGCAAAGGAACATTTGGAACTTCTCAACACAATGTTCAGTTCCTACTGTGGATTGGTAGCAGGTCAAATTGGAAACATCAATATGACCAATGAAGATTATCAACAGATAGATCGTGATGAAATGGAGTTAATGGATATCAAGTGGGCGTTTGCAAGTGCTGTTAGAAGGGCAAAGGATTTCTGTTGGTGCACTTGTGTCTGTACTTTGTCTGTATTCGGTCTGTATGTAAACAATGTCCTGTAAGTTGACCTAGTCAACTATCCTCCTAGTTTGACTTGGCCAATAAGTTTGTAATATGTTTGTTTTTTGTAAATACCTTTGTGTGTTTTAAATTTATCTTAGTTTATTGATTTTAGGGGGAGTAAATCCAAAATTTGAAAATCCAAAAACATTGAAAAATTTCAAAAACACAAAAACAATAGAAAAACAAAAATGAGTTTCCTGGCGAGCAAAAGAGAAAATGATAGTACATCAGTGGTCTATCCAACCTCTTTAAACCCTAAATGAAAAACGATAAGCAGCTCTATATAAGATGTATCGGTAGGCTCACAATCATTTTAAAGTGTGCAGGGTGATATAAACTTAAATCGACTGAAGACTGGGTGGGAACCATTCATTGGCATATGGTCTTGGTACCGAAATTTCGTTTGAGAGATTGCCGAGGTTCTGAGATATTCGGTCTTTATGCTGCTTATCATCTGGGTATCATGGTTGCTTCTATAAATAGACTAAGTCTAAGATCTTCCATGATACTATACATACGTGTACATAATACATACTGCATTCGACCTCAATAAGTGATCAACAATCACATGTCCAAATCAAATAAGTGATAAAAATATCACATTTATCCGGGTGTCAAGTTCGTCTCTCTGCTGTACGGAAGTACTGACCTGTTCACGGACTTGCACCTGTGCCCTCATGCATATGAAAATCAAGTTCCTCACCAATAAGTGATTATATCACAAAGGGCTTGTTTTCAATTCAAAATAAGTGAGTATCTCACATTTTATACGGTCAAACAGATGATAATCGGTATACTCACCGGTAAGATGAACTCTCGTGCATACCTTGATACGGGAATGTGTCGTGATGTGGATGAACACCGGTCGGTAAGTATAAATTATACATTAATGTATCCCCTAATCATGATTACATCTGATAAGTTGAGCTTAAATGGACAACAATACCGATAATTGTTATAGGATGCTTATCTAAATGTTAACTAAATGTACAACAAGAGTGTCTTGACATGACCGTACACTGATATGATTCTCTTACCCTCGAAACTCGCAAAAAGATTGTCTGTATATATTTATTTACTGCTTAAATTTTATTGCTTTATTTTTTAAACAGTTTCGTCGTTTTGGTGCATATCAGCACGACATTAGCGGTGATGTCGTTTGATAACACTCAAAGGATATTAAATTGTTGTCTTTTAATTTCAAAAATACCAAAAAGATTTTAGGTGTGTTTTAATATAAACCTTTTAAAAAGCCAAAAAGATTTTATTTCTACTTTATTTTTGATCGTACGATGTTGGAACTCGAGTCTTCGTTGCCTGAAACCTGAATGAAAACCGAATTGACTAAGTCTTCATAAACGGTCGAAATTTGCATGTTTTGAAAGTTAAATCTGAAATTGATAAATCTATTAGACTGTCAAATTATCGGACGGTGTTTGATTGTGACATGGTCATCCGTGTGTCATGTGTTTATGTTAACTATATTCCAAGCAGTTGTTCTCATTACGCGTTTAGATGTGCAGATTCTAAAGGCAAGGAGAACATGGTCGATGACAAGCTTTGGAATGAAGACACGACGTGAAGGCACTCAAGTGATGAAGATGATCGAGTTGCCGCTGGCCATCATCAACACCACAAGGATCTCACTTCATAAAGATAAAGTATTTCACGAGCATAACTCAAGGGGGAGCTTATGTTAAGGGGGAGTTTGTCAACACACTTCCTACATGATACGGGTAGTTTGTTGATACACTCTTTGCTTTCAAGACGTGAAGACTTTGAAGATCCTCCGACAATGAAGACTTGAAAGGACATCAGAGTTTTGGGAACTTGAAGACCAAAGACCGTCGAAGTTCGAGACGAGCCTGCAATTATAGAAGATAAAGACAAAGCTACAGCCAAGGGGGAGTTTGTTGGTGCACTTGTGTCTGTACTTTGTCTGTATTCGGTCTGTATGTAAACAATGTCCTGTAAGTTGACCTAGTCAACTATCCTCCTAGTTTGACTTGGCCAATAAGTTTGTAATATGTTTGTTTGTCTGTATCGAAGGATAGCTCCTCGAAGGATACTGTTGATCCTTCGAGGTGCTCGAAAGATATGCTTCGATTAATAGACCTCGAAGGATCATCCTTCGAGGTCCCTGCTGATCCTTCGAAAGCATTGTCATCGATAGATGATCCTTCGGACCATCTATCGGATCCTTCGGACCAGACATGTTGAGCTGGGTATATAAATATCCATGCAGTGTGTTGTTTTAGGAGGATGCACACCCGAGAGATAGAGAGCATTCTGCTGAAAACACTCACACACACACTTTGAGAGTTTGCAAACTGATTGTAAACATTGTGCTTGTAATCGGAACCTTTCATACGCATTAATACAAGTGGTGTTAATCGTTGAGTCTTGTGTGTTCTTGTGTTTGTTCTTGCATCATTCCGGTTTGCTTGCTAGCTTGGATTCCGCACTCGCTAGTGAGTTAGTATAACAAGGTTTAGGTTTGTTCTCGATCCTCCGAGAGGGACCTACAATTTCATGACTCGAACTGGAAGAACAAGCTTGGATGGCAAAAATGATACGAAGTACGGGTTTAATAAAGATGCGGTTACATGTTTCAATTGTGGTGAAAAGGGTCACTTCAAACGTGAGTGCACCCGACCAAGCAAACAAGGCAATCAGAATCCGTTCAGAAATCAGACGAGTACTTCTAATACAAATCAAGACAATCATGAAAGAAGGATAGTAGCAGTGAACAACAATCAGAACCAGTCTGGACCATCAAACACCAATCAAGCATTGACCGTTCAAGCTGATGAAGGGTGTAATTGGTCTGTACAATTCAGAGATAATGATCAAGGAGGTGGAACCGCATGCTATGCAAAAATCATCAATCACATCAAGCATGTTCACAAGGAAGAGTTTTCTGAAAATGATGATAGCTCGGGTTATAGCGGGAGTTCAGATGAAGAAAGCTCGAATGCGGGAGATTATAATTCTGAAGATGGATCTTTTTCTTATCAGACTGCCTTTGTGGCGAATGTCTCGGCCTCGACAAGTCAGGTAAATTCTGATCCTCCTGCTCCTAGTGTTTGTAATGTTTGTGCAGAATTGAAAGATGAATCTGAAAAGGTTCACAGTCATAACCAAAGTTTGGTTGTTGAGTTGTCTAAGTGTAAGGAGGCAAATATGGCTTTAGCTCGAAATGAAAAAGAATTTAAGTCTGTAATTGAAACTTTAAAGAAAAGTGTTTCCGAATTAACAAAAACTGTTTTCAACAAACAAATTGGTATTAATAACTACATTAATATCATTGAGGAAACAAAGAAAGAGCTAGCCGTTGCCAAATGCGAGCATGATGCGATCAAGCTCAAATTGGATAGTTATTCTAACTCCCGATATGTGCTTGATCACATCATAGATGTTCAAAAGCTGAAAGGGAATGTGAAAGGCGTTGGGTATAAGTCGTGTCCGCCCCCTTTGAGACACAACTATACCAGAATGCCCGATGAAGAGGATATGCCTCGTTTTGAACCCAGTGTGCCTGTTGATTATGAGGAAGTTACTACTGGCCTAGGGTTCAAATCGGACAGTTCTTCAAGTACATCATCTGAGCAAACAGAAACTTCAACATCTACGAAACAAAGTCCTCCAATCATTGAGGACTATGATTCGTCGGATGATGAATCAGATGTGAATGACCAGGATGAATCACTTGATAAGAAGAAGGGAATAGAAATTCCAATTGAGAATCATATTCTTTGTGATCCTCCTATTCCTGTTGTGCAACAAGTTGCCAAACAAGTGATTAATCCTATCAAGGAAGTAAAAGAATCTATGTCTACCGTTAAGAGTAATAACGTGTTGTACACTTTGGTTGGTGATTCTAAAATCTATTCAAATCATGATTTTCCAATTAAAAATGTCAATCCATCTTCGATTGAAAAAGTTTTTGAAGATAATACAAAAAAGTTTTTGGGAAAGACAATTCCAGGAGTCATTGTAACTCAATGTGACCCAATTCCAAAAGCTGAAATCAGGAAACAATTTGGAAATCAAAAATCACCAACAAAGCAACAACCTTTTGCTAATAAGGGTAAACAACCAAAAAGGCGAGCTCAAAAGCCTAATGTTTCTCAATCAAAATCTGAAACAAACGGAGCTCGTAACCAGAAGAAAAACAGTGATGTCAAGTTTGTAGCATCGAAGGGTACTGATAAAATTGAGACTTTTGAAAACAAATCAAACACCGATTTTATCCAACAAGTCAAGATTTTAAAACGTAACAGTCAAAACAATTACACTCAACATACAAATGGGTGTGATGAAAGAGCAAGTACCTCAGGTTCTACTGGTTCGACATCTGTTAGTCGATCAGATTCTCCTAAGTTTGTTGAAAGGAGAATGTGTTTTAAGTGTGGGGAGTTTGGACATATCATTAAAAATTGTACAAATACTCCCAAAGAGAAATTTGTTGAAAGAGCACCACCTGAAAAGGTTCACCCACAACGTCGTCCTGTTTCACCAAAACATGATAAAAGAGCTGTTAAAGAACAAGAAACAAAACAACGACGTCAAAACGTCAAAGAAGTTGAAAAGGCGTTAAAACCGGAGGTTGTCCAAACAAAGTCTGTTAAGTTAGAAATTAAAAATGAAAAACAAAAACAGATTTGGAAACCAAAATCGGTAACTGTTTCAGGGGAAGCTCAATCCATTCCGAATCATCAGGAAATCGAAGTCACAATCCTCGATGATGAAGGACGACCCAAGTCTGTGAAGGCTTGGGTCCCCCTCTCTATCTAATCTCTGAGTGAGTGTGCAGGATGTTCCAGGAGGAACTTTCGATAGTCATAGGATTATTGATAGTGGAATGTTCATGCACAAGATCGGCGACAAAAGATATTGTTGCCTTTAATGGAGAGAAAAAGAAAAGAAGACAAAAAATGTCTGATGAAAGAAATTGAAAGCTTCGACAAAATGAAAATCATTTCAAAGTTTGATTGTTAAAGGCTTTGATCGGGTCCCCATGATAGATTCAATCAAAATGTACGCACCTGCAGCACGTCTGAAGTTCAATATCAACAAGATGAACGTGCAGTGTACATTTCTTCGCGGTGTGATTGAAGAAAATGTGTTTGTTGAACAAACCAACCGGGTGTGCGGATGCCTTGACATGGATTGAACAACCGCACACTACTTCTCAAGAGAAAGATAAAGACCTTCGCTGGTGCAATATGGAAGACCAGCCGGATCCAAAGGTTTATGATCTTGTTGCTGTGAAGAGATTTCTCAGTAGCTACAAAATCGACTTTGAAATCCACACCGGGTGGATATCCAGTTTGGGAGAGCGATCAGATTCCTTGCAATGCACGAAGTAGTTGCAGGATACGGTTTTAAATTTCTAATCTCTCTTATACTTGTCGATATTTAAGCTGCTTTATGAATTATATCATCTCGTACAACACTCTTTGACATGACACATTGAACTCGAATATCACCTCACACGTGATTGTTTCAATATGAAATTCGTCAATGTTGTCATGGTCCGCACCGCTTACCGACGTGCCAACTGGTTTTTCCAAAATTTGATAAATCATTTCTGATTAAAATTAATTTTGGTAAACGGCATTAAGGTAAAACCATGAGTTAAACCGACATCGGAAAATCGTTTTTGTAAATACCTTTGTGTTTTTAAAATTTATCTTAGTTTGTTGATTTTAGGGGGAGTAAATCCAAAATTTGAAAAATTCAAAAACATCGAAAAATTTCAAAACCCAAAAACATAGAAAAACAAAAATGAGTTTCCTGGCGAGAAAAAGAGAAAATGATAGTACATCAGTGGTCTGTTGAAACATCTTCAAACTGAAATGCAAAATGAAAAACGATAAGCAGCTCTATATAAGATGTATCGGTAGGCTCACAATCATTTTAAAGTGTGCAGGGTGATATAAACTTAAATCGACTAAAGACCAGGTGGGAACCGCACATTGGCATATGGTCTTAGTACCGAAATTTCGTTTGAGAGATTGCCGAGGTTCTGAGATATTCGGTCTTTATGCTGTCTTATCATCTGGGTATCATGGTTGTATCTTTTACCGGAAAATAACGGAGACGAAGTCTAAGATCTTCCATGATACCATACATACGTGTACATATTGCATTCGACCTCAATAAGTGATCAACAATCACATGTCCAAACAAACAAGTGATAATATATCACATTTATCCGGGAGTCAAGTTCGTCTCTCTGCTGTACGAAAGTACTGACCTGTTCACGGACTTGCTCCTGTGCCCTTCATGCATCTAAAAATCAAGTTCCTCATCAATAAGTGATTCTATCACATAGGGCTTGTTTTCAATCAAAATAAGTGAGTTTCTCACATTCTTTTATACGGTCAAACAGATGATAAACGGTATACTCACCGGTAAGATGAACTCTCGTGCATACCTTGATACGGGAATGTGTCGTGTGTGGATGAACACCGGTCGGTAAGTATAAATCATACCTTAACGTATCCCCTCGCCATGATTACATCTGATAAGTTGAGCTTATGTGGACAACAATACCGATAATTGTTATAGGATGCTTATCTAATTGTTAACTAACTGAACAACAAGAGCGTTTTGGCGTGACCGTACACTGATATGATTCTCTTACCCTCGAAACTCGCAAAAAGATTGTTTGTAAATATTTGTTTACTGCTTTCGTTTCTGCATCTTTGTATATATTTATTTATTGCTTTCCGTCTTTACGTTTGAAAAATGAAAAATTTCAAAAAGATTTTAGGTGTGTTTTAATCTAAACTTTTTAAAAATCTAAAAAGATTTTGCTTCTAGTTTATTTTTGATTGACCGATGTTGGAACTCGAGTCTATCCTACCCAAAATCCTGATTGTAAGCCGGAAAACAATTGCACCTTCATAAACTGTCGAAGTTAACAAATTTTGAAAGTTAAGGGATTAAAATTGATCATTTTCTAAACTTTCAAACTGTTTTCGGTCGGTGTTTGATTGAGATTTGATCTCATATGTGTCTTTTGTTTAATTTTTATAAATTCCAAGCGGTTGTTCTCATTACGTGTTTAGCATTCTTGTATGTGCAGATATGACATCAGAATCAACTAAAGGCGAAGAGAACGTGTCAGATGACAAGCCGTAAAGTGAAGACACGATGTGAAGGCACTCAAAAAATAAAAATAATCGAGTTGCCGCTGACCCTTCATCAACACCACAAGGATCTGAAGAATTGACGATCAAAAGATTCACGAGCATGACTCAATGGAGAGTTCAATCTAAGGGGGAGTTTGTTAACACACTTCCTAAATGAAAAGGGAGTTTGTTGATACACTTTCTTCTTACGACGCGTGAAGACTTTGAAGATCCTCCGACATGAAAGACATGGAAGTCGAACCATCACAGCAGCGTCCAAGGGGGAGTTTGTTGATACATTTTTGTGTGGACGAGACACGTTCGGTTCGAGCCTTTAAACAGAATGAAGACCAAGTCGGATATCCTCCTATCCCACTTGGGTCCGACAAGTTTGTCCTGTTTAACTTGTAATGTATAAATGAACTATGCATGTTGCATTTAGGGTATTATTTGTTTGTGTGTTTATTTAGTATGCTGGGCCAAATCTTCTTTGGGCTTTGACTTCACTTGGGCCCAAACATGACCTTGGTGAAACTCCCTGATCATGACGAAACACCTTTATGATGAAACAAAGTGTTTCCCCATGCTACATGACAAAACCACGATGAAACACAAAGTGTTTCATCACACTACATGACGAAACACGGCGAAACTCCCCTGTTTCGTCGTGTGATTGGGTTTCTTCAGGCCCAATGTCTGGCCCAATGTTGTTTCGTCGAGCCCATGTGTGTTTCGTCGTAGTTAAGGCCCAGGCTACTATATAAACAGCTTTCTGGTTTCACTTTGAAACCAGATGAGAGCATACCCTGAGAGTTATACTGTAAAACTGTGTGTGTATCAGTTGTCCTCGGTTCTCATCCCGTTTAATCAATAGATTGTGTTTCATTGGTTATTCCGTGTTGTTACTATCTGTGTTTGGTTTGGCATCGTTACGGGGATTCCGCACCCGTGACTGTGTTTGTTATAAACAAGGATTTGGTTTTCGTTATCGATCCTCAGATTTCGGGACCTACAACATAATTTATCATATATAATGTATTAGTAAAAAAAGCCAAGTTTCTGAATGCAAGGTTGAACTTCGGATTGATGTTTCTATTGTTGTATGGAAGAAGGCGGTTCTAAAGGGCCAGAGCCCGGCATGTTCGTCGCTGCCCACTTCCGAGTCTTCGCCTTTGGATAACAAAAATTGCCCTCCCCATAGTAACCAACTAATGTAATAACCTTTACTCTTTTTATTTATAGTAATTATATTTTGTACTAATAATATATCCTATGTGATAGGATAGGTTGATATGATTGTTGTTACTGATGGAAGCCGAATAATGTGTCTTGGCAATCTTGGAGTTCAGGGGATTCGCATTGCAATAGGAAAGTTGGATTTACATGTTGCTGCAGCTGGAATAAATCCTTAGAGAGTAATCTCATTATCCATCCCTATAATTTTTGTAATTGTCTGTCACTGACTTGGTTATCTTTTATTAGGTACTTCATACCATGATTGATGTTTGAACCAATAATGAGAAAGTTATCTTTTAATAGGTACTTCTATTCAAAAACTGAGAAAGGTATACGATGTTAATATTTTAGAATGTTTAAAAAAAGAAAACCATGTATAGATTCATGACTACATAAGGGTATATTGCATCTTTTTATGTTGTTTGATGATAAATTGTTGATGCATTGCAGAGTCTATGATGAACATGGAAATGAAAGAGAATGGGGAGAGAGAGAATAAGAGAAGAAATTGAACAAGGGAACAAAAATGGTGATGATGTTGATGACATCATCATTAGTTGGAGGGTTCAAGAAGGTAGCCAGTCCATTGAAGAATTGCAGGCCGATATCGTTCTCCTCAGGATGGTGACTCTTTTCAGTTGTTCATTGAAGCTCATACTTTTAACATTTTAGGGTATTAATTAGTTAATTTAAACACAAACTCATTATGTTTGTTTCTATTGTAGCTTATCCGCAAAGAATTAAGATCTGGAAAAAGTGACAGAGCTATCTATAAGAAGCTTGAATACGAGTATGGAGAGACAATCCATTAAGCTCCAAAGTTTGATTGGCATACTGCAGGCGTGTGGCTGTCACTGGTCAGTTTAAAAGCGTCATTCAATGTTATATCGAATATTATCGAATTTGGACAATTGTTGTGGATACAATTTGAAGTGCTGCTGGAGGGATATGGGCATACAGTTGGCACATGCAAAGGACTAATGTTCATTTACTGGCTTTCAACCTTACTAGAGGGATCCCACTAACCCCTAGAGAAAAGGAATCCATGCTAGATATTTTAACCCAACCTGCACCATGGTGGCTTTTTCTTGTCCTATTTTAAATCAATAAAGCATTAAACTTTATTCTAATATGTTCGGCTTAGTTAATTATTTTGATGATTCAGCTATACATGTGCATACACGAAATAGCGGAAGAAGTTAAAGTTGAATCGAGTTCAAGAGACATAGGGTGCCATGTGGTTGAAGTTTTGGATGATGTGAACATAGTTTTGTTTGAATTTATAGGCTTGCATATTCAAAATGTTTCTACTTGCATTCAGTTTTTGCTCCAAAAATGGCAGTGGTACGTCTTCATTTCTTCATATGTCTTTTTTTATAATACTATGATTCTCATTTTATGACTACTTTTTTGTAGCACTTTTGTAACATTAATTGAGATTCTCAAACACTAGAATTGACCAGTGTTGGGTCTCATGTTGAAGACTTCTTTATTTGGCCCTAAATAGGGACCAATTGGTACATTTGACACTGTGTCCTAGACTCCTAGGTGCTTTTTAAGGTAAATTGGGGACTAAATTGGCTTGTACAAGTTTGTTTTTTTTTTATTTTTTTATGATCAGTAGATACGAAATTAGTTTTAAAGTATTCTTATAAGTGTAAAGTGCTATGTATTGATTATTTCATGATGGCATGTTGCTTGAAGAAATTGAAGAAGCAGAGAGGCTATACGGCTAAAGAACACATCAGTAAAATGCCTCCCTATGCAGCTAGAAAATGCAGTTCTATCTAGCATGACCTTACAAGGTATATGAAATTAATACACACTTTTACTTTTCCTATCTGCACAATATGATTACATCTTCATGAACTAACTATTGTTTGCTATATAATTTTATGAAAATAATAGAATATGGTTTTGAGATTTGGGAGATGCTCCTTGGTTATACACGTTCTCTTTTGGTTTTCCCTGTGATTAGTCACAGTTCTTTTTTACTTCATCTTTTTTGGGCAATTTATTTTTAGTTTAATTTTATATTTGATTAAGTTTAATTTGAGCCGACTATTTGTGTTTTTATGTTTCAGTAGTCAATGATTCACTTAAAGACTCAATGCAATCTGGGTTATTAAAATTATCTCCAACCTTGCTTTTTCGTTGTTAGGCGTATTATACATGTCAACATGAACTCATTTGATGAGTTCATAATATACATGCAATGTAAATACTAAATAATAACCTTTGTCATCACGACACTAAAAAACCCATCCACTACATTTGATGTTGGTGTTTTATTTTAAAGAGGTTGATGAATTTGAAGAAGTAATGAACTTAAATCAAGTCAACTTAGCGGTGATTGACTTCCCATCAAAGATTTGAATATATTTTTATTTTCAACTTGAAATATTCCTTTAAAGATTCAGAGTCAATGTATAAAAAATGAATAGACTAATCTTTTAATCCCCTTTTAGGTAATCCATGAAGAAAAGTCCGATTCAAGGTTAGCTAATGATAACCTTCCTCCCTATATCCAGAAATCGCGTTGTCGTGCATGCTGCCGAGCCCTCTGCTTCTTGTCGCACATAGAAGTAGAAGTAATGGGAAAAGTAAGACCATGAATTAATATTTAATTAAATTTTAATTATGGGTCTGCTTTATTGTATTTAATCGAATGGTATCTTTGTATTTGGTGGACAAGATGAGGGCTTATGGTCCTTATATTGCCTTGCATTTCGGCATGGAAAGGACATGCTTGCTTTTAGTGGATGCACACGTGATTTATCCTTTGAAGAAGCCAATGAGCTTACATCTATTAGGTTAATTTTATGGTTACAGGTAGTTATTTTTTTACCTATATCTATGATATTTATAACGATTCTTGCGTATTCCATTCGTTTATATTTATATTAATGTGTAGGGAAAATATATGTTCCTGGAAAGTGAAAGATGTTGATTTCAAGGAACAAATAGCAAATGGGTATTGTTCTTGCTATGGTTATGTGCAGAGTCCGCAGTCCGGTAACCATGTTCTCATGACATGTTTATTGGCAAAATCACTATGGTGGATGATCGGAGTATGGGCGATTATTCTAACCTTGTGTTTTCAAGTCTTTTGGATCTTTATTTAATGAAATAATGTTTTTACTTATAACGTAAATAAAAAATGTGTCATCATAGTAGTAAAACACCCGTCCACCGGACGGGCATTAAACTAGTTTGTTTGGCTCGGCTGATTTCTCTAATATATATTTTTTGGTTTTTTTATTCTATTAAACATACAATTTTCCAATGTAAAAATATTACAACCTAAAGATATTAGTTAAATATAAGTTTTAAATTTTTAGCCTATATATACTGCCCCATGTTGTCCATTAGTGTGTATGAGCATGATGGCAACCGGGAGGCGTTCCAGTAACATACCGGAATCAGTAGAAAACACTATCTGGGTCAATGACAAGCAACAGCATGAAAATTGGTCTCCAAATGTTCTTGAGTTTTATTATGAGGGTGATTGTTCTTCCTGTTGTTCCAGCTATAGCTATATTGGGAGCCAACCACTAGATAAACATTGGTGGGGTGGCCTATTAGGTTTTTGTGGAAACGGTTTTATTCAACAAACGGTAATTGTGTAATATATTTAAGTTTTATATTAATTAAAAGGTTAAAATATAAAAAATTTGTACACAACATGTCGGAGCATGGTGTAACTGGCTCGTGCAGTCGAAGAAAAATGAAAATCCCGGAATTGCGACTTCATCAGTAAGTTATCGCTGGACGGTGCTCCCACCTCAATTTCTCAATCTCCTTGTAGAACAACATCATGATGCTTACGGATATGTAAATGGCTCTAGCGGAATATATCCTGCGTTGTGGGATGTCGATACGGTAAAAAAAAGGACCTAAAAATAATAGTAATTTTTTTTCCCGAAACTACAATATTAATGTTAACTTAACGTTTGTCAAATATATATACCGGTGTCAGCAGACGAAGAAAATTGGATCCTTATTAAGATTGAAATGCCGTCACTAACTATAACTGTTTATTATACAAACAATTGCGATCCAATTAATTGTGGTGATTCGTTTTGCGTCCACCAGAGAATATACCAAACTCTTAGGTGGTGTTTGTTTTTCCTGAAAAGGTCTTCAGAACCTCTTATGTCTGCGCCGCGCAGACCTTTGGGTCTGAAGACGGTTTGTTTTCTCGAAGACCTTTCATTAAAAAAGGTCTGCGAGACCACTTCTTGCTGCAGACATGGACCAATGTCTTCATAGTCTGCATACCTCTTCTTCTTCACAAAACCCTAACACCTCTTCATCCCTTCTCCTCCACCCCTTCTCCTCCACCCACCGTCCGCCACCACCTCTACCTCCGCCGCCCCACTCCAGCCGACACCCACTCCAGCCGCCCCTCCACCTCCGACGCCCACTCCGCCGGTTGCCTCGATATCCATCTCTCAAACGCATATGTGGTTCCATCTTCATTGATTCTGCTACTCGATTGCTTCAATAGGTAACATCTCTTAACAAGCTTCGATTATTGCAATTTGTTTATCAGTCACCAACTGTGCTTTTTGTTCGATTCCTTTTGCTTGTGATTCAATGTGTATGTTCTAGCTTATGTTTAATTTGTTCCTCGATTGTAGATCTGTATAAAAATTAACCATTGGTTCAGTTTGTAGTAAGTTTTTAGGTTCTGAAAAACATTGGTTTACGCTAGGGTTTATGGATTATTTTCTGTTTAATAGTTCTAGATTGTGGTTGTATGTAATAACACTCGTAATTAGAAAATTAAAATGGAAGAATATGGTATCAAATGTAAAGAACATATAGAGGACAGTGACAGATGAATTTTTTTGATGAATTTACAAACAAGATTGTTTTTATATTTTAAGTGAGATGTGAGAACATACCCCCATTTTGGGGGTTTTATTTTTTAGCTGTATGGGTCCTTGTATACTATAAGGCTTAAAAAACAAAACAAAACAAACAGTCTTCTTCCCGCATAATGCAGAGGTTTGGTCCACCTCTTCTCGTGCAGACGTCTGCAGATGTGGTCCGCAGACTGCAGATCTTTTGCATCTGAAAAAACAAACACCACCTTATTGAATTCGAGTCGGCATTCCTATGGTTTCTAGAACGTATAGGTTACTGGGAAAAAATTGGACTCAGCTAGGTTGACGCATTAGAATATGCTGGGGATGTTGTATGGCCTATGTGTGTTAGTCACGTTCGGCGAAATTCTGGGGTTATCATATGTATATTACTACAAAATCTGGTTGAAAACCGTTCACTGAAATGGGAAGAAGGAAACATTCAAGATGCTTGTATGAGATATAGAAGATTTATGGCTGATCAACTGTATGCTGGCCGCTATGTTTAGCAAATGTTAACAAAAATAAATAATATAATTGATGTGTGTGTTAGTGTTGTGTTGGACACCGTAGGCACGGGGGTTCGAGTCCTGCTGCCATCATTTTTTTGATGTTTTACTTTCAATTAAGTTTAACATAAAAAATTCAAAAAAAAAGTAAAAAATTAAATTAATGAGTCGGCGGACGCTTGGGAATTTGTCAGGCTTCGGAGGCGTCTTTCGTCAGACGGACGCGTGGCAACATATTTTTTCAAATTATTTGATTTTTATACTTTGTTATAATTTTCAGTATATAAATACCCTTGGAAATCAGATGTTTTCTTTCTAAGCATCGTTATACAATGCATATGTTAATTTCTTTTGATAGTCTACAAATAGAAACAAAGGCGTTTACATGTTTTGAAAATGACGTTTTATCGGTGTTGATGAAAACCGGTAGCAGGGAAGAACTCATCTTCAAAGGACACATGAAAACCGGTGTTGATGAAAAAGGGTTAGTGAACTTCTCAGAAATGGGAAGAACTCATCTTCAAAGAGCACATAGAATGACACCGTGTTATCGGTATGGTCTTCCACCTCCTGAAGAAGTCACTTACAGAGGGGGTTATTTGATGTGTAATAAAATTTAGTGGTATGATGTGTTATTTTTAGTGATATGATGTGTAATTTTACTTGTATAATAAAATTTAGTGGTATGATGTGTATTTTTTATTGTATTCGGTGTTTTTTAATTTAGAGTTATGTTTTATGAATTACCATTAAAAGCAACTTACATTCTCCAAACCTAAGAACCAATTGAAATTCATATAAATAAATAATAAAAATAATTTAGATAGTACATGTTTTTTCAGTTGTTATGTTTACTGAATGCATGTTTTAAGTTACATGACTTTAATTTTTTTTTTTGGAATGGATAATTTTCTTAGCATTAAAGATAATAGAAAATTAAAGGAAAATTAAAGATTAACTTTAAAAGTGGAAAAACTAAAAAAAAAAAAATTATCGAGTCATGCAGACGCACCGGAATGTTTCGGCGGACGCAATGGACGGACTCGTCGGCGGACGCTTGGGAAAGTGTCAGACGGACTCCTCGAGGTTGACGAGATTGCAGTAGTTTTTTTTTTGCGTCGGGGAGACGCTTCGGAGGCATCTTGTGTCAGACGGACGCTTGGCAACATATCTTTTTCAAATTGTATGCTCACATATCACATATGTAAACACTTCGACGTGAGCCCTTTACCACTTTCCAAACGTAAAGCTTTCACCAAACCTAATTAACAAACAATGGCAAATAACCCCTGGACAGCCAAGGAAGATCTCACCCTCTGCGAGTCATTTGTCGAGGCAGTATGTACTCCTCAAAGCCTTAGACAAGGCGGTTTATGGAGGAGGGTAATGCAAGATTTCACAGCACATACGGGGGCACACAACCGAACCGTGGATGCCTTGTCCTCACGATTTAGGGTGATACGTTCAGATTGTCTGCGGTTTGAGCATATCCACAACGAGGTTGAGTACCTGGGTGGTGACATCGATGAGGACGTCACCTTACAAGTCGCTCTCATCAACTATCGGCACCAGCTTGGGCGGGATTTCAAACGTGTCTCGGAGTGGGAGATCTTAAGGCTATTTTTAGTAGATTAGGTATTTTGTATGGTATTAATGTAGTTTATGAAATAAACTTTTAATTAGATGTCACCTTTTTATTTTTTTTGCACTAAATTGAGTATTACAGTACATACTACACACCCATATAGCATTAAATTGGTTATCTCGGGATCAACCAGCAAAATTATCAATTTTTACTAAAAAAAATAATTTTTATAACACATTGTATATAAATAAAAATAATAAAAAAAATTGAGATAGTCATGTGTAATTTGACTGAATTTTTATATCATTTTTATATATTTTTTTTTGTAGAATTTCTGCATATTACTAAAGTTAAAAAAAATAAAAAAATAAACCATATTGTGTGTTCTAGATTAATGTTTGCTGAAAAAAATAAAAGAAAATTAAAGATTAACTTAAATTAAAAGGGAAAAACACAAAATACCCAAATAGGTACGAAGTTAATAAATAGGACTAATTAAATACAAACACAAAGTAAATTATGGCATTTTTGGACGGGGTAAACACCGCCAAAAATACATGTTATCAGCCATGAACCTCCTGTAATCTAAAAACTTTTATTGAATATCGCCTGCTAGATTAATTCGTTTATCCGTAACCAGATGCTCCATCAGCATACAAACGTACACATCTTCGTTACCTGCCAGTGATCCGTTAGACACTACATAATCATCGTTAAACTCGAATGTCATGCATTTTTTCTTGTTGACCAGTTTTTTTCCAGTATCGCATGTTTACCAAAACTGCTCCAAAATATACATCGACCTTTCTTAACAGAGGGTGAATGACAGTCCTGTATTTTGGACCAGCACAAACGTTCTCCCATGGGTAAATAAGCAGTTGTTGGGTCTCCAACTCTACTCTTATAAACAACCATTCTTTATTGTTGAGCGGTATTGGGAAGAAAACATAATCAACATCAAAAAAAGATGGAAACGGGCTTAATTTACTATTGCAATAGCTAGCCATGTTTTTTGGAACGGACTGTAACAAGCTTTAATAAAACTTTGGTGGTAGAATCGTCCAACGCATATTTAACAAGGGGTGTTTTTGTAGCTTTCTACTTCTCCAGTTCATCAATCTTCCAACCCAGCCTTCAATATGCTGTTAAAAAATTTTAAAATTATAAGTTTTTTATTAAGAAATAAATTTGTACAAAAAAAAAATAGTTAATAATTCTTACTGTTTCGGTGAGATTACAGTTTAAACGTTTGCCCAACAAAGTTCCCCAATTTTTTTTTTGTCAAGTTCTACAGTCCTTGAAAAAACGGCTGGGAAACAGAACGGAGAATCCCCATTATTATAGAATTCGACAACATCTTTAGACCAATTTGCTGTTTCGTCGTCTGGTATAGCCCATCTACCGTTGTTGTGCTGGTGTAGGCTTTGCCGATTGTGTATAAACTGATCTTCATCCGGAGCGGGTTGATTTGCATTTTCGTCTGATGATGATGTCTCGCTTACATTCATCGGACGCCTCCACCTACTTAAGATCCAACTAGAAGATTTGTTAGCTGGTTGGGAACAGTATTCGTCATTAGCTAAGCTTTTCCCACGGCGATCAGACATAATTTAGCTTGACACAGGAAAATCAATTGGACACTATTTTGTGCTCTCAAATTTTCGCCATACAAAAAAAAAATAAAAAAAAATAGAACAAACAATTATTGGTATTGCCTTATATTATAATATTAAATTGATTTAATAACTAAGCCGACGCTTGTGTTGCGTCCGCAGACGCTTTCAAAATTCGAGACGTTTTGCGTCTGCCATCCTTATTGCGTCTGCCCCTTATTGCGTCGCCCGAATATAATATTAGAGAACATTAATTATTATATTTAATGGCGTCTGCCCCCTTATTGCGTCTGCCATCCTTTATTGCGTCTTCCCCCTTGTTGCGTCCGCCATTAAATCGTGAAGCGTCCGGCGACGTTTGCCATACCTACACGTGTTCTCTTCTAGCGTCTGCCAGACGCACCATAGTGGACGGACCACATCTCCACCTCATTCCCTAACGCCATTGACGCTAAACCAGGGACCACCACGAGACCCGACCCGTTTCCGGTGCCAAACACTCACAAAAAAATTTGACCCGACCCGTTTGCGGTGCCAATCATGTGGTCCCAGCCGACATGGACAACTTTTGGAATGTAGATTTCAACCAACAAGGGTACAACGGTAATGTCGGAAATAGTGTTTTCGGTAACTTGGGGCAAGACCCAGGTATCAGATTCGGAAACATTGGTGAGATCGGAGAGAATGGATTCGGAAACGTTGGTGGTGGAAACACTAACTTACAAAACGTTGCCAACGCCGGAGACTTAAACCTCGGAAACTTTCTTGCCGGAAACATTGATTTCGAAAACGTTGCCAACGCCGGAAACAGTGACATCGGAAACGTCGGCAACGACGCAAACACTGGCTTCGGAAACATAGTTGACGGCATCAGTCCGGATACGAATGTTTTGATGCAAGACAAAACATCTAAACGGAAGAAGGTAAGCATTTCTTTCATTAGTATTTTATTTTTATTAATCATGTCTATCATTTTGATTATTGTTCAAGATTAGTATGTTTAGTCTTCAAATTTATTATGTTGTTTATTATCGAAGATTAATTTGTATGTTTAACTTAAGGTTCCTATGTCACACCCCAACCGATGGCGGAATCATTGGGGCGCGGCACTAGGCGAATCAAATTGCTCAAGAGAATCCATAACAACTATATTGCGATAATATTTAATACATTCGTTATCCCATACTAACAAATAATACAATCACATAAGTTATCACAGATTTCTTGCCCTCTCGAACAATACAAATTCGACAACCTAGATTTTAGTTGAGTTTCTAGACTTCCTAGCTTGATTTGATATAGCCTGCGATCTAACCTGCAACATACGTTAAAATATTTGTCAATACAAAAGTATTGGCGAGTATACAGGTTTGATATGTATAGCGTAATAGATAAAAAGTGTAGCGAATTTCCACATGCATAAACGTAACACACGACATATATACTCACAAAGCTGATACTACCAACTAAGTCCTCGATGCTCGAATATGCGATGGCAAACTAGACCCCGTCGGGCGCAATAGTACTATACTAGTCATGGTGGGACGTCGCGAGTATAAGCCCAAGCACATATGCAACTAGCATCACGTATATCTATGCATAACAGTTATTCGCAAGTGATAATTCGATTGATTGAATAATTCATTGATAAGTTCGATTTGTTAGAAACGTATGTTACACCCAAAGGGGTTCAAGTATACTCACAGTGCGTATTTAGCGAGAATACAACTTGATTGGATCGGTTGCAAGTGCGTCTACGTTGAATCATTGAAGGATATAGTAAACGATGTACAGTTAAGCGAGAATAACATCGAACAGTTAGTTATCTGGTCGGATGGTGCTCATCCGTTCAGATGGGCTCATCCGATCGGATGACATATGGATCTAGGTCGGATGGCTATTCGATCGAATAGGAGTGGACTGGGTCGAATTGCTATTCGATCGAATGGGAGTGGACTGAGTCGAATTGCTATTCGATCGAATGGGAGTGGACTGGGTCGAATTGCTATTCGATCGAATGACTGTTGACTGGGTCGAATTGCTATTCGATCGAATGACTGTTGATTGGGTTGAATTGCCATTCAATCGGATGACATGATATCCGGTCGGATGACATGCTATCCGATCGGATGGCATGTGGTCCGTTCGGATGGCATGTTGTCCGTTCGGATAACGCATCTGTTTTTAGCGCCCTGATCAACTGTTTTCGAGTGTTTTCGGAAGAAATATGTGCGGTTTTACTGGGATAGTGAAATTTCGTGTTAGCAATTGAAATTCCATCAGTTCCGACCCGTTCTGACGGCCGGGAATCACCCCGTGCCATCAGATCTGGCCGTTCTTGACGGTTTCTCATGCTTAACTCGAAATCGCACGGTTCCTTGGTTAAATACACAGATTTAGGTGAGATTTGTTATCAAAACATGTGGAAATCACCCAGATCTGAGTCGTTTATGGTGGGATGAGGTCACAACTTGAAGTTCATAGGAACTCTTGGTGACATCACCTTAAAACGCCTGAAATCAGCAGATTTCACGGTTAGAAATTAAGTTTTAAAAGATAGAATGATGTAGAATTGCGTATAGATCATAGAAGTACAAGTTTTAGGCTGGAATCTTACCGGAATCGCGAGGAATCGAGAGAAAAGGGTCCTGGAGCGTGCTTGGTCGAGTGGGAGCTGTCACATCACTTGAACAGTGGTGTGGCAGGTTATTTATAGGCAAAAAGGAAGAAGGGAGTTACTGGGTCGGATGGCCATTCGTTCGAATGGCTATCCGTTCGGATAGCCCATCCGTTCGGATGGCAATCCGTTCGGATGGATCATCCGTCCGGATGGCCACTCCGGCGCAGTGAGTTTCTCCGTTTTTTATCGTTTCGATAGTTTTCAAAGTACGTGCTTTCTATAATTACCTTATATTGTTATTATATATATATATATATATACATCACTAGGGGTCGTATTTACGTATCCATATTCCAAAGTTTCGATATATAACAATCGGTTTTCGATTCGAGTATGCGATTATTAGTGACGTTTCACGGCCATCAAGGAGGGTAGTATAGGTCCTTTCTTGATGTCATCGTGAACGTTATTGCGTGTTGTGCCACAAAGATTGACGGGGTACCATTCACTCGTATTGTCATCATCGTCACGATGACTGGAGCTATAGCACTCACCCGAGAGTCCTTGTTAGCGTTAGTTGTTTACGTTTCGACACATCACGGCCACCGAGGAGGGTAGAATAGGTCCTCACTCAATGTCATCGTGAGTGTTAGTGTTTGCGATGTGACGTAGTGATAATGTATTACGAAAATATGCGATTTATCCTTCGAATAGCGATGTGTGCGATATAGTTACATTATGATCCGAATCTCTGGTGCTAGGCGTAACGAGTATGTCGAGTAGTAACAACGCACAAAGTGCGGGTTGTTACAGTCTCCCCTACTTTAGGAAATTTCGTCCCGAAATTAATCCCATAGGTAGACTTTTGAGAGTTGATCTGGTATAAGTAGCGATACAGCGAGTGACTAGACCGAGAGTTGACAAGCGAGAGCGTTTCGAATAAGAGAGATCGATTGCGATAGCGGGAAGGCGACGTAAACGACAAAGCAATATCCCGTGAGTTGGCGTTCCATAGTACCTCGTGTCGCGAAGAATTCGTTAGTTCGATGCGATTGCAATTTTAAAGGACTAGAAAAGGTTTCTCATGACGTAGAATTAACTGAGTCGATCGTTAACCAACGTTACAAGAAGCGTTCGTTTTAGATATCCGAAAGGAATTCTGGATGGAAAATTTCAAAAAATTTCCCTTTTAACGTATGGCCAACTGAGTCGATGTTTACCAACGTTACAAGGAAGTTTAGGTTTTACACATTTTAAGGAATTCTAAGATGAAAACTGAGGTTACGAAAGCTCTCCTACGACATGGGTTCGGCTGAACTCGATGTCGAACCAATGTCTCAGGAAAGTATTGTTTTTGATATTTGAAAAGGTTTTAGAGAAAAATTGGACTCATGAAAGCTCCCCTTGGGCATGGAGTTAAGCTGATTCGATGTTACCTCCACATTGTGAGGAATTTCAGTTGTCCTATGGTTTTTAATAGAAGTTTTATAAAAATCAGTTTTAACCGTTTGAAAAGACATTTTAGCATCGGCCCCCTCTTGGCACCTTCCCACGGAAGTTCGTTAATATGATTAAAACATTTATATATAGGAAGTACCAGCGGCGTATCCACCATGTTTCTCTCATATTACTTTCGTTTCGTGAGGCGATGTCATGTGCGCCGATACGACACGGATAGAATTGCGCTTACTCGGCCTAATCGATAGAAAGTTAGACCGAGTGTAAGTTAGAATCGAATAGGTTATTCCGGCGAGTTGAATTGCGAACGTAGCTACAACAGCTTGCGCGAGTAGCCTGATGACACAAAACATTTATGTGTCGTGTCTGGGTAGGCGTCGAGCGGTAAGCAATAAGCGAATAGCGTGTTTTCGATTAGATTCCTCTTTGAACCCACATGGCACGTTTCCATGAGAGTTTGCTAACATGGTGAAACACCACGTTTAACCAGGTTAGTTTTGCCTCGTGAAGCGATGTCATGCGTACTAATACCACACAGACTGCAGTGAACGCCAAGCGAGCGATAGGCGGTACGCGATACGCGAATAAGCGGTAGACTATACACGATAAGCGATAAGAGACTTGATGATTACACGAATAACACAACACAACACTAATAATGACGGTGATGATAAACGAATCACGATAAGCGGCGGTTGTTGCGTTGCAAGCGATGGAGGTATGCGCGATTTATGCAGTTCGATTTGATTGATTACACCACAGAGTTTAACTAATATCAGACCCCACATGGCCTTTTTCCACGAAAGGTCGCTGATATGACTAAAACACCTTGCTTTATCCATATGAGTTTCATCTCGTGAAGCAAGGTCATGCGTGCTAACTTAACACGAATATCACAGCTAACGGTATAGCGATAGATTGATACACAGCAAACGGTATAGATTCACACTATAAGTGATAGAGGTTGCGAGATACACATGATAAGCGATTACGATTAGCTGAGTTTTGTTTCGAATAGGCCTTGCGTTACGTTGCGACGCATCACAGTTATCGAGGAGGGTAGAATAGGTCCTCACTCAACAACATCGTGAGCGTTACTGTGCTCGATGAGATTGATTGCGACAGACTTACAACCAGTCTTGCGTTGATGCAATTGTCCTGCGAGGTAGACTCTCCAGAGTCCATCGATGAGGCGATTGCATTGCGTTTGCAGGCTTACGATAAGTCTTGCGATGATGCGATTCAGTTGTTACGCCTTGCGATTGAGTGTAGTGTGTTGAAAATAATCACAATAGTATAATAGGTCTAGTAACGTTCAACTCCACGTGGCACTTTCTTCACGGAACTTCGGTAGTATGATAAAGCACACCTTGCTTGACCCCTACTACTTAGATCCCGTGGTTTGGTGTCATACTTCGTCGTAACGCTTATGGCACCTTAGAATTTACTACGATCTCCGTGCACTGACCCAAATAATCCCGTGTGCACCCGTGATTAGTCATTCCTTGCACGTTTATCGTACCTCGTTCTAAGAGTGTAGTGAGGGTAAAACACATTATTTCGTTATATAGTATATAGTACGTGTGTGACTCTAGTCTAAGTGCTACGGCTTGAGTGCGAAAGAGAATACGGAACGAGAGTTAATGCTACGCATAGCGGCAACATCGAGTAATAGAGTAGGTTCAAAACTTAGAAATTAGCGTTGAAAATCGTATCATACAACTTTATCCTACGCTTGCTAGATGTTTGATGCTGAAAACCTTTGCTGGAGCTGTGGTTGTTGTACTCAAGTTCGTGGTTCGATGCGGCAGTTGAGGGTGAAGTGACCGTAACGATTGTAGTTATTGCAATAGCGACAGTCAGTCCCAACTGGATGATGATAGGTACACGAGTAACACTGAGGATGAGCTCCAGTGTAGGCTCGTTTTGGAAACATCGGAACTGTTCGAAGAGGTTTCGGTTGCAGCAGTTCGGTTGTTGATGAGCTCGGGCTTGAAATCTTTCGTTTGCGGCTGGGTTTGTCGGTGCCTTGCGAAGAGGAGTCGTCGTTGGAGGATTCGTCTGAGGACTCACTTGCAGAATCCTTGGTTGAGTTGTCGGAAGATCCGTCGGTAGATTTGTCAGAAGAGTCGGCAGCAGATTCGTCAGAAGAATCGTTAGCAGATTCGTCAGAAGAATAGTCAGCAGATTCGTCCGAAGAATCGTTAGCAGATTCGTCAGGAGAATTGTTGACAGGATCGCCTGAAGAATTAGTGGTGATCGCTTGATAAGCTTGCTTGACAGGATTCTTGGAGTAAAACCCCTCTATGAGTCGTTTGTTGTTGATTTCTGCGGCTAAGCGGTAGGTTTCTTCAATGGTAGCAGGTCTTGCAGCTTTGACAAAATCACCCACACACTCAGGCAAGCCACGAATGTACTTTGAAATGGCTTTTTCTGAAGTGTTGACTTGACTCGGGCAGATTATCCTAAGCTGTTTGAACCTTGCGGTGTAGCCAGCGTTGTCACCTCCGACTTGCTTGATTTCCCAAAATTCGCTTTCTAGTTTCTGGATTTCGTGAGGAGGACAATACTCTTTCTTCATGAGCTCTTTCAACTCATCCCAAGAGAGAGTGTAAGCTGCGGAGATCCCACGTTTGTTACGTTCGGCGGTCCACCAGTCGAGTGCTCGTGATTGAAATACTCCGGTAGCGCAAGTAGTACGGAAACTATTGGGACACCCACTTTGACGAAGGGTAACTTCGATAGAATCGAACCACTGGAGTAGTTGTGTCACACCTCCTTCACCCGTGAATTCCATCGGGTCACAGGCTTTGAAGTGTTTGTAGAGAAAAGCAGGTTGCGGCGCTTCCGTCTTGGAGTCTTTCGAGACTCGAGAGTTGCTGAGAGAGTGCACTCGAGCGGCAATTTGAGGAATAAGCTTACCCACTTCCTTAGTCACAAGTGTTGCAATCCTCTTATTGGCGCTTCGTTTGGCTCTTCTCCTAGCTACTCGTGTCGAGGTAGAGTTGTTGGAAGGCATCTAGACAGGAAGAGACTTGGAATGAGATTCGATCATAATGATTTTTGAGTTTTGCAACACGATTGAGCGCGTTCAAAGCTTGATGTGATGGTATAATAGTAATGCGAATCACATAGGAGCCATATAGGAGACACAAAGTTCCTGAGTTCTTCACATAATGACTTGTTGTTTATACGTATACATATGTATTTATATATATATGTAATTTGTAATCATACACCTACAGGTCGATTTAGAATAAGCGAGGACGCGTCGAGGGGGGGGGGGGAACGATAGCGAAGGCGATAGATTATGCATTAGTTTCGTTGCGAACACTCGGGTTTCGTTTTAGATTGCGATGGCTGTGCGAGTTGTGCGTTTATAAAGCAGGGAGTGAAAATCGTTAAATCGAGAAATTGATAAAGCGTAAGGTTTCAAAACGTAAATAAATTCCAACCATTTGTAGAATCGGCGGTTCGTATGATAAAGTGCCTTGGGTGTTTAGGCGTCGACTACCCAAGGTAACCCAACTATATTTAACAAGTTCGTGCGCGTGCATTGACCTAGAAGACTCCATGCTTCCACTGGGATGCAGCTCATGGCATTCGTCTTCCTAGTCATCACGTGGCTCGAGTTATCATGATAGTTGAGTCCTTGGTGAGGGCTTTTGAAAACTAATGTAGAGAGTGGAACGTCTTATTAAGGTACGGGTTTCACCCCTGACTTAACAGTTTCATTCCTAATTGTGGTTATGCTCTTCGAATAAATTCGTGAGTTCCACTAGATTTCGAAATGGAGACTTTCGTCGAGATGTGGATGTCACTCCTAACTCGATGGAAGGTTCTCGTGCTGGAAAAATGCGCTGAGTGAGCGATCTCATCGAGAGTTCTTGGTTTTCACACCTGATCTCAACTGGATCACTCGATTTTGTTATGCGAGTATTTTCGAAAACATGTGTGTTGTGTCAACCTTAGGAAAGGCTAAGTAGTATTCCATCCTTAGGAAAGGCTTCTTTGTGTGAAGTTGTAGTAAGCGGTGTTCACACAAAGTTGTAGCTTTTAGCAATTTCGATCGAGAGTATCAAGTAGGCCCGATACAAACCCTACTGGGTTCGTACGAGTCGGCCTGTTGGTACTTAGACTATAGACTAGGTCAATTTCTAAGACGTTGGCCCGGACTAGGTCGAGTCTGGCCTAATTCCCTATAGTTATGGCTCTGATACCAATCTGTCACACCCCAACCGATGGCGGAATCATCGGGGCGCGGCACTAGGCGAATCAGATTGCTCAAGAGAATCCATAACAACTATATTGCGATAATATTTAATACATTCGTTATCCCATACTAACAAATAATACAATCACATAAGTTATCACATATTTCTTGCCCTCTCGAACAATACAAATCCGACAACCTAGATTTTAGTTGAGTTTCTAGACTTCCTAGCTTGATTTGATATAGCCTGCGATCTAACCTGCAACATACGTTAAAATATTTGTCAATACAAAAGTATTGGCGAGTATACAGGTTTGATATGTATAGCGTAATAGATAAAAAGTGTAGCGAATTTCCACATGCATAAACGTAACACACGACATATATACTCACAAAGCTGATACTACCAACTAAGTCCTCGATGCTCGAATATGCGATGGCAAACTAGACCCCGTCGGGCGCAATAGTACTATACTAGTCATGGTGGGACGTCGCGAGTATAAGCCCTAGCACATATGCAACTAGCATCACGTATATCTATGCATAACAGTTATTCGCAAGTGATAATTCGATTGATTGAATAATTCATTGATAAGTTTGATTTGTTAGAAATGTATGTTACACCCAAAGTGCGATTAAAAAGGGGTTCAAGTATACTCACAGTGCGTATTTAGCGAGAATACAACTTGATTGGATCGGTTGCAAGTGCGTCTGCGTTGAATCATTGAAGGATATAGTAAACGATGTACGGTTAAGCGAGAATAACATCGAATAGTTAGTTATCTGGTCGGATGGTGCTCATCCATTCGGATGGGCTCATCCGATCGGATGACATATGGATCTAGGTCGGATGGCTATTCGATCGAATGGGAGTGGACTGGGTCGAATTGCTATTCGATCGAATGACTGTTGATTGGGTCGAATTGCCATTCGATCGGATGACATGATATCCGGTCGGATGACATGCTATCCGATCGGATGGCATGTGGTCCGTTCGGATGGCATGTTGTCCGGTCGGATAACGCGCCTGTTTTTAGTGCCCTGATCAACTGTTTTCGAGTGTTTTTGGAAGAAATATGTGCGGTTTTACTGGGATAGTGAAATTTCGTGTTAGCAATTGAAATTCCATCAGTTCCGACCCGTTCTGACGGCCGGGAATCACCCTGTTCCATCAGATCTGGCCGTTCTTGACGGTTTCTCATGCTTAACTCGAAATCGCACGGTTCCTTGGTTAAATACACAGATTTAGGTGAGATTTGTTATCAAAACATGTGGAAATCACCCAGATCTGAGTCGTTTATGGTGGGATGAGGTCACAACTTGAAGTTCATAGGAACTCTTGGTGACATCACCTTAAAACGCCTCAAATCAGCATATTTCACGGTTAGAAATTAAGTTTTAAAAGATAGAATGATGTAGAATTGCGTATAGATCATAAAAGTACAAGTTTTAGGTTGGAATCTTACCGGAATCGCGAGGAATCGAGAGAAAAGGGTCCTGGAGCGTGCTTGGTCGAGTGGGAGCTGTCACATCACTTGAACAGTGGTGTGGCAGGCTATTTATAGGCAAAAAGGAAGAAGGGAGTTACTGGGTCGGATGGCCATTCGTTCAAATGGCTATCCGTTCGGATAGCCCATCCGTTCGGATGGCAATCCGTTCGGATGGCAATCCGTTCGGATGGCTCATCCGTCCGGATGGCCACTCCGGCGCAGTGAGTTTCTCCGTTTTTGATCGTTTCGATAGTTTTCGAAGTACGTGCTTCCTATAATTAACTTATATTGTTATTATATATATATATACATCACTAGGGGTCGTATTTACGTATCCATATTCCAAAGTTTCGATATATAACAATCGGTTTTCGATTCGAGTATGCGATTATTAGTGACGTTTCATGGCCATCAAGGAGGGTAGTATAGGTCCTTTCTTGATGTCATCGTGAACGTTATTGCGTGTTGTGCCACAAAGATTGACGGGGTACCATTCACTCGTATTGTCATCATCGTCACGACAACTGGAGCTATAGCACTCACCCGAGAGTCCTTGTTAGCGTTAGTTGTTTACGTTTCGACACATCACGGCCACCGAGGAGGGTAGAATAGGTCCTCACTCAATGTCATCGTGAGTGTTAGTGTTTGCGATGTGACGTAGTGATAATGTATTACGAAAATATGCGATTTATCCTTCGAATAGCGATGTGTGCGATATAGTTACATTATGATCCGAATCTCTGGTGCTAGGCGTAACGAGTATGTCGAGTAGTAACAACGCACAAAGTGCGGGTTGTTACATCCTAGGATTAAAGTTAGAGCCGTTTGGACGATAGTTGAGAAACTGATGGAGAAAATGTCTGCTTCTTTAGAAATCCGGTTTAGGCAAGGCTGTTTTATTGATTACTTGAACATTAAAAACGTTATCTGCCAAAGCAATCTTTTGCTAGGAGTTGCGCACCGACAGATTCAAACAGATAATCCTATTGAGGGAATACCTTATTCAATAGGTGTGCACACTTTGAAATTTACCCCAAAAGATTTTTGTCTAATAACTGGGTTTAGATTTGGACCAATAGAAAATTTTCAATCCGAGGAATCCCCTGACTCATTCAGGATGAGATATTTTGGAGGTTCTAAAGTGGTTAGGCAACGTCAACTAGTACAGTTGTTTGGGTCTGATTGGACAGGGTACACAGAAGATGATTGTCTTCGCATTTGCCTTTTGATGATGGTTAAATCTTTTAAATGAACCCAAGACTACCAGGCTGTTGATGACCAATTGTTAAATTTGGTCGATAATCTTGAAGCTTGGAACCAATTTCCATGGGGTACTTATCTCTGGCCGAACACATGTACAAATGTTTACAATCTAAACCATCGGTACCAGCCAGAAAACAAGGGTTTTTCCTTACCCGGCTGCGTTTGGCCATTCAAGGTACATCAATGGATTAATTTTGCAGTTTAGGATTTTTGAAAGGTTTTTTAATTAGTTATACTTATTTAATTTTGCAGTTTTGGATTATAGAAAGTTTTCCTGAATTCAAATCCCGGGATGGATTTTATATCGCTCCAAAAAGTCCGAGATTTTTTAGTTGGGCCGCAGGAAAGAGGCTAACATGGAATTCTGTGAATCGGATTATTCAAGATTCGACAATGGTATTGTCTTTGGAATTTTTATTTACTTGGATATATTATATATTTTATGAATATTTTGTGAATGTATTGTTTTAATTAAATGCAGATTGATGAATGTTTTCCAAGTTGTGATTTAGTTCCCACCAGCGAAGAGTCGGATACCATGTGGTTCGGCTCGAGTTTGCAACACATAGTCAGTTTTGGTTTAATGAAACCAGCCTCAGAAAAAATGTAACCGTCTTTTGAACGACATGTGTTTGAAAATATGGAGGTAGACCTTTTTAAAGCGTCGGCCAAAGCTAAAGCATCCGTTCAGTCTATTTAAAGCGTCGACCATACCCTTTTTAAAGCTTCGGTGGGCCTTCTCTATTGCGTCAACGGGACTTCTCGATTGCGTCAGCCAGACCGTTCTGGATTGTACAGCACGCTTGATGATTAATTTATATTTTAATTTAATTTTCTATTTGGAAATTTATATTATAAAAATAATAAATAAAGTTGATTTTGCCAAACAGTCAAATCGGTTAAACAACAAAATAATTTTACTTTTCTACGTTTACAGACAAAAAAATATAACCTAAAAACAGATATTTATTACAAGACGTGTTTGAAATCAAGTGCTACAAACAAACATAAACTACGCCGAACTGCTATTTCCAACTGAATTAAATAGTCTTCAAAAATAACTTCGTCAAACTGCTAATTCCTTCTGGGTAGAAGATCCGGGCAGAAATATTAAATTAAGAATGAATTTATTTCTGCTTACGGAATTCGCATCAAAACACCGACCAAAGATAAACGATGTATCTTGAAATGGTAAGTTCCATCGACACGTTGTTTACGCTTTGGCGGAAGTGATATGGGACGGGTTGTTCGCAGTTTCTTCACCGCCATGTGCCGAACAACCCGTTTGATGCATCACGTGTTCTTTGTAGATGAGCTCTTGAACACTTTGTAGTGATCAAAGGTAGAGGACGGGGAAATCGGCTGACACCCGTGCCATCAGACAAGTATTGTCGATTACAAAAAAATGACAACTCCAAAGCTTAGGAAAACGTCATCTTCAATAAAAGGAACTTCACACAAATCAATTTCAGGGGGTCTGATCATATTTGGAAGGTGTGAAATCTACGGGGGTAAAAGAAATTTTCATGAGATGTTCAATGCAAAATGAGGATTTTATGAACAACTGGTGGTATATATAAGGGAAGAAATCTTGAAACGATTTAAAAATAAATTGTTATATGTTAATAATTAAATGGGGAGATCATAAATATGTCAAATTAAAAACCATTTAACAAACAAATAAATTTAATTTCATAAAATTTAAAAATGGGTCCCTTAAAAATTGAACACGTTCAGACTTTATAAAGCGTCGGCCATAAATTTTTAAAGCGTCGGCCTAAGCTAAAGCGTCCGCCTATCATTTTAAAAGCGTCGGCCAGTCTTTTTTAAGGCGTCGGCCAGGCCATTACGGTGCGTCAGCGGGACGCTTGGGGAAAGCGTCGGTCAGACCATTGCGGTACTTTAGCCGGACCATTACGGTGCGTCAGCCAAATACATCGTCAGCCGCTTTAAAAACGATATGAAACCAGGGACGCAAGCCGTGGAATCATTGTGTCACCGACGCATAAACAATAATCAAGAGACGCTTGAACATATTGTACACGTGTCGGACACGTGTCAGATTGTAGGAAATGGACGCATCAAGATGATAGACGGACGCTTCCGAGGCTGTGATGATCTTCCAACGACGCAGGAAGGTGACAAATTCGCAAAAGCACTTGGTCAAACAACATTTTCGTAATTTTCCGTTTTTTTTTCTTGCATATTTAACTTCAAAGTTCAAACTAATATTCAAGTTAGAAGCAGCAGCACACTTACGACACCAAATTCAAACTTTAGTTACCTTGCAAAACAATCTCTCCTATTTAACTGCTGTTTTCCAACATTTGATCATCATCAACACTCAAAGTTTCAACACAATCTACCCTTTGATCAAAATGGGTTTCTCTAAATTTCACATTGTTCTTTTCACTCAACTAGCTCTTGTAGCCATGGCATCAACACAAGCTGCTTCATCAAAATCAGACCTTTTTCGGGAATATATTGGAGCAGAGTTCAACAATGTCAAGTTTTCAGATGTACCCATCAACCCGAATGTCGAATTCCACTACATACTCGCTTTTGCAATAGACTACACCACTTCCTCTTCTTCGTCCCCGACCAATGGAAAGTTCAATGTGTTCTGGGACACCGATAATCTCAGCCCTTCTCAGGTCTCTTCCATCAAGAACCAACATTCTAATGTCAAAGTAGCTTTGAGCTTGGGAGGTGACAGTGTGAACGGAGGAAGCTGTTACTTTAGCCCTTCTTCAGTGGATTCATGGGTTTCTAACGCGGTTTCTTCACTCACCAACATCATCCAAGAGTATCATTTAGATGGGATAGCTATCGACTACGAGCATTTTCATGCAGATCCTGATGAAACTTTTGCTGAGTGCATTGGAAAACTTATAACCACCCTCAAGAGCAACGGAGTCATCTCGTTTGCTTCTATAGCTCCATATGATGATGATGACATTCAAAGCCATTATTTGGCTCTTTGGAAAAGTTACGGGCACATCATAGACTATGTTAACTTCCAGTTTTATGCATACGATCAGGGGACCACTGTTTCTCAGTTTATGAACTATTTTCAGACACAAAGCTCGAATTACAAAGGTGGTAGTATCTTGGCTAGCTTCATTAGTGATGGAAGTGGAGGGTTAGCACCACAGAACGGGTTTTTTACTGCGTGTAGCAGGCTTAGAAACCAAGGGAAGCTTGGCGGGATCTTTGTTTGGTCTGCAGATGATTCAAAGGCTTTAGGTTTCCGCTACGAGAAGCAATCACAAGCTTTGCTGGCTGCTCATCCTTAGTATTTATATTTTGTTTTGTTTTGTACTTGTGTTCCTTTGTGGTGTCGGTATGGTGCCAAAGATTGTGTCTGTACAGTGTACAATATGGGAATATGATTGTTATATACTAGTGAAGTGCTTATAAATCTTCTTTGTGATCAGAAAGTAAAGTTTAATTTATGATAAATAGTCATTAAGACAAACAGAAGTCAGGATGATATGCCAAAAAATAGGATTTCAAAAGTCCTCTTTATCTGTTTCTGTATACTCTTGCTGACTAGTTTAAGTCCAGGTAGAGTTTTTTTTTTTTGTATTTTTTTATACTTTTTATGTACCTGATAGAGTTATTTCCACATTGTTTTCATAAGTTATTTTTACCTCGAGCTTTTGAGCTGCGGCCATTGTCTCCTCTAGTAGCTTTCGTCTCATTGTCCTCTTGCTTCGAGAGTTCGAGGACATTTTTTTATACACACCACTCCACAGCCATGCATATACTTTTGCTCGTATATGAGACTTTTTTCCGTCAATACATATACAAATGTCTGTTATACATGTCCACGACTCGCATACTAGCTTTTCTTCGCTTTCATCTAAAAAACGTAATTCGGTGGCAGACTACTAACAAAAAACATAAGTGAGTTGTTAGTTCATTAACTAGCATGATCAAGCAGAACAACCTGGATTGTGTTGATATTGACTATGAGCATTTCCACTCACATGATGAGGACAACGAAACGACTTATTATTATTCAACATGCTTGTGTTGATATTGATTATGTGAACTTCCAGTTTTATGCACCTAATAAACTTGAAGTTTAAATCATCTACAAGCTTCAAGTTATGCATAAAGTCAACTTGTGGCAAGTCTTATAAGAAAAGGTAACTTAGGTAATTGGGTTTACCTCATAAAGATGGATTCTTTGATGCCTGCGGAAAACTGAAGGGACAAGGTAAGCTTGGAGGCATATTTGTTTGGTGTGCAGATGAATCCAAAGCCTTTGGTTTTAGATGTTAACAAGAATCTCAGGCCATGTTGGCAGATTTGTTTGGTGTGCAGATGAATCCAAAGCCTTTGGTTTTAGATGTTAACAAGAATCTCAGGCCATGTTGGCAGCATGATCAATATGTTGGGTTCGTAGGCTTTGGTAGCCGACCCTAATTAGGTTTTAGGCCCACTTAGTTAACTTGTTGACTAAGTAGTTAACCCTAATCTTGTTATATAAATACCCATGATGTAATTGTAATCTTCGTAGCACCTAATAAAAGTGAAACCCTAGTTGCAACCCGTGGATGTAGGTCACCATGACTGAAGCACGAAAATTCTTGTTGTAACGTCCACTTTCCATAAGGTCTAAACTCAATACTTTATTGTCGAAAATCACGACCCAATTTGAACTTTTTACATACCATTAGAAATAAACTTAATTGTTCAAACAAAAACCATTTCCTTTTAGACATTCGCAACCAAGTAGGTTTATACGTAAGACGTGGCATACTAAGATTTAAAGTTTAACAACTAAACATAAATTATTTGTAACAAAAGTATTTGAAACACGCTTAATGCACATTCAGAAATATTATTAATGACATACTATTTCTAACAAAAATTGGGCATGACCCGTTCGTAACATGAGCGGTTCCCTGTTTTTAACAATCATCATCATTTCAAGAAATTCTACGACACGTTCAAAAGACCTAACATGTTAAGCTTTAAGGTCTAGCTACTAAACAAAAGTTATATATCACAAAAGTATTTTTGACCCATAACATAATTACAAAGTAGCGGAAGCGCATGATGGACATGATTCGTGTGTGTTCGTTCCAAGTCGCCAAGCCATTATGTAGAGGATTTACTTATTTATCTTATACCTTTTTCATTACATTACAAATATTTGTATCATTTCCATTAACTAAGTTAAATCTTTAATTGATTTAACTTTTATGTCTAGCAAAATCTTTTTGGGGTGTTACAAGTCTACCCCCCTTAAAAGAGGTTTCGTCCCCGAAACCTGGACTCATAACCAATTAATTATTTACATACCGAAGAGAAAAGGGATAGTGTTTTCGCATTTCATCTTCCTCTTCCCATGTAAGTTCCGATCCTTCACGATGTTGCCATTGTACAAAGACTTGTCTAACGGCTTTATTGCGAAGGTTCTTTACTTTAACATCTTTAATGGCTATCGGTCCTTCAACATAGTTTAATCCCTTATCCAATTCAATGTCGTCAAGAGGCACGAACGTCGTTTCATCCGCAAGGCACTTTCTCAATTGTGATACATGAAAAGTATTGTGAATCCCGTCTAGAGTAGACGGCAATTCTAAGCGATAAGCAACCTTCCGGACTCGGGCTACAATCTTAAATGGTCCAATATAACGAGGACCCAATTTACCCCGTTTACGAAAACGGATTATGCCCTTCCATGGAGATACTTTCAGTAAAACAAAATCTCCGACTTGAAACTCGATAGGACGTCTTCTCTTGTCCGCATAGGCTTTTTGCCGATCTTGAGCTGCTTTCAGTCGAGCTCTAATAAGATCGATCTTTTCGTTGGTCATTGCTATTAAATCGTTAAGTGCAAGTTCCATTTGTTCTACTTCCCCCCAACATACGGGAGTCCTACACTTCCTTCTGTATAATAATTTATAGGGGGCATTTGGATACCACTATGGCAACTGTTATTATAAGAGAATTCCACGAGTGGTAAATGGTCATCCCAATTTCCCCCAAAGTCTAAAGCGCCCGCCCTCAACATATCAACAAGGTTTTGGATGGTTCTTTCTGATTGGCCGTCAGTTTGGGGGTGATAGGCGGTGCTTAGTGTAGCTTCGTACCCATATTTTCATGAAACTTTTGCCATTAACGAGAGGTGAATCTCGTATCCCGATCCGAGATGATTGACACGGGCACCCCGTGTCGAGAAATTATCTCGTTCATATAAACTTCTGCCATTCTTTCCGATGAATAAGTCTCTCGAATAGGTAAAAAGTGGGCACTTTTTGTGAGTCGATCCACTATTACCCATATTGTGTCGTACCCCTTCTTCGTTTTAGGTAGCTTTGTCACCAGATCCATTGTTATCTCTTCCCATTTCCATACCAAAATTTCCAAGGGTTGTAATTCTCTGTACGGTTTCTAATGTTCTACCTTCTCTTTGAAACATGTTAAACATTTCGCGACATACTTAACAATATCTCGTTTCATACCCAGCCACCAATGGTTTGCCTTCAAGTTCCGGTACATTTTTGTTGCCCCGGGGTGAATTGAATACCGTGACTTATTTAAGAGGTAGTATTCATTTACAATCATAAGTATATATCTTGTTCTCGTCTTAAATCAGGAGTTGAACTTTCATGCATTTACCATTCGCAGTGGGTCATTCTATTTCCACCTCACTCATACACCATAGAAGATATTACATTCTAACATTAGCCCCACGAATACCTGTCGTGAGTTTACCTCGGTTTTCTATTATTAGCATCCTTTCTAGGTACTTTCGCTCACATTATAATTTGGACCATTTACATACTTATTTTACTAACATTCATTTGAGTTAAACGTTATCACCGGATAATTATTATTTCATTCCCGCTTATCTGGAGCAAACCACTACATTCCATTACTAACGTTGCTCCTAATTTCTTTCATATCCTCATGGAAGGTTAGCAAATGATAGCACACACTACTATAAACATTCAAATATTGATACACCATCATAATTACCATTTTCATACTCACTTATCCATACTCGTCACGAGGTTTAAGCATCAGTCTACATTTTCTACTGTTCCTTGAACTACTTACAACTTTTAGTCTAGCCTCAAATTTAATCTTCCGTATTACTTTATTATTAACTCTATGCATGCACTACTTATTATACTAACCGGGTATGTCGTGCAAAAGTATCATACGAGCGTTTAACCAATTAGTCTAAACTTTCATTCAAGACCTTTAGATCTTCCTCATACTGATATAAATATCTTCTTATGTTGACCATTAAAGGTCAAACATTTCATACCATACCATAATTATCCTACCCCTTTATTTCGTTCACACGTACAAATCAATCTACAGATTCTTACTCATCAGTCAAGAACTAAATATTTTACTAACCTTGATATCATTACATAGACCAATGATCCGTGGCCCGGATCGTCTCGCTCCTTCATGAGTTATCACCATAACCGGATTAACCTCATTCATCCGTGTGATGAACTTCTGCTCGTGCACATCCTTTCTCAATACTACCAGTTTTATCACATCGAGCGTTCTACCTCCTTCATCTATAAAATTTAGGATTAGTATATTTCGTTCAAATTCCTTCAAGTGTGGCGCTTATCAACTCATTTTTACCCATTCACAACGGGTTAATACATGACCGTTTCCTAATGTATCATTTCCACTCGTTTGACCCGTACTCAACGGGTCAATACATGACCATCCCTTAATATACCATTTTCATTTGTTCATTCACTGTATTTGGTGTTAAATTCACCTACGTTCTCTCACAGATCCCTTACTAATGAATGTCCTACATTACACGTTGCATTTCTTACGTAATACTTTCAATATTTGTAAATAATTATTATTTACTGACTTCTGCAATTTAACCTTTTAAAGTCAACCACCACCTAGTACTTTTGTATATAAGTATTGTAGTACGCGTTGTACTTACTTTAATTTCGTACATACTTACAAAACGTTTTTAGCTAACATCTTAACTAATATTCTTTCCATACCTTTCATTAACATTACCAAGTTCTCATTTCCATCTTAAAACTTCTAAACTTAAATTTATGACCAGTTTACCCCTAATTATGAGGTCTTACCTGTTTAACATTATGCCAACCATTTCAACAAGACGTACCTTAACATTTCTCATTTATTTATACGTTCTACTTGATTTCGAATATTCAAACACGTATACATCTTCACGTAAATAATTTCGAAGTGATTGCGAAATCATCTTCCTTTAGCGTCCAAGTTCATGCTTGCCTCATTGCTTCCTCTTAACCCGTTTGCCATCATGCTCAAGTCAATTGACAAGATTTCCATCCTTACATATCATTACTTCATAATATTATTAGCTTATGTGAGTATACATACAAGATACAACTGCTCACTTTTTGTCTATTCATACGTTAATTGACTTTCATTAGTTAAATTTCGTATAAATGGGACATTTATTAATAGTTATCTCATTTCAATTCCAAACAACTAAACTATCATCAAGCATAATACGTAATTCATCTAGTACATAACACATTAACTCTTTACTTTAACAATTACGTTAATGGCCATTCCATGATATCCCTATACTGTTGACTTTTAGAAAGTCAACTGTCTTGCTTACATACTTTAAACTTTTGAACATGTATTCATCTAAATATGGTAGGCCATAATATTAATATCCTACGCATTTCATACTCGTATTGTATGACATACAATTTACGTGACCCTCTAAACAATACACATATACATTCACATACACGTACTTTCACATGCTAATGCTCCATGATTCTACAAATAGCAAATTTCATTTAAAGCAACTATATAACATAATTTCAACATATCCTTTACTATTAAGCTCGTATGATTCACATTTAACACATATTCACCTCTCAATCATACTAAAGCAAATAATTAAATACACATAAGTATCACGCCATTCAAGCACATGGTAAAAGCCTCTAATGCATAATTCTGATCAAAGCATACATTATCCGAATTCTCATACGAATTCCATCTAACTCACATTCTTCAAATTATTTTAACACTAATCTCATCATTTTTATATTCATTTATTAACAATTCAGGTTCCTTCACAAATCCAAGTACTTTAGTCTACATTTACTTCTTTCATTATTCATAATCATACGTTTCAAACTCCACTTTATAGGTTCGTCATTCATTTCATGCCATTCCATACGTTACATTCGACTTTTACGAATTTCATTTCTTCATTACCACATCATTGTGGTCACATATATCTTATTATACCTATTAAGGAGTCTACGGGAACATAAAATAGGCCTTCGGATAACACGAGGACCCCTAGTATGTAAAATGAAACAAAACAGTGGACTGAAACCACACGTGGCGTCGGCGACGGCCGGACAGCCCGTCGGTGACAGTGCCTAAAAAGGCGGCGTCGGCTGAAAACTCACGTAGGCAGGAGATTAGGGCGTCGGCCCAAATGGTAGCGTCGGCGACGCACAAGACCGTCGTCGGCGACGGCATGTCTGCTGTCGTTTCGCTGCAGGTCCTATTTTAGGTGTTTTAATCATTTTCTCAGGTCTGTTTCCAATCATACGGGTCCGGGAACTTCCCATTTCACCCCCATTATTACTCCCCTGTATACAATGCTTAAAATTATATTGCTAGCACATCATACATACTTACATCTACTGAAAACTTAACTTTTACCTCGTGCGCGATCTTGGAGCGAACACACCTTCGAGCGAGCCATCAGTTTGAGTTCGAGCACTCTAACTTGTGCTCGAATCCCTCAAACCTCGGCTCTGATACCAACTTGTAACGTCCACTTTCCATAAGGTCTAAACTCAATACTTTATTGTCGAAAATCACGCCCCAATTTGAACTTTTTACATACCATTAGAAATAAACTTAATTGTTCATACTAAAACCATTTCATTTTAGACATTCGCAACCAAGTAGGTTTATACGTAAGACGTGGCATACTAAGATTTAAAGTTTAACAACTAAACATAAATTATTTGTAACAAAAGTATTTGAAACATGCTTAATGCACATTCAGAAATATTATTAATGACATACTATTTCTAACAAAAATTGGGCATGACCCGTTCGTAACATGAGCGGTTCCCTGTTTTTAACAATCATCATCATTTCAATAAATTCTACGACACGTTCAAAAGACATAACATGTTAAGCTTTAAGGTCTAGCTACTAAACAAAAGTTATATATCACAAAAGTATTTTTGACCCATAACATAATTACAAAGTAGCGGAAGCGCATGATGGACATGATTCGTGTGTGTTCATTCCAAGTCGCCAAGCCATTATGTAGAGGATTTACTTATTTATCTTATACCTTTTTCATTACATTACAAATATTTGTATCATTTCCATTAACTAAGTTAAATCTTTAATTGATTTAACTTTTATGTCTAGCAAAATCTTTTTGGGGTGTTACACTTGTGTTCTTTATTTTCTGCTAGTGCGTGTGTGTGTTTGTTTGTTTCGCTTCCCCTTGAGCCTGCTGTGATCTGATACCTAACAATTGATATTAGAGCTTTTGGTTCAGTTAAACAAACTGTTGGGTTTTCAAGACCGATATTCCGATTGATATAATCTCTCTTGGTTAACTCTTGCTGACTTGGAGAGTGGTATTGATTCTCGGTGTATCTCTGCATCCGGTGGAGTGTGCAAGCCGGCTGAGACAGAGAACGGGCCAATAACGGTTTCAGTCACGGCTGGGTCTTGTAAAACTGTTGGGTTGGAGCTCGTGGGAGCTTCAACTGGTCTCTCAGGTACTTGATGAGAAGGATGGTTGCAACTAGGAGGATATTACTGAAATTGTAGGTTGTTCATGGGAATTAGAGGCTTGGAAGACTGTAGTTTTAGCTTTTTCTTTAGTGTTGGAGGCTTGGAGGACTTGAATGCGAAGATACTAAAGTTACTGGTGATAGGTTTGCTTGGATGCACTTTGTGGACTAATGCACTGCTTCCGAGTGGGAGATTGTTGGGTTCGTAGGCTTTGGTAGCCGGCCTTAATTAGGTTTTAGGTTCACTTAGGTAACTTGTTGACTAAGTAGTAAACCCTAATCTTGTTCCATAAATACCCATGATGAAATTTTAATCTGTGTAGCACCTAATAAAAGTGAAACCATAGTTGCTAACTGTGGACGTAGGTCACCTTGACCAAACCACGTAAATTCTCATGTTCTTTATTTTCTACTAGTATGTGTGTGTTTGTTTCGCTTCCGCTTGAGCCTACTCTGATCCGATACCTAACACAATATTCTTATTATGCCAATTGTTTCTTCTTATTTTATACAAACAAGTAATAAGGTAATAGCAGTTGA